>CM047810.1:62136690-62545933 GCA_026214975.1 Gentiana macrophylla
TATATCTCCTTATCCACCTCACCATGTAAGCAGTCTGCATCTAATTGCTCAAGTTCCGAGATCTGTTGTGCCACCATTGCTAGTAACACCACTGATTAAAGTGTGTCGACCCTTTGGTGAAAATATTTCATCAAAGTCAACCCCTTTCTTTTATGGTGAATCCTCTTGCAACCAAGCGCACGCTTATACTTGACCCTTACACCTTAGTTATTCCTTTCTTTTCTTGAAAATCCATTTACAAGTCACAACTCCCTTGTCGATTGGGGCATGTTTGACCAATTCCCAAATCTGATTCTTCAACAATGACTCCATTTCATCTCAGCGCGACATGCCTTTGAGATCTACATTACATGTCCTTTGCTTCCCTGTAAGTAGTAGGTTCGAAATAACCTCACCTCTTACGCAACTTGGGTGCATATCAAGCCAAATCATCATATTCTGTATCTCCGTAGCTAGGTATCCGACATTAGATCTTACAGGCTGTTTGGCGGTGGGCTTTCTTGATTAACGTTTGTATGGCGCCCTCTACGAGGTCTCGGTGGTGTTGGCTTGAATCGATTACGGTTCATTATCTAGATTAGTATAGTGTTGATTTGGATCAGCGATTGATTGTTGCATATCTATAGACTCACACAGGCTCCACTGTTTCTCAACACTACTCAGATTATTGCGGTTTTAGATTCGGTAGAACCTCCCCACGATGAGTTAAGCATAGAATTTTCATCAAACACCGTGTCCTGCTTTGAGAGTACTTGGACTCTGCTTGATGACCAAATTCTATATCCAGCTTAGCTCACGTCCCATCACCACCTACAAACACTCCGCTTCTTGGCTCTAGGTCCAACTTCCACTTCTTAACATGATAGTAAGGCATGCTGCCAAAAACCCTTAGGCCCGAGTAGTCAATGGGCTTACTGACCATATCTCAAATGGTGTCTTGAGATTGATCACAATGTGAGGACTCCTGTTGATTTAGTAGCAAAATTTGTTTTACGACCTCTGCCCAAAATCTCCTTGGTAAACCCGACTTGAGAAATCATACATCTTGCCCTCTCAGTTAGAGTTTGATTCATCCTTTCCCATTTACACCGTTCTATTGAGGTGTATTCCTTACTGATATGATGTCGGCAATACCCTCAAGTTGTACAAAATGAATCAAAATCCATCCGAGTAGAATTCAGAGACCATTATCTGCATGTAAACTACTTGATTTTCTTGCTTTGGTGATTCTCACTAGAGCGCTTCCACTTTGCTGAAATTCTGAATGCATCACTTTTGTTCTTAAATCATCACCACCCAAGTCATCCTTGAATAGTCATCTATGAATGACACAAAATATCTGTGACAAGCAATGACTCAACTTTTGATGGACAGGCGGTCATTTGGATATAATCGAGTGATGCCTTTGTGTTGTGCAACCTGCTTGAGAACTTACTTATACAATTTCCCAAACACACAATGTTCACAAAGTTTGAGTCTTGACCTTATATCCCCAAGAAAACCTCTTTGAAAGAATGCATACCCTTTCCCCCCCATGTGACCCTAGTCTCATATGCCACATTAAAGTGAGTCTCTGAGACTAGTAGGCTTGTGAGGATGCAACAAGCAGCGGGTGCAGAATCTGATGAGATCCTTGCTAATATACAAGGTTCCCCTCTTAATACCTTTGAGGACTACTGGTTGAATCTTTGAAGACATTCGGGTTGTCCACTGTCCTACCTGCAAAAATTGAACCCTCGATGTCCAGTGAACTAAGATATATCAAATTCTTGGTCATCTATGGAACATATCTTACATCTTTCGATGTATGCAAATTTACCATCCTCTGTCCTTAACTTACTTGAGCCAATTCCACAACTTTGCAAACCTTCTTTGTTGGCCATATATATTTGACCACCATCCATCTACCTGTAAAGTAAAACCACTCCACTGTTTGTACAAATTTGGTAGGATGCTCAGGAATCAAGTATCCACACATAGTTATGGTATGTAGAATCTCATTTACAACTACTACACGGATCCTCATCAGTTGCTCGATAGCCAAGGCTCTTATGCGAGTGTCTTCCTACTGCTTCTTCTTTGTGGACAATTGGACTTCAATGTCCACCTGCTCATCTGATAATTCTGAGGACATCATTGAGACTTAGGACCTTTGGATACGACTTCTTTTTTCTTAACCATTGTCCATATCCTTTTCAACTATTCTTTGCTATAACAAGCCCGAATGACTGGTATTGTCAATGACCTTGTGTCTAAGCTCCTGGCATATAAGGCAAACCTCGCATCCTCTAAAGCTCTGTATCCTTGACTATGAAAGAATGCACAAAGTTTTAATATGATGCGGTAATAACACCAACAAGATTAGAGTTTGCATCTTGAGCTTCTAATTTTAACATCAATATTCCTTAAATCAAGTAATATTGTGTTTAGGTAGAATCAAGATGGTCCTCGGTGTACTCCTTTATGAATCTTCAATTTGAACAACCTCTATTTTGGCCAACAACTTGTTGGTCGGTGACTTGGTCATCCTCTGAGGCTTTCAAGCATCTTCCACAACTTAGGTGCGGTGTCTTCCTCAGCCAACCTCAATGATAGCATCATCGGATAAGCACAACATGATGGTTGAATGTGCTTTCTCTTCCAGGCCAGAATAATCATTTTGCCACATGTATTTGGTTTGTCGAGATAAAAACCTCCACAAACCCTGCTGTTTTCAACGATTACGCATCTTGATTTGCCCTGAGACCAAAGCTTATTCCTTCACTGTAAATTTATCGATTTTCCGTTCTCTGCCGACATCTTTTCTTGCTAAAGATCACAAATTTATCTGAGATCTAGCACACTTATTGAAGGTCTTGGTGAAGATTAAGTTGATAAATCTGATTGTTTTCTCAGGAACACTGTCTCGATACCACTTGTTATAAAATTGATAGAGATAAGCGGATGCAGAATTAAAGCAGATGCAATCAAGCGTAAAAATCAAGGAGATAACATAAAATAAGAAGAAACAGATTTAGCGTGGAAAACCCTCTCAAAGTGAGAGAGATAAAAACCATGGGTAGAAAAGAGATATTTATTATTATGCCTTTGAGTTACAAATTTCACACACAGACAAGCGCAGCAACAAGCTGTATTTATAGGCATAAATCCACAAACCCCAGCAGTCAGGGAATCTTTATACGATATGCCATAAATACCACTTACACATGTCCTCCTTTTTAATGGCGTATAGGTATTGTCACATGTGAATTAACGAGATGTGGGACCTGCTGTATTCCAGGTACTGGCCTCCACACCTCTTGATACTGAGAATTGAATACACGTCTCATTTGTCCATCACTGGCTGAGTCTTGATTGGTTCCTCAGGATGTAGAGTTTAAGTCACTTCTTGACGATTATATATGAAATAAGTGTATTCCTATCTTCTCTTTTCAATGAGCGAAAACATACCATACTCTAACGCTGAAAACTCCAAACAACATTGGCAACTCTTATGCCATTGTGAAGTGTGAACCAACATCATCACACAACTACCCGAACTTAACGGATTGCGAGGTTGCACGACCTTTTACCGACAAACCCACTATTTTCTAAGTAGCCATAACGCGCGCATAAACAACCACCAACGCACCACAAAACCGTCGCCGACATCGTCTCTAATCTTGGATGTAGCCACACTCGATTATCGCGAATTATTCTCATCAGCTAGCTCCTTTTGTTCAGGAAGATGCATGGCCGTTAGTTACCACCACCATCCACGAGCCATAGGAGTAATAGTATATGCGTGCATGCAATTTTGGTATGCATAATCACTACCATGTTTACTCAATATTATATAATGGCCAACTGGCCAATTATGGGAAATGGGGTATATTATGGGAAATGGGGTATATGTATGTTGGATTTGAGGGCAACAAGATAAATATATATTGAGAAGAAGGAATTGGTGAGAGAGCTGATGGTCAAGAAATTTAGTTGCATTTACGGGTTTATTATTCGGTGGAAGTTTAGCGGTGATGAGACACCAACCTAGGAGCGATCGTAGGTACAACTTTTCAACATACCTGATGTATAAAAGTGGAGGGTTTGTCAAAGTGCATTGCAGGACCTTTAATCAAACGCAAAAATAGTACCGAAAAGCTGTGAGTAATTTATTTTGATATAAAGTAAAAGTGTGTTTTATATTATTTTCAAATATTTTGTGTCTATCGAATGAACTTTTAAACTTGGAAGTCGTTTAATATGATTTCTTTAAAATTAACAACTTGATTTGAGCTAGTGCTGCATTTTAAAAATAAATAAAGCGATCTTGGGATTGATGGATAATCTTGCTCGCTCAGCTTCGTGGCACAAAAGTGTCAAAGCTCTGGTGGCTAGGGAGATTAGAATTCTTGCTCTGGGAGAGCGGCTAGTCACCCGGTCTCGGGAACCTCTTGACTCAAAGTCTTTCCGGCCAGTAGCTAGAGTCTCGTAAGAGTGGGGGACAGTACCTTTTCCCGAAGATTCATGCTCTGACCGGAAAGCAAGGGATGACGGTTGGTGCGTGGGTCTAGGGCATGGATAGGGTTGCATTTGGGCCGTGTAGGAGGTTAGCCACGGTGAAGGTTGATTCTTTTCCACGATAATCGGCCGGTATTTATCGAGGCATAGCTAGTTCTCGTGAAGTCGGTTAAAATCCCCTTGGTACATATGGTGCTTGGGCGGTACTTGACTCATCGGCTTGGCAAAGGCGGTGCTTGTAAAATAAACTCGACATGTTTTCTTAATGCTCGTGCACTTGATATCAAAAGCAAGTGCACGGTTGGTGCGTGGGTCTAGGGCATGGATAGGCTTAGGTGGAGCCGTGTAGGAAGTTTACGGTGAAGGTTGATTCTTTTCCACGACAATCGGCGAGTTGTCGAGGCATAGCTAGATTCTCATGAAGTCTTTGTTGAAATCCTTGGGTACATATGGTGTTTAGGCGGTACTTGGACTAAATCAGCTCGGCCAAAGTGGTGTTTGTAAAATAAACTCGACATGTTTTTCTTAATGCTCGTGCACTTCAATATTAAAATTTGTACTTTTCATTTGTTCTATCAACTAATAAAAGACTTCATTTATTATTTGTAAAAGTTGATCAAGATATTTTATTTTTATCTATTATTATATATATAGTATAACACTTGCACCACGTGGCTCATTTGACCTTTCTTTGGCGCCTCGTTTTCTTTGTATCTTTGTCTCCTTTTGTGTTGCTTTTTCTATTTTTTTACAAACATATGTACATGTTTTGGTCAGGAAAATGAGAAATAGTAAGCGATGATTGATCGAAATTCGAAGATAAAGGAAATTAATGTTTTGGATGGTACCTCGATTTATTTTAAAAAATTTGTTGTAATTTTATGTTTTGTAATCTTTTAATGGAATTAGTTAGTGATTTATGTAAATTTGATTTGTGGTAATATTGTAATCAAGTTTGTTATTGAAGTGTTGGTAAATTATTTTGTGGATTTAATGAATAATCTTGGGATTTTTAGTCTAGTTATTGAAGTCGCGGCGAGAGCCATAGCCCCTCCTAAAATGACCACTAGTGGACCTTAGGGTCGGGAGTAGGAGTATTCTGATGAAGTCTATGGAAAAATCAAGAAGATTTAGCTGTGAATGTTGGGTCATGGATCCCGGAAAAGCAAAAGAAGAACTTGTCAAGAAATCTTGAGAGAGTTCGAGAGATGTGTTCGCGTGGTGAGCGGAAGGCATGCCAGTCTATCACCCAGTGGCCATGCATAGGCTCAACATCGACCGAGTAGGAGACATGTTCGGCAAAAGAAGAGGCAGTTCGCAAAGGAAAGAATGGAGACCATTGAGAGAGAGGTAGAAAAGTTGCTCGAGGCAAAAATCATCACGGAGGTATTCTAACCGGCGGCTAGCCAACCGGTACTTGTAAAAAAGCAAGATGGAAGTTGGCGGATGTGTGTGGACTTCACCGACTTGAATAAAAACTGTCATAAAAGCGCTATCACTTCCAAAGATCGATAGGTTAGTTGACTCAACTATAGGTTTTGAAATATTTGCATTTCTAGATGCAAAAAAGGGTACCATCGAAAGCCATGGACCACAGGATGCGAGAAAAAACTACATTCATTACCAAATTTGGGCACATTCTGTTTTGTCACTTTATGCCATTCGGGCTCAAGAATGCGAGGAGCCACTACAGAGGCTGTAAACAAGATTTTTGACAAACAAGTTGGGCGATGTATGGAAGTTTATGTAGATGATCTCTGATCAAGTAGATCTCTTGACCGATTACATATTAGATGTCGAGAAGTGTTCAATGTGCTCGAGATAGACTCAAATGAAGCTCAACCCCAAAATGTACATTTGGGGTCGGTCGAGAAAATTCTGGGGATACATGATCTCAAGGAAGGAATCAAGGCAAATCTAGACAAAATCGAAGCATTAAGATTAAGGCCACCCCAAGGAGCATCAAAGAAGTGCAAGGCGGCGGGACACATGGGTGGCTGAGCAGAGTTCTTATGCAGATCAGCCTGACATGCCTTTCCATTCTTTAAGGTCCTCGGGGAAGACAAGTCCTTTCCAGCGGGAATGAGGACAACCAAAAAGCATTTGAGGATCTTAAGGATTATTTAGCGGTGCCAACCACGACAACTCCTGGGAAGGAGAAACTCTGCTAATATACTTAGTAGTTGTTGAAAAAGCAATCGGTCTGATCTAATCGGGAATGAGGAAAATATCTGATGATATTCTATGTGGCGAGCTCTGTATGGACGAAGTCGGGTACAATAATGCGAGAAGCTTGCTTTGGGCTGCGTTGCGCCTCGAGGAAGTTGGTGTACTCAAGTGCACCCGATAACCGTGGTGGTGATCAACCTTTATGACAAATACTAAGCTCGGCCAGACAAATCGGGACGGTTAGCAAAATGGGTTATAGAACTTGCATAGTATGATTTGGACTCCAATCAGGCGATGTAAAGGCTCAAGCTTTGGCGAGGCCGTGGCGAAGGAATTTGATGAACATCGAAAAAGATCAACCCGGTCGGGCAAGCCGAGCTTTGGACCCTAAATGTGGATGGGGCATTTGGAAAAGAGGTGGCGGTGGAGGCCTCACTGCTCGTAAGTCCGAAAGAGAAGAGTTTCCCTATGCCTTGCATTTCGGTTCAAGGCCACAAATAATGAATCGAATATTGATGGCGGTCAAATTATACCCATAAAAGTCATCAATGTTGTCCTTAAATCGAGCTTAATAATATATATTTTATATTAAATCACATGTTTATAATGATTATTTAATGTTATATGATTTATAAGATATAATTTGGTATTTATCTATTTTATTATTTAAATACGATTTCTTGTGTGATAAATATTGATTTTATAGATTCGATAAATCGGAGGATATCTACCAACAAGGAGATAAATCTCAAGAGAAATCGGAGGCGGAATTGGATTGCATTAAAGATAAATACCAGTAGTACGAAAGAGGTAAGGAACAAGAAAAGCCCGTGAGCAGATCGGAGATTGGTGAACTCATTTGTCGACAAGTGCCTGACATTTGAGAGCTAGTTCGATAAAGTCAGTGGATCGACTTGGAGTTATCTCGGCGTGTTTTAGACTCCTTTAGGATTTAGGAAGCGTAAATTAGGTGGTGGAGTTTATCTAAGTCGGTTTTCAAGCCTATATATACTTATCTCATTGTAACACTTAATATCACTTGATCTACGTCATCAAGTTTTGGCGCCCGTGCCGAGAACCAGCAGTCAATCTTATATATAAATAATTTTTTATTCATATCGAGTTTTGTTTTTGAGTCTATTTTACGTTTTGAGACCCTCACGGTTTATCGACTCTGTGTAAAAATTCGAATCTGGAGCAGTGGCCCCGCTCAAGCGAGGCGCCTCTCATTGCCAGTGAGCACAGTTCTATTTTACGGGACTTCGCATATACTGTTTATTTCCGTATGTTTAATCCGTGAGTCGATAGATGACATGGAAACCATGTTAAAGTCGATCTGATCTGTTTGTTTTTGTTTTTCTTACATTTGCGAAACCAGGAAACAACAATCCGAGTCGATAATTTTTAGTAGCGAGAAATAACCGAGGAACATGTGGAGCTACAAATTTTCGATGGGAAGCGATGGAAGCAATACCTTTAAAGCACCAAGATGGCTCGAAAAAAAAATTTAAGGCTTCAATTCTTAGTGGTATAATGTTGAAGGCAATGTACTACCTTTTTGCTTATGTTTTACTATCTTTTGGTTTTTGAACATAAGTTAGCTTATACATGAACACAGTATGAATCTTAGCCCGGGTTAGTGCAGCAAGATTAATTTTATTAGTGTTGAAGGTTACGCCCCAAATCATCTCACTAGAGGGTGTAAGGAAACATGTAGTAGTTGAAAGGCGGTGAATAAAGAGTTCCTCGTAGTTACTGTCAAAATCTCTTTGTCTATGCATGAGTTGCTTCTAGTAGCCCACAGGAGCAACAATTTGTGTAGTTTAAGCATTCTCAATCTAAAGAAGGCGTTGAGTTTTGAGAGGCATAATGAAGTAGCATTATAGAGGGCGTGATTAAAATGGGTCCACTAGGACTAAATCTTCTTAGAATTCAATAGTTCTAAAAAGCGAGAGCCGAGGTAAGAGCTTTGTATAAATGGTATGGATAAATGTCGTTTCCTCGGTCTCACAACCAAGGAAGGATATTAATATGCAAAAAAAGCAGGCCCACCTCATATAGTACTCAAGGGTCAACATCTGGCGATCAGCGGGGATAGCGACAAGGATAATTTTTGGAAAGTCAGTGAGGACTTTAAACTCGAGAACTACTTCTAAAACCCTTAGGATTTCTTTTTAGGATTTTAGCTTTTGTTTTCTTTGAGTCAAATAAAGTAACGTGACATGTGTTGAGGTTTTTATTTTGCCGTGTTCCGATGGCCATTAGGCTAAGGATGTACAAAACTTTTTACTCAATATAGGCCACGTGAAGAAGAGTACCGTAGGAGAGTCAAGAAATTGCTAAAGAAAGGAAATTTAGCAATCAAACTTAAGATGGAAGCATTGAGAGAGCTTGAGAATTATTGAAAATGTAAAGAGAATGATTGGTGTAAGCCGGGCGATTTTAGTCAACTTCCAAAACTTTTTAGAATGGCAATCCAGTGAAAATCCAAAGTTGTGTGCAATTAGTTCATTGCACTTCTCTTATCATTTCCTTTATACCTTTTCACCCTTCAACCTTTCCTATCCTTTCACCAATCCTTTGACAATTCACATTTTAACCATTCTTTCATCCCTCTCTTTCTTTCCATCTATTTCACTCTCCCACCCTCATTGCAATCCCATAAGCAATTTTCAGCCCACCCACAACACAATTTCTTACCCACCCTTTATCTTTTCTTACCATCCTTATGTATATCTTTTTCTAAACCCATCATACTCTCAACCTCCATTTTGTTTACAAATTACCTCGGTTTGAATTAGAAATATTGCTAATTTTTAATGATTATCTTTTATCATTTTGGTTTTCATAATCTATTTGGGGTAAGTGTAGATCTGAAGCTAGCTAAATTTAGAAGTTTTGGTTCGATCGAAATACAATTTCTCTTTCTACCGGAAGATTTCCATTTTGCAATTTCACGACCCTTCCGGCACATATAGATGATGAGTTTTGTTCTAAAATATCACACCGATCCGACCTTGTTGATGAGCGTTGAGACCTTACACATGCTAAATTGGGTAATTCATAATTTTGAGGAGAAGCTACATCTCCTAAGTTGTTGATATCCACTCACAGCGTGAAAAGTCTGCCTTTCGATGTCGATTTTATCTTTAGCCAATAGGTCTGCTTAATGTTATACCTTACCAGGTTTCTCTTTTCCCTTTGGATTGAATAGCTTGTCGATCCAGTGAACCTAAATGTTTTCACACATGGGATAATGCTTTTTGATCTTTGTCTTCTCCACCGGTTTTAAGAAAATTTAAGCGGTGGAGGTATATAGATGAAGACTACCATCTTTAGTTGCTTGTTTATTTTTCTTTCTATTTTAGTATTTTCTTTTTGCATCTATATATCTCCTTTTTCTTATTCGTTTTAGAATTAGGTAATACGAGCAGTCGTTTTAATTCTTTGGTTTTCCTTGTCATTGGTTGTATAAAATAAAGTGGCTTAATTTGTTTTTGAATATTTTATATCTAAATTCTTTGCCACATTATTTTATATCTTTTCTTGACATGTTATTATGATTTCATGGAGTTTCTATTTGGTATGCTTAAGCAGTTTTCATTTGCTTCTCACGGCGTGCTTGGATTACTCAATGTTGCATCTCTTAGAGCCGTTTCTAGAGCTAAGTCTTTTTTCTTAAATTCTCATTTTTATTTGTCATTGGGGACAATGCTATGTTTAAGTGAGGGTAGGAGACTTAGCTATGATGTGTTATAATTGAAAATTGAATGAAGCGGTGAAAAAAATGAAAAAAATTGAACAAATGCCAAATTAAGTATCTCGTACCCTTAGAATTGTGAGTTACGAAACATTGAATTGATAGGAAATGAACCAAGTTGCATGAGTGCGTGATCATTTTATACTTATGTAAATGTAAATTTAAGGATATTCATGCCCATTTATTGCAAGTAGTTATTTATTATTCGATTACTCAATTTTGAATCGACTATTATCATACGAATCATAATAACTTAGAAGGATTATGTGCACATTGCGTAGATGATTGGTTATGCGGACTTAGTGTCGATATTTATCTGCTTTGATGTATTCTATCTTACAGCCAACAAAGCGGAGTAATAAGTTTGAGAATTATCGTGTTTTGACAATCGTTAAACCTTTGGGCTTGTAATGCGTTACCAAAGTAGCCTCACGCTTGTGGTAATATTCAATGATGTCCACTAATCCGTGAGAGAGGATTCTTGCAATGCATACTTTACCTTTAAAGCAAGTTTCTTTCTTGAGAAGTGTTAAAGCTTGAAATTATGAAAATCTGAAGAAATTCAACTTTTTAGAGGCTTTGAGTATTTTCTCGGTCTCGAGTCCAAAACTATACGGATAACGCTCTTGCTTATTGCACCATGTCTTTACCCATTCACGAGGCTTAAGAAGTGGGAATCTTGATGTTGGTAGGTTGAGATTGCGAAGTTAGCATAAACTCACAATCTTGCCACGAATATATAAGCGAATGCACATACACACATCACTTGGTTCATAGCGAGTAGTGAAAAATGGATACCTTATGAGCATGGTGGTATGAGTTGACTCGAGTTTCTTGCGTAAGTATGATTTGACCTTGGACAATGTTTTCTTGGGGGTGACTTATGGATGCTTTGTTCGGGACGATCAAAGTCTAAGTGAGAGAGTAGTTGATGGCGGTCAAATTATACCCATAAAAGTCATCAACGTTGTCCTTAAATCGAGCTTAATAATATATATTTTATATTAAATCACATGTTTATAATGATTATTTAATGTTATGTAATTTATAAGATATAATTTGGTATTTAACTATTTTATTATTTAAATACGATTTCTTGTGTGATAAATATTGATTTTATAGATTACGATAAATCGGAGGATATTTACCAACAAGGAGATAAATCTCAAGATAAATCGGGCGCAATCGGATTGCATTAAAGATAAATACGAGCGGACACGAAAAGAGGTAAGGAACAAGAAAAGCGGTGAACCAATCGGAGATTGGTGAACTCATTGGCGACAAGTGCAACTGACTCATTTGGGAGGCGAGTTGATAAAGTCGTGGATCGATTTGGAGTTATCTCGACATGTTTTAGACTCCTTTAGGATTTAGGAAACATAAATTAGGTGATTGGAGTTTATTATCTAAGTCGGTTTTCAAGCCTATATATACTTATCTCATTGTAACACTTAATATCACTTGATCGTCATCAAGTTTTGGCGCCATTGCCAGGAATCGGATTGCATTAAAGATAAATACCCGAGCGGCCACGAAAAGTGGAGTAAGGAACAAGAAAAGCGGTGAGCCAATCGAGAGATTGGTGAACTCATTGCAGCGAAGATAAGGCTCATTGGCATTGAAGATAGGCTTATTTGAGGCGAGTTCGATAAAGTCGGTGGATCGACTTGGAGTTATCTCGTCGTTTTAGACTCCTTTAGGATTTAGAAAGCGTAATTTAAATCGGTGAAGCTTATCTTAAGTCGGTTTTTCAACCCTATATATATTTGTTCCATTGCATCAACTACAACACAACATTTACACAACATAATACAAATCCTCAGTTTCTCAGAACAGTTTTTAATACAAGTTCAGCAGTAATTATGTGAGTTCTTGTATTTATTTGTTCTTTGTTCTTTGTAATTAAGTCACCCCAATTATTTTTTATCATTTGAGGTTGTTCGTTCTTTACCGGATGATGTAGATCTAAGGATACGATATGAGGCAGTGGGGATTCCTTGTCTATAAGGATCAACACGCCCGGATCACATTATCCGTGACCTATAGATGACTTTGGTATGATCGACAATCGTGTTTCTAGTAGATCTATATAATTGCTTTATGAATCTCTATTTTATCCGTTACGTATGAAAGCGCTAAGATTTAGGTTTTAGCGCGTCAATCTAGCCACGTCTTTATGGTGCGATTGTCACCTAAATTTCTTATCATAGTAGGTATGGCTACGGCTCACGTTGCTCGTTTGTTTTAATTAGCGTATGATTAGAAAATACCAATATAGGGCTCTGGGTCGGCTCATGAATTGATCTTCTGGACTTTCAGTGAGATCTAGATCTTTCTGTATTTGGGAATTATCGACACCTAGTTTCGTAAGTCGTAGATTAATAGGAGACTAAAAAGTGAATGTTAATGGGGCCGAGAGACCGATCGATCGCTTAGGAAATGCGCTAACCACAGGGAATGTTGCCTAGGTGAGGAATACGGTTAATATCGGCATCCCTAGTTTTGTAAGTGTGCGAGTTATATGAGATGAAGACCAAAAGGTGAAGTCACTTAATGTAGCATAGTGATCTGGATGGTCTACCGGGCTAGATCTAGTTTGGGGATGACTCCGTAGCCAATATAAAAGAAATACGAATCGGATTAATAGTTGTCGAGTCTAAAGCTTAATTATATAAAATCTCAGTTCGATCGATAACATAATAATTGGGGAGGTTAATTACGTTGTTTATGTTTTGTCTACAGTCGGTCGTTATCTTTCTTGTCCTTTGTTGGTCGTAGACCGCCTTTGTGTCCTTGATATGAATAATTAATTGTTTGTATATAAATGACCCACAATTGGTTCCATGTGGGATCGACCTTGATTCGCTATAGCTATACTACGATGGACTAGTCCTCTTGCTAGTATTGGCTTATGGTGGTCAAGTATTTTATTATCACTTGATCTACGTCATCAAATCTGAAGCTCGATCACGGGCTCCGACTAGCGACAAGCTCGGTCTTTGTCAATCTACAAGTATTCAGTGACTCCCAATTGGTAGTCAATCATGTCAAAGGGAATCTGAAGCGCGGGAGGAACCAATGAAGAAATATTTGGCGATGTGCCCAAGCATTACTCAGGCACTTCAAGTCGATTCAGTTGAGGCGAGGTCTCTCGGTCTCGAGAATAGAGAAGTGGCGCCACTTTCAAAGGCGGCCTCCAACTTCTTCTAAGACAAAAAGTCTGGTAGAGCAACTGGCGAAGAAGCTAGGTCTAAGTGAAATTCAGCGATCGGTCAGCAGGCTACATGGATGGACCTTATAGTGTCCTATCTCGATCATGGCATCTACCGGTTGACAAGTCCCAAGCCCAAAGGATGAAGCTACGAGGAAGCGAGGCATTCTCACTTTAATGAAGTTCTATATAGATGGTCTTTTACATCACCTTGGCTCGGATGTGCTTCAAAGAGGAAGGAATCTATCTCCTTAGAGAAATCCATCTCGGTATCGTGGAAACCATGCGGGTGCATGGACCTTGGCAAGAAAATGTCAATTATTTGGGTACTCTTTTGGCCCTGATGCGGTGATGCAAACAACCTAGTCGTGAAGTGCAAGTCATGCCAGGTGAATGATAATTTTCCCATCAACCTTCACAAGAAATGATTCCCATAGTCTCTCATTGGCCTTTCTATCAATGGGGGTAGACTTAGTCGGACGCCTTCCGAGAGCCTAGGAAATCTTTGTTCCTCGTTGTGGTAGTTGATTATTTCACTAAGTGGGTAGAGGCCGAGGCCACGACTACCATCCTTTGGCAAGGCCATACAAAAATTTCTATGGAAAAGCATTGTTTGTAGATATGGTATACCCAGAGACCACGATCTTAGACAATAGTACCCAATATGAAGATAGGGCTGGTCGAGGGCATGGTGAGCCGGTGGGAATAACCCGACATTTTACGTCATTGGCCATCCGTAAGCTAATGGCCAAGTGGGCAGAACAAGCGATAGGTCAAGGTCGGTTTAAAGAAGAGACTAGAAGAAGAAGGAGAGAAGTGGATTGAGCACCTACCTAACATACTTTGGGCATCTGACCACTACGCCAAACTCGACAGCGGGTTAAACACCTTTTCCTTGGCTTATGGATGTGGCGGTTATCCTGTAGAAATTGGACTCCCGTCTACGAGGACCGAGGCTCCATGCCCGGTCAGATCAAGATGGTGAACTCAGACAGGCCAAGGATAACCTGGAAGAAGCCAAAGAAGTGGCCTATATCCATTGGCTAAGTACAAACATAAGATATCTCGATCTTATAACTCCAAAGTCAAGCATTTCTACTTCAAAGAAGGAGGTATGGTGCTACGATAGAATGAGGTCGTGACGGGGTCCTCGGGGCAAGCTCAACTTTGAGCAGGAAGGGCCTTATAAGGTGGTCAAAGTTCAATGAAAAGGCTCATACCGGATGGTGATGCAAGAGGTAGGACCATACCTCACAATTGGAATGCCAACAATCTCCGGAAATTTTATGTCTAGGGCGAGTGCGGACATGTTTTATTTTCTTTCGATTCGGTATTGATATTTTCAATAAAGATGTAATCTCACATCACCACATTCTAATGAAATTTTCTTTTTCATGGTTTGACATTTTTAAATATAGCCCATCAAAGGAAAATCGAACTGAGTACTGCAGGTTAGACTCAGAAAGTTCGCATACCCCAAACATACCGAGTTTGCAAGTCAGGTCAAATATTAACTGAGTACTGCAGGTCAAACTCAGAAAGTTTGCATACCACAAACTTCCTGAGTCTACAGGTCAGGCCAAAATTTTAACTGAGTACTGCAGGTCAGACTTAGAAAGTTTGCATACCACAAACATCCCGAGTCTGCAGGTCAGGCCAAAATTTTAACTGAGTACTGCAGGTCAGACTCAGAAAGTTTGCATACCATAAACTTCCCAAGTCTGCAGGTCAGGCCAAAATTTTAACTGAGTACTACATGTCAGACTAAGAAATTTTGCATACCACAAACTTCACGAGTGCAGTCGGGCCAAAATTTTAGCCGAGTCTGAGGTCAGGCCAGGAAAGTTTGCGTACCACAAACTTCCCAGTCTGCGAGTCACGCCTAAATTTTAGCTGAGTACTCTGGTCGGACTAGGAAACTTTGCATACCACAAACTTCCGAGTCTCTGGTCAGGCCAAAATTTTAGCAGTCTTTGCAGTCGGACTTAGAAAATTTGCATACCATAAACTTCCGAGTCTGTAGGTCGGGCCAAAATTTCAAGCTGAGTCTGCAGTCGGACTCGAAAGCACTGCATACCACACCGTGCATACATAGCATATAGAGTTCAAAATCAAAAACCAAGTATGCCATATCTACACTAAGTAATGTATGCCATCTTTTGGGGATGCATGGGGTACCAGGTAAGTACTTAATCCTAAAATAAATTTCAAAATAGAAATGAAAACAAAAATACGATGGGTGAGCACCACAAACATCGAGAAAACATACAAGTTTTATAGAAATTCCATAAAATACTACCTCCGTCCCATAAAAGTGTCCATAACGGAAAAATGAATTGTCCATAAAAGTGTCAATTTAAATTTCCAATACATCATTAAATACATTTTTCCAATCATACCCTATTTTAACATTTAATTTTCCATAATCCTTTCATATTCCAAAACAAGCATTTATGATTAGTTAAGGGTATATTTGTCTATTCATTCTTAAAATACAACACATTAATTATTTCCTTAATCTCCGTGTTCAACAAAAGTGGACACTTTTTGTGGGACGGAGAGTAGTAAAATGTCTTAACAACACAAGAAAAGGCAATCAGTGCAGGCTTGAGTTTTGCCTTTGTTGAGGAAGAGCCGGCTCGGACTACGACGAGGGGCAGTCGGCGTTCGACATACTTAGCCTCGATGTCTTCTCCTTCCTTAAACTCTCTCGGCGGTCATCATAGATCGACTGCACCCACCTTGTACATGGTTCGATAATGAGAAGCTCGGGAAGAACCATTTCGGCACGTTGCTTTTGGCCTCATCAACCCCAGCAGTATAACCATCTTTGCATGATTGGGTTGATGGGACCTTGATTGCTCGAGCAAGGTGGTGGAAGACTTATACTCATGGATGGCACTGGGCATTACGAGCGGGATAGATGCTTCAGAGCATCCCTCTCACCCGAACTTTAACTAAGGCTGCCCGGATTTCGAGTTTTCTATGGTGTACTTGTCGAATGCGGCTTGAAGTTCCGCCATACACGAGTCTTGATCTCTCGAGCTGCTCCTTGAGGGCCTTAATCTCTTCATCCTTGGATTTGAAAGCCTCTCGGTGCTTACATTGCTCTCTCTTAGCTCACGACACGGTCTTCTTGAGCTTCTTTACTCGCCGAAGACTCGGCAAGTCGGTTCAAAAACTCTGTCCAACTTGGGGCCCTACAAGCCAGGATACGCATATGCGGAGGAAAACATAAAGATACAAGAGAGGCAGAGATAAACAAAGAAAAGAAAATCTCACCCACTCTTTGCGAGGTCACAGTGGACACCTCGAAAAAGTGCCCATGACACGATAAATGCCTATCCTTGGTCAAGTCCTCGATATCATCAGACGGACGAGACTCGAGACCTTCTCTTTTGATCTACCCCTTTGTAGGGTAGCAATAGATAAAATCTACCCCCTTCGCTTTGAAGGCCGACCTCATCCTCGTCCTCAACTCCTTTCTCTGTATCTGCATCCACTTACTAGAAGATCAACCCATTCCATACGGAGGATGACCCTGGTGCATCGTCGGGAAGCTCGATTAAGCGAGTTGATGAGGAGGTCGGGGCGGTCCCGACGGATCGGGTCGCCCGCACCTCTCCGACAAGCCCGAACAAGCTTGGTCGGCTCGACTCAGTGTCTCCTCTTCCTCAACAACATCAGCATGTAGCTCGGCCAAAATTGGACACTTTGCAAACAACAAAGCGTGAGTTAGTACAAGTATTTAATAACCAAAAAAATGAAGAAGCATACTTAAACACAAAGACCCTACATGTTTTATATTCCTCTTTATTCGATTCTTTTATAAAGTCGAGGACCGATCGGTAGTTTGCGGACTCGATTAACTCTACGAAAAAGTACTTCTTTATGCCAATATAAATGCCACTCTTACGGACATCGTCTATAAATTTCTTATCGACATCGGTGGGCCTAGGATCGCTACCAAGGTCACGGTGTTCCACCACCGGACAAATGAAGAAAAGCGGCATTTCGGTTCTTGTAAGAAGTCTCTCCCTTCTCGATAAACCGGACGCCATTCATGAATCTCCTCGGCACGGAAAGCAGTAGTACCCGGCTTGGGCGAGGCAGGCTGCTAGCAGTGGAAGATCGGAAATGCTTAGCGTAAATAGGACACGAGCACATCTACACCATGGAAAACCCCACTATATCCCTTATGCCATTGGGTATGATTTGGGCAAGCCCCAGGCCGTAGTGCTTGTGGATAGCCAATATAGCGAGGGCATATTGGAAACCTCATACCACGAGAGAGTTGATCCTTGCAGGCAGTGCGATAACCGCTTTGGGCTTGGTAAGCATAAACACGAGGAAGCGAGGATCTTGGGGTCAAACAAAGGGTTGGTTAACTTGTATTGTTTCTGAGATAGAGGCCAAATCCTCTTGGTGATTGGAGTCAATGACAAGCCCCTTGAGATTTTAAATCCATGTGTGCTTTTAAGGTCGAGAACAAAATTTGAAGCATAAGAGGCGTGGGCGACTTGAATAAAACGGATCGTCTTTGGGGGCTAAAACTAGGTGTTCAAATCCCATACGATTAATTAAGGGTTTGGGAGGCGAGCTTTTGACCGGTAGGCAGTGGGGTTCTCGGACTTAACCCTAAATTAGGAGGTTTCATTTTCGATTCGATTGAGACTCAAGCAGGCTTCAATTGAACTATCAGTGAGGATCATAGGCTCACTCATTAACAATAAGGAAATTAAAATGGAGAAGTCAGAGAACGCTTACTTGCTTTTGAAGAGGATGAAAGCTAGATTGGCAACCGTCCGACTTAATTCTAGTTTAGATGGAAGATTGAAACGTCTGACGGGACGTGATGAGACTAGGGGGGTTATAAGCCCCAAAAAGTGGTATGGGGAAAACCGCCCCATCATTAAGGCGTGTAGAGAAACTCTTCATTGTGTGTGCCTATCATAGCAAACTAATGACAACAACGCAGCCACGTGGCAAGGCCAACCGTGACTTTGTGAAGTAAGCGAGTGTGTTCCGCCTAAGTCAGTGCCTACCTAGCAGGTCGAGTCGAGACTTAGGGGCTTATGAAGATGGCGAGTAGACCTCTCTCCGTGTGTCACTCGAGGGGTGGCCTCGTAATAAATAAATGGGAAAGTATTAGGGCTAGGGGCCTATGTTAATCAAACCTTACCCCCCTGGTGGAAGGTCTATCCTAGTCCTTCCCGACTAGACCACAGCGAGGCGGCTCGGTCATGCGGAAGGACCCGATCGTGCAATCAGTCGAGGCGACCCAAGGAGCCCATCGTGGGGCGTCTGGGTCTTCCTCGTATGGATAATTCGCACATGTGCCTATTAAATAGGAAAGCGATGGGAAGAATCCGTGATTGTAGGACACGATCTTATGATTTAAATTATATCTTAATTATCTCTCATTTGAGGATTTACTCGAATTAATCCTTAGGGTTTAAGAGTCATATACTTGTCCGACAAGAAAAGAGAGGCGAGGCGCCACCATATATAAACAACCCTAAGAGCTGCGAAAGACTTGATTCCAATTACACACATTGGATCGTAGGCAACTTGAGAGAAACTAGCTATCGAGGCTCGGTCTAGATCATATCACAATCCCCATCCCATCTTTAGAGTTCTTGATAAATCGTTCTAAGAGTAATTTAGGCCCACATTATACACTCGACAGTATCCAGCATCGTCATCACTTACCTCTCGATTATGTGTTTCACCAATTTTTGACTATTTCAACTCTTTTTATGCATTTTTCACCACTTTACCCTTTGAGTCATGTTCGAATGAGATAGCAAAGATATGAAGTCTTTGATCTTTTGGAGCTAATTAATTACATCTTTGTTTCACAAGCGAAAATATGAAAGTTGTGCCAACTTTTGAAGTAGTTGTGTAGTAACCACATATTCTTTTATGAACTATCTTTAAGCACGTATAACTCACAATCTTTAGTATGTAGTTAGTGTTAGGTGTAGTGCCGGAAGACAATTTGTGTAATTGTTTTTAATAATGGATGACATAATTTATCTCACCTTATTACTTGCTTTGTGCTTGTAAGTAATACAACTGCTGCTGAACCTAAGTATATCTGTATGTAACCACTTAACTTTCGGTGTATGGATTGCGTGAGGATTGAGTTAGTGGAGATATGCTTAAACTATTAGTCCGTGGTGAACTTAACGAGTTTAGGGTCTCTTGATTAAAACACCAATAATGCGCCCGAGAACACCTTAAGGTGTGATAGTCTTATCGGTTTGTCGGTAGAGGAAGTACTACATGGGGCATTTATATATGATGGCATTCATATAGAATTTGGACCGATTTAATCTGAATTTCTCGATATAATTCCGTAATCGAGGAATCTTATTAAATCATTAGATGATCATAGATGGATCAACCTTAATCTGAGGTGATCACGAGTCTTTGCTTGTCTCGGGGTAGTGTTTGATGTGTTAGTTACTGTTGGTCCCAGAGAAGGGTGAAACTATAGTCAGAGGGGGGTGAATGACTATAGTGGAGTTTCTAAAACTTTTCTTTTATTTAAAAGCTTTTGGGCAGCGGATAAATCCCTTCTTACTATGTTGTTTTCAAATCAGTTTAGACAATCATAGAATTAAGTAATGGTGTAGGCAAATTAAATAAATGCTGTAAAGTAAATTACAGAAATTAAATTGACACAAGGCTTATAGTGGTTCAGGGTGGTGTAATCCCTTAATCCACTCTCTTCTCTGTGATGATCGGAGGAATTCACTATTGTTTTCACGAGATACAATAGTATGATTGTCTTTGGCTTTCCAAGCTTCACAATCTACAAGACTATCACTCCTCCTTGATTTGCTTGGCTTGATGATTGAGTCTTCCTTACTGCTCCTTGAGATCAAAATCCTTCAGCGGCTATCACAGATTCAACTCCTTCTCAGTTGCCCTGCGATTTGATTTGCTTGATTTGATGTGAATGTGATTCACACACTTGGTTGATCAAACTCAGCCCCAAGTATGACTTTGTAGCTCGATATACGAGTTGATCACTAGATGTTTCCTTGTAGTTTTAGAGAGAAGGCTTTTCAAATTGTGAGTTTTCACTTGATTTTTATGTTTTTGTTCTACACACTTCTGCATACTGTCAATGCCTTCTATTTATAGCCTTGAATAACCTTGATTTTGAAATTCCGTCCGTTGGCTATATTAATGAGGGAATAATCCTTGATTTTATTCTTCATTCCCTTAATTGCATTCTCTTGATTTGGTGATCGGATTCTTTCTTCAAGCGTATAGCGAGAAAATCCGTCCTTGATTGATCCTCTATTGATTGTGCATTTAATGTATGATCTTACGAATCTTCAGCGTATACTAAATCGATCGGTAAGTGTTACTTCGCCGTTTTTAGAGCGGTCGAGTGATCTCCCGACTTTGCCGTTTTAGCTTTTCCTTCACCGTTTCGTCTTTACTCGGCCGAAAGTGAGTGCCTTTGCCGATTCTTTGTTTTCTTCTTTGTTTATGTTTGAGGAGAATCTTTGTACTTCTTGATCTTTGATTGGGGTGAGATCGGTGTACACCATATTTGAATATTAATGTACATCGGCTTGTAGTATAACTTAGACTTGTCCAAGGTCATCACTGAGACTTCCTTGGTTACAAGTCGGACCTTTAATGTCTGCATTGCTTCTCTGTTGGTGCTTGGATGGCTTCACTCTGCCCGAATATCTGTTTTGCTTTGCCGTCCTACCACTAGTACAATACTTGTCGACTCAACTTATACAACATGTCGGACTACATGTAAAGATTTATCTGAGAGAGTTCTAACTTATTTTAGGCTTGCTATAACAATTTGGTATGACCATCATCAAAACATAATAAAATGTTTCTAACGATTCACGGTTCACTTGAATATGTGTTCCAAGCCACTTCTCATTGGCACTATCTCACGATGAGTGAGTAGTTACGATTTTTCACAGACATGGAATCCATTCCCTTCTGCGGGAAGTAGAGAGACAGTCCCCTTATTTGTTAGCCCTAAGAAAGTGATCGATCCTAGGAGTTCACATTTGACTAATTAGCTACTAGTCAGATATGTGTACTAATTGATCATCAGGGGATTAATGCTAAATAAGGATAAGATATTCTGTGTCGGGTTTACGGAGACATCCCACACAGAGTGGACAGTCTATGGAGGGTTAATCCGTATGTAGTGATTATATTAATGGACACTTATTCACTCTATAGGTTGAGTATAAGTATATATCTGTAATTGGTAGAGTTCATTTTCGGGTTTATGGTGGTGTAATCACGGAATTAATAATTTAATATATTTATTCGGTTCGATGAATAATATATTTAATTATTGGAGCTACTGGTTATAGGTCCATGGTCCCCAATGTGTCTTCTATAATTCGGGCTAATATTCTTGTTTATTTGGGTCTCAGTGATAATTAATTGGCTGGGCTAATTAATTGATATGCATGGATATTATTTAGTTGGGCTAAATAATATATTACACATAAAAGACATTTTATGTGGGCTTCTAAACCCTAATGTGGCGGCTAAGGTCTTTAATTATCACAAGAATTAATTTTCTTGTGTTATGGAAAATAAAAGATATTTTTGTTATATGATTAGTTGGATGACTTGTTATTTGATTTCCTATTGGTCAATACATGTCACAATTAGTCATTAAGGAAAATATTCTTTTATTTTATTTAATTAATTATTTACTTATTTAATTAAAACTTGGAGACCAATGATTTACTCTCCTATAAAAGGAGAGTTATTCCAGGTGTAATGGCAATTGAAAAATTCGACTAGACCACCAAATAAAGAGAGAGAAAATTAGTTTTCTTGTCTTGGGTTTTTGAAGAAGAAAAACTACAAGTTTTTCTTGGTGTTGCATATCAAGGATGTTCTCATATCAAGAAGGGTGTCCACCAACCACCGTTTGGAGAACACATTGGAAGATCAAGGCTTCTCATCCTAAGATCTTGTCTTCTCTTCTTTCTATTGGTATGATTTCTTAACCCCCTTGTAGTTGTTAAATCCTTTATTTATGTATTGTAATATATGAATCGTGATCCATCCGCTGCGCATAGATCTAATTCGTTTAGATCTGAGCTCCTACATCCTTCAGTTAGATGACGCATTATTTTGACTTGTGTTGACTTTAGTTCCCCAAGTTTTGTTCTACTTATGGTCATTTAGGTCAATTTGTGGATACCATAAGGGCCAAGGATAAATGGATTCGGTTGTTTATCAAATTGAAGCGGACCGTGAGGATAGATAGATTTTTGAGAGTGTCAACTTTGCTGGAAAGAATAAATATTCTTTGGCAAGAGGTAGAAATTCGGTTATAGATTCGATAAAAGTTCTTGCTTGGCACACACCATTGCAAGTTTTACGCTTGATAATCAACACGGCCCTCAAAAAAAAAAAAAAAAAAAAAAAAAAGATAAGCGTGGGCCTTGGGTAGTACTCGGTTCTCAATCGCCTTGCCCGTTGACTTGACCTATGAAGTAAAAATAAATAAATCAAAATCATAAAATCAATGGCGTAATAAGGAAAAACATCCTCGTGATTTGCTAGTTAGACCACTGAGTTGATATAATGTGATTCTATCTCATTCTTGAGGCTTGAGAGTTATTTAACACACACACACCAATTCATGAATTGAATATTGTTTAATATGTTACTTATAGATAGTAGTCGACACAATTCTTAGCTTAACTTGGTGAATCTAGCTGTTTTTAATTAACTCGTATATTGATCCGAGAGTTCATTTTCTTTCACCTTTTTGTTCGGGACAACAAAAAAGATAAGTGGGGTAGTTGATCTCACCCCATTTAGTACTATAAACAATACCATTATTTACCCAGCAATGTGCTCAATTGACAATAGATAGTTCGTTTATTGTGTGAAATACGTGTCGATTTCTTAGTGCTTGTTCCTTGGTAGAAATCTGCATTTACGTATTTATCCTCGTATGTGATACTTGTTAAGGGTGAATTTATACGATTTATATTGATATATTTTATGATAATTTCCCTCATATTTGTATAATTTGCATAAGAAACAAGTGTTTAATGGATTTATTGAGCAAATGATATTTTAAATGAGTTAATCGCAAAATAGGTTGATTTTGGTGTTTTTAATTATGTTTTTATGATTATTTGGATGATATTACATTTTGCGATGTTTCTATGTGTTATAGATACATGTTCGAGGCTCAAAGATGATCAAAAGTTGATTAAGTTCGAGCTAATTGATGATAAAAGAGATAATGAGGGAATGGGATAGTGATAAAAGCGATAAAGATCAAGAAGTCAAAATTCGATCACATTGAGCGAACATCCAAGCCCGTCCGTGCGGACGGGCGTCTGCTTGAAGTGAGCAGCGTCCGTTTGAGAAAGTTGATTCGAGAGAGTTTGGGCCAGCTGGAGTGGGCCGGCTGGCGGGGACGGGCGTCTGGTCATGACTCGGCCCGATTCGAAGTTTACATTGAAGAGTGGGCGGGCGTTCAACTTGATGGCAGCGGGCGTCCCAAGTAGCCGACTTTCTTTGAACCGACTTGATCTATATATAGGCGGCGGTTTCTCCACAATTAGAACACATTACTAAAACCCTAAACCTAGGAGGCGGCTCATTTGCGTTTTACTTTAGTTTTCATCCGAGTTTTTATGCTTTTAATCTCTAGATAAACACCTTCAAATTTATGTACTTTTCTCAAGCTTTTGAGTTGATCAAGTGATGTTGAGAGGCTAAAGCCTTATCAAGCGAGCATTGTGAAGCCGTCCGACACGTTTTGATTCCGTTTCTGCGATTATATTGTGAGTTTTATCTAAAGTTGTTTCCTTTATCATTGTTTATATTGTTTAATTGCAATTGTATCGAAAGACTTGCATGTTATGATTGTTTTGTGTTGATGAAAATCTCTCCAAACCTTAGATCATCATGATAAGGTATAGTTGTTTAATCTACCATAACTTGAGAGTTAATAGGTTAAATTGCTAGGTTAAAGTTCACACCTTTGATTAGTAAAATCGTTAATCTTAGATCGAAAGATATAGATTAATAGGTGAATTACCTAAGAAATTAGGGTTCATGTTTTAGATAAGGTGAAACCACAACTTGGTTAGAAAGCATAATATAATCGAGATAGGAATTGATACTTGTTAGGATAGGTGGATCAATCGCTCGTTTGTTCGTTAAAATCTGAATTTAATCCCGTGAAACTTGAATTGCCTAGTTTAGTTACTTTTATTTCATAATTAGTTTAAGTTTAATAGTTACTTAACCCGTATCTTTCCGGCTTTAGATCATATCTTCTTGTCGTTTTACATTTTAGTTAAGTTTGTTTTCGATTTCGTTTAGTTTTATCCATTTATTTAGTTTAGTAATCGTGACATAGGTTAGTTAGTTAAACAAAAACTAGGGTTAGCAATCGCTTGATTCCCGTAAGATCGACCCGGTATCAACCTCTTTACTACGATCCTTGCACTTGAGGTATATCGGATTATAAATTTATTACTTGTTTGTTACATTAATAAAATCCGTGACAATCTTGCTTTGCCTCTTTTCCCGTACTTTTTAGGTGTTCCATGCTCCATAACATGAAAGATGGATCCGAGCTACAAAGATTATTAAGGTGAAGTGATGAAAGGCCATAGAAGAGTCTGTTGGGCCTCTGAATCGAAAGCTAGTCCGTAATTGCAATTTCCTAGCCGCAACATCGAGGCCTTAGGAGCACAAAACAAAACTACACAAATTTGTATTAAGCCGGTTAGGATTAGGGTTTTCTAAGTCGGTTTCTTGCTCTACATAAAAGGTTGTAGTGAGTTATTGTATTGTATAACCATTGAACAAAATTGAGTTTATATGAAATAAACCTTCTTGGTTATTATCTTGAGTTTACTTCATTGGTTTCTCTTCCAATCCATCGACTAGCTTGAGTTAATCAAGCTAGATCGCCATTGATAAAGGTATGAAGCTTTGAATATTCCTATATATTTTTACTATGGTTGATTAGCTTAGATTTACAGCGATGTAATTAATCTACATGTTTAAACGAACCGTAATTTACAAAAAATTAATCATTACGGAACTATGATATTCCAGAAGTAGGAACCTTCGCACTTGCAATTGCGACGGTCTATATTGCAATTGTGAAGAACCCTTAGGTCACCTTAAATCGGAGATTGGCGTCGACTATGTTGATCCACATATTTAATATACATGTTCTTAGCTTTGATCAACTAATTGCATGTCATCGTAAATTAACATGAAGGACTTACAAGGTGAAGTGTTAATTAGGACATAGTTTTTGGTCCCCATAGGGTAGAAGTTTTGATGATACCAAAAGTAGTTGGTTTAGTAACGTTTGCTTAGTATCTGACATGCAAATTATATAGGATTAGTCAGACTTTGATTGTAATTGTTCTTAAGATAAGTTAGTGTAGGATAGAAGAGGCTTGAAGACAAAGAAGGCCAGAAGACTAGACTCTCAGTCTATCTCCTCAATCATACTACTATCAAGAAAAACATACTAGCAACTCAAGTGAAAGCCAAACGAGCAAAGCATCCAGAAAATGGACAACAAAAGATCAGTCAGACGATCCAACTATGCTTTCAAGTGACTATACAAAATATGAAGAGATATATCAAAGTGCGTGTAGCCATCCAAGCAATCAACTCTGATCTAACGGCTATAAAATCATACAAGCTAGGTTAGGTCGTCAGCGTGCTACTTCTCATCGGCAGCTTGCTTCTGAGCATTCACCAGATCCTCAATGGAGGAGTCCCGCTCTTGTTGGGCGATCTCAGTTCTTTAACCATTTCATTAAGGTCGGCGGTCATGCTACTGTTCTCATTCTCGAGCTTGATCTCAGCTCTATTCGCATCTTTAATGGCTGCATCGCGCTCATGTTCAGCATTAGTTGCTCGCATCTTCTCACTCTCCATCTCGCTCTACAAGAGTTTGGAGTTATGGGCCAAAGTTGCAAAATCTTGCGTCAGCATTTTATTTTTCTACTCAAGTTGTTGGTCCCTTGAAAAGGCTTTGGTTAACTTTAGAGAGGGGGTGAATAAACTTAACACTTAAAACTTTTGGAGATAACAAACTCAACAACCAAGTGACTCTTTGATTGCTCGATAGTCTGGATTTGTTGATTTCACTGAATTTGTGCAGTGGAATATATTTAAATTAAGCCTTATTACTTGTTGTTAAAATATGATACCAAGTATTAGATACTCAGTAGTGTAAGTGTGTGATTCGGTTGCTAGTTTCGGATCATTGATGTGCTAGATATACTAAATCACGAATATAAATGCGCGAAAAAGCGTGGCGAGTTTTAATAGGGGTTCAGGTGGTGTAATCTGTCGAGTCCACACTTCTCTGTGATGTTGGAGGTAATTCACTAGAGATTCTTGAGATAGCGATTACAAAAATCCTAAGTTGCTTGTCATTCACCAATAACTATGGCTTCACAAATTGAACACTTGGAACATGTAGGATTCTTTGCTCCAAAGTCTTCCTTTGGTCCTTGAAAGGTAGGATTGCCTCTTCACCGACTCCACCACAAACAATAGTCTTTCACACCCAAAGATGCTTCTTTGTCTTGATAGATTTCTTGTAAAAGAAAGTTTGAATCAAGTAAGTGATTGACTTTTCGTGACTTGATCGAGGATGATATGATCGCGACTTGATGTCTTCAAGTCGCGTAAACTTGATGTAGCTTGAATCTGATTACACTTGATGATATTTTCTAGATCGGTAGCTTAAGGCTCGGTAGAGGTCGGTGAGGTGTTTTTCTTGATAAGAATCGAAGCTCAAGATTTCTTGTTATTTTCTCTTAATGTTCATCACTTGTATCTGAATTAAGAGTCCTCTATTTATAGGTAGGAATCCTTGTGACTTATGTTTGAAATTCAAACATAGCCGTTTCAGATTTGTCCCATTTGACTTGCTTTACGTCCTGTACATAATCATCGACCTTTCGTCGATTGCTTTTTGACAATTCTGATCCGTCCAACCTTTGACTTGTATCCATTGGATAATCCTCTGTATCTTTCCAACGTTCCTTTTATCTTGACCATTGATTTGTTTGATAAAAGCAGAGGATGTTAGCTGTCCCTTTCTTTGTAATCTTCCAATGTAACCTTGATCAAATCGAAATATATATATCCAGCAGGTTCCTGTGAACATAAGTCTGCTGACATTCTTATTAGTCAGCTGATCCATATTTTGCTAACTGTCTTTTATCTAACTTTTATTTATGAAGTTAGATTACACTATTTTGATCATAACTAAGTTCCAATCACCATTTAACTTATGGAACTTAGACCTTGTACACAAGGTATATGTAATAAGTTTATGTCATCACAGACTTCCCTAAATTCTGATTCCACGTCCTTGACTTTAATTACTAAGTTTGATCCCTTAGCCTTCAATAACTGAGTTTGAGCCCTCGGCTTCCCGGTCTTGACGGGTTCCTAAGCTACTCTCTTGACTCGGCTACCTCTTGATATAGACAAGTCTGCTGATGGAAGTCAGCTGACCAATTACAGTGCTTGTTTGATCAAACCTATACAAAGATCAAACTCTAATAAACCTATACATTTGATCTAGACATCTTTTTGCCATTGCTCTATAACAGCTAGTCTGGCACTCATCACTAAAACATAAAAATAAGTCCAACAATTTCCCCCCTTTTTGGTGATGATGCCAATACCCTCCTTACAGCAAAGCAAAAAGATTAAAAACAAAAACAGAACAAATGCAGTCAATTCTCATTATAATCAGTTGTTCAAAAGTATTACAAGCTAGATTCAGCAAAAAGTAAAGCAGATGTAAGTATGCCGATCTAGTGTCTTCTTTCTCTTTCTTCCCTTGCCTTCTCCACTTGCTCTTGATAGGCTCTTATTTCTCTCACCATTTCTCTCATCCATTCATTTTCAATAAGAGAGAAATCAATGTGAGGATTCACTTCTTTCCACCATTTCCATGCTTCAGGTAGAGTAAGATTGATCTGATGTACTCTGAAGCCTAAACGCATGTATACTTCCTTGAATTCATTCAGTGATTCCTTTGCTGATGTGGTAGGTAAACTCCTTCCACCTCTTCCACCTCTCTGTGTGGCCCTCAAGGCTTTAACTCTTGCTTCCCAAAACTTAAGTCCCAGAAAGGAATTTAGTCTCTCATGGAAACCCTTTTCATGGTAAGGTCTTCTCTTGCTGTTGTAGACCTTCTTATATTCTCTGAGAATATCATCAGTAAGTTGAAGTCTGCCAGGTGCAGGCTCTCTAAAAGCATTGGTGTCATCTTCCCATCTTTTCTTAGCAAAAATTTAGACCTCTCTTTTGCTATTCTTTGTTTGACTATTCCCCTTATTGACATCATCAACAAAATGGGAACAGCAGGCCATGAACACTCTCCTGTGTGAGTACTAGATTACTCAGTTGTCCTTCCATAATTTCAGTTCTTGTATCAACTGCAGTAATCCGTTCTTGCATAGTTTGCTCCAGTAGATTGATCCTCTCAGTAAACTTAGGATCCAATCCAGCAGGTTTAAGTGTTCCAGCAGGTTCAGCCACAGTAGGCTTGGGTGCCTCAGCAAGTTTATCAAGCTTCTGGTGAATGGCTTCAAGTTGATCTTTCAGAAACTTCTCCTTCATTATATTTCCTTGTCTGATCCCCTTTACATCCAGAGCAAGGTCGGCGAAGAGCATCTTGAGTTGAAGTAATATTGATAGCAACATGATTTGATGAGTTCTTCCTCTATTCTCCACCAAATTCATCAGGTCTTCAAACCTCTGCTCTTGCCTGTCAAGTTGAGTTCTTAACCTTGTTATGTCATTTCTGACAGTCCTCAACTCATCCAAAACCTCTGCTGGTACTCCATCATGCATATTTCAATGACTCCATCAACAAGCTCTTCAACATTGTACTGTGCCCTCTATCTGCTGATAACCATGGCCGAACTCATGTCTCTCCCAGCAGGGTTAGGACCCTGGAATTCTTCTAAGATAGGATCTAGTGCAGGTTCCTCAAAAATTGGGACAAATGCCTGTGGTGGCTCATCATCAATTGGTTCTTCCTCAGGCACTTGAAATTCTTCATCACTGTAGTCATAGTCCAGCAGCTGCTCATCCTCATCAATAACAGCAATCTGCTGACCATCTTTCCCTATAGTGGTCTTGTCTCCAATAGGCTCCACTACAGCAGCCTGTTCAACAATAACAACAGGGGTTTCCTCCAAACCCATTTCTGGTTCCAACCTGTGTCCAGGAGCTGTTTGAACCTCAGCAACCTGTACATCATGTTCCAACCTTTGTCCAGGTGCTGTCTGATCTTCAGCAGCCTGTACCTCCTCAACCAACAATGGTGATCCTTCAAATCCCATCACCATGTCCAATCTCTGTGCAATCACTGTCTGCTCCTCAGTGATTAACATTCTCTATACAAGAATTGTATGAAATTCAGCCATATTTTCTTCTTGAAATCCTCTAGCATTTGCAATCCTTCTTAGAGTATTAGCAGTTTTGGATAGGGTGCCCTCAGTGTCATTTTAGTCTTGATATTGAATAGAATCCTCAGAACTGACATCAGGTTCATTAAGATCAGTAACCCTTTCTTCATCCAAATCTACATTCTGTTGATCCTCAGGTTGTTCAACAGGTTCAACAACAAATAAGGCATCAGATTCACCAACCATCCTATTTGAACCAATGTATATACCCTCATTGATTTGTGCCTCCAGATCATCCATGGTAAGATCCTCCAGATCTTCCTCCATTTGACTAGTCTGCTGGCCCTCGGCGAGACCTACCCGATATCGGTGGGATTTGTTGTATACTTGGTTCATTTAAAAGTGCGATCCCATCGACTCCTCCTCTGGTCCGAGATGAATGATCATCTCGAATCGGATGATGAAGAGTCATCACTATCGATTCATCTCTAGGATTTTTCGAACTTGATACCTCTTCCTTCTTTTGTTGATCAAAGAGATCCATCAATCTAGCTTCCAACAAGGAGGTATCAACCAGATCTAGTAAATTCTCCACTCCCAACTTTCAAAAGCCCATTCCTCAAAATCTGTCATTGGTTCTGCAGCTGGCTTTTGTCTTTTATAAAACCCAAACTTCCATTGAAAGTAGTCTGCAACCAGTAAGAGTTTAGGATCAACATATCCTTCTTTCTTCCTTTTCTCCTTCCTTTCAAATGGCATGGTTGGCCTTACAGGAAGCGATTTGAGTACCTTGCTGACCTCCAAAGGTCTCAACAAGTAAGTTAAGAGTTTCTTCAACAGATGCTTCTAGGTCAGTAGGTTGCTCAGATTGTACATTGGTCCCTACCACCTTTATCTGTTCAATACTTCGTTCCCCCTGACTAACATGCTCATCAACAGGGTCATCAACATGTTGCTCTTCCCCCTGAACTATTGCAGAACTTACAGCGTCTTGTACCAACTCTTCAACTACCACAGCAGGTGCAGACTCAGTAGTCTGCAGTGGTTCTTCAACAAGTTGCTCAACAACAACTTGTGCTGCTTTAGTAGGCTCGGCGGACCTTATATGGGGAGGATTCAACAACCTACAAAGAGCTCTCAGTTCGACGTGCATTGTTGTGATTCTCCAGTAGGTTGCTCAATAACAACCTCTACAATCTCAGTAGGTTTAATAGTTGTTAAGGGCTCAGCCTCAATAGCCTCGTCTTCTTCTTCTTCCCTCTGAGCCTCCAGAATCCTCAATTGTTTCCCTTTGCCATGTTTCTTTTTCTTGGCAATTTCTTTCATTCTTTTGGAAAGTTGCTCTGATTCAACTTTGTGACTTTCCTCTTTTCACGCTATCGCGCATACATTTGCTCTTTCAAAATATCAGCAACAAACTTCTTCTTTGCAACTACAGTAGGGTTAGTAACCTCAATTTCAGTTGGACCCTCAGCAGACTCAGCAGTCTCTGCTGTTTGCTTCCTTGTCTTCCTAGGCTTTAACATTTCAGTGATCTTCCTAGTATCAGTAGCCTTTCTTTTCTTAGTAACCTTCTTAGGTGCAGCAGGCTTGACAACTTGCTTAACCTGCTCACCACCAGCATCATCATCTCCACCATCATCATCACTTTGTGTAGCCTCAGCATCCACATCTTCATCATCATTCAAACAAGGGATAGGAGTAGCAACTTCTGGCTTGTATCTGGATTTGTTAATCTTTTCAGATTAAATATCAGGTATCTGAAAATGATTCAACAAGGTCTGAATCAGTAGACATAGGGGCTTGACCTTGGATTTTCTTATGCCATCTCTATCTTCAATAAACACCTTCTTCATGTAGTGTATAAAGAATCCAGCCCAATCAAACTTCATACTTCTGCAGATGATGATCAGCAAGTCTATTTTGGGTCCTGACAGTGTATCTAGACTTCCAATGAATCCCAAAATGGTTTTGGCAATCAATTTGCTCAGCAGGTTGTACTCATAACCAATATACTTCACATTAATGCCTAGATTTGAAGCTATTTCATCATTTGTCTTTATAGCATCCACAAACTTCAACCTTGGGAGATTCATTGCTTCTGGATTGGTGGGGGCATTATTTCCAGGTCCAAAATGAAATACCTCTCTTAGTAAATCAGAGGATATTTCAATCTCTCTTCCATTAACAGTTGTAGAGAAGGACTCTCTTCCTTCATGTATAACAATATTTCTCCAGAATTCCAATACATTGACATATGAAATTCTCTCCAGTCTTCTATTGATAACATTCTCCAGCCCAGCAATCCGTCTGATTCTTCGTCCAATGTTAATGGCAAGTTTAGTGGAGTGACAGTCAGTCACATAACCTCTTATACTTTGACTGGTGCCAATATGAACATCATCCTACTTTGCCATTGTAGAAGAAAAAGATGAAGAAGAAAGCTTACAAATCTGTGTTCACACAGTGTATATGCAGAGAAAATCGATCTGGGTTTTGAAAGTAGCTTCTGTGTATAGGTCTGTATATATAACAGAAAGTAGTGGTTGGAAACCGTCAGAGCATGTACTGTAGCAATAACCACGATTAAGTTTTGAGTGAATGTTATCTTGCCACGTGTCCCATGACAGACCCATAACGGATTGTAACCGTTCGATCATGTAACTACGGTTATTAAGATGAAATAAATATCCCGCTATTTTACTTTTTGACTTTGGCAAGTTTGACTGAGTAATATTTATTTCAGTAGCCTTGTCATCAGTAGACTTGGCTCAAGACCTGCGACATAGATGTCTCGTGACTTTTGTGAATTCTCTGGCGATATCCAATATCTCTTGTTTTGTCCAATCGATAATACAAGATGAAGTTTAATACCAATGATCGATCATCAAGTGAGCTCACCCAACATGACAAAGACCAATCCCTTGGCAACTTCATTTGCTCAATTGTCCAAACATAAATAAGTACATGGAATAATTGATACCAATGACTAATCGCTAAGTGAGATCACCCAACATAGCAAAGACTAATGCCCCTTGGTGAATTCCAAGACATTCTTTGATCAAGGATGTATCAATCAACTTTTATAGTTCCAAGTTCAGTTCTTAGTTTAGCAAATCTTTCACTATCCAGTGGTTTAGTGAAAATATCAGCAAGTTGATCTTCAGTAGGGATATATAGAACCACCACATCTTTCTTTTCAACATGATCTCTTATAAAGTGATGTCTCACATCAATATGCTTGGTTCTTGAGTGCAAAATAGGATTTTCTGTGATTGCAATTGCACTTGTGTTGTCACACATAATTGGAATTTTGCTTTCTTCAATTCCATAATCCCTTAATTGTTGTCTTAACCAAAGTACTTGTGCACAATAGCTTCCAGCAGCTATATATTCAGCTTCAGCAGTGGAAGTTGATATAGAATTTTGTTTCTTACTAAACCAGGAAACCAGTCTATTTCCCATCAACTGATAGGTTCCTGTGGTGCTTTTTCTATCAATCTTGCATCCTGTATAATCAGAATCTGAGTAGGATATAACCTTGAAACTTCCTTCTTTTGAGTACCAAATTCCTACATCCAAAGTCTCTTTCAGATATTTGAGAATTCTTTTTACTGCAGCTAGATGACTTTCCTTAGGTTTTGATTGAAATCTTGCACAAACACCTACAGCAAAGGATATATCAGGTCTGCTGGCAGTTAGGTACAGCAAACTGCCTATCATCCTTCTATATAAGGTCTGATCAACATCTTTGCCATCTTTGACTTCATCCAATCTGATGTTTGTACTCATAGGAGTTGATACCTTGGTGATGTTTTCCATACCAAATTTCTTCAGTAGCTCCTTGGTATACTTGGTTTGATGAATGAAGATCCCATCCTTCATTTGTTTGACTTGCAATCCCAAGAAATAGTTCATTTCTCCCATCATACTCATTTGGAATTTACTTTTCATCAAATTAGCAATTTTTTCACATAGCAATTCATTTTCAGAACAAAAAATTATGTCATCAACATATATTTGTACCAGCAGGGTGCTGTCACCTTCATTGATTCTGAACAGAGTCTTGTCAATGGTACCTTTGGGAAACCATTGTCTACCAAGAATTGAGATAGAGTCTCATACCATGCTCTTGGTGCTTGTTTCAAACCATAAAGTGCTTTATTGAGTCCGTACACTTTATCTTCTTGATCTTTAACTTCAAATCCAGGAGGTTGCTGAACATAGACCTCCTCTTCTAGAATGCCATTCAAAAATGCACTTTTGACATCCATCTGATATACCTTGAAGTTTTTATAAGCACCTTATGCCAAGAATAATCTGATAGCTTCCAATCTTGCAACAGGGGCATATGTCTCATCAAAATCTGTTCCTTCTGCTTGAGAATAGCCTTTTCCTACTAGTTTGGCCTTATTCCTCACAATGGTACCAGATTCATCCAATTTGTTTCTGTATACCCATTTTGTACCAATTATATTTGCATGATTAGGCGTTTCCACTAGTGTCCAAACTTGATTTCTTTCAAATTCATTCAATTCTTCTTGCATAGCAATTATCCAATCTGGATCTGATATTGCTTCTTCAACAACTTTAGGTTCCCTTTGAGATAGAAAACTAGTAAACATTGCTTCTAATTGTCTTCTAGTCTTTACACCTTGCTGTATGCTGCCAATAACTTGCTCAGCAGGGTGATCTCTTAACCATTGTGGATTCTGGTTAGATTGATTTTCAGGAACATCATCTTTAGTAGGGTCTGCTATTGCTTCAGGGGGTTCAGTAGATCCTTGAACTGCCTCAGTTGTTGCATCAGTAGTATCACCAACAGGGTGTTCAGCAGGGGCAGAGTCAGAGATCTTTAACTCATTTATCCTTTCCAAAACATCAACACATTCTGGATCAGTGACTTGTTGATTCTTAGCAGGTTCTGAAGCTTCATCTTCCATTCTAGTAAACTTTGGTTCATCAAATACAACATGTATTGTTTCTTCATGTTTCAGTGTCATTTTATTTAGTACCCTGAATGCCTTGCTGACTGAAGAATATCCCAAGAAGATTCCTTCAACTGATTTTGGTTGGAATGTCTTCAAGTGCTCCTTATGATTCAAGATAAAACATTTGCTTCCAAATGGATGGAAATAAGATATATTAGGTTTTCTTCCATTCCATATCTCATAAGGTGTCTTTGACTTCTTGTTCACTCGAGAGTTTCATTTTGTGTATAGCATCTTTGTATTGACTGCTTCAAATTTAATATCTTGAGTAATAATGCTTCACAGATCATTGTCCTTCCTGCTTCTTTCAAAGTCCTGTTTCTTCTCTCAACAACCCCATTTTGCTGAGGTGTACCAGCAACAGCTAGTTGATGTAGTACACCATTCTGCTCACAATATTCTCTTATAACTTTATTGAGAAATGCAGTACCCTTGTCTGATCTGATCTTCACTACTGTTAGACTTTTCTCATTTTGCAATCTCTTCAAAAGTTCAGGCATCTTTTGAAGTGTTTCACTTTTCTTGTTCATGAATACTACCCAAGTGTATCTTGAATAATCATCCACAACTACCAAAGTGTACTTCTTTCATGTTACACTTGTTGGTGTTACTGGTCCAAACAGATTCATATGCATCAGCTCCAAAACTCTTTTAGTTGATTTCTTAGTTTTTGACTTGAAGCTTGATTTTGTTTGTTTACCTTGCTGACAAGCATCACATATAGCATCCTTCTTGAATGTGATCTCAGGTAAACCAATCACCAGTTTCTTCTTCACCAACTGATTGATATCATCAAAATTCAGATGATTCAACTTCTTATGCCATAGCCAATTTAGTTCTGACTTGGTATGCACAATCAGACATGTTTCTGGAATAGCAGTAGACCAATCCACAACATACATGTTTTGTTGTCTTCTTCCAGCCAACACAACTTGATCACCTCTTTCACTAATGACAATACATGTGCTTTTGTCAAAAGTGACCTTGTAACCCATGTCACAAAAGCTCGCCCAAAGGCTCAAGCAGAGTTGTAGTCGATCCTTCCACATATGCAACATACCTGATTGTTAATCCATTTCTCACAAGTGTGCCATATCCTCTTGTGTATCCTGGTGTTCTTGTTGCCAAAATTCACTCTTGGACCATCCTTTGCCACAAAATTTGACAAACAGTGCTTATTATTTGTCATATGTCTGGAACATCCACTGTCAAAGTACCAGACACCCTACAAAACAAAGTTAATGCATTTTAGGTACCCAAAACTGTTTGGGTCCATAATGGTCAGTGGTAAGCATGACCCTTGGCAAATTTCCATAAGGTCGTCTCCTAAAAGTGTCATACTTTGTTTCATACATGTATTCTACACATCCATAAGGTCTAAAAATTGGTTGTGTAGGATTCACATATGCTTTCTGGCCTTTTGGTATGTAATGCTGTTTGAAGTGATTCCTGTTGTTAGAAGCATTAGCATAACCATTGGATTTCTATTTTTAGGAACATCCCTGTAGTATGGAGTCTGTTGAGGTCCCTGTTGAGGTCTTGTGTGAGTCCTCTGTTGAATCCATTGCTTAGGTTTTACACTAGCAGCATGGTTATACTTTCTGTTTCTAGCAGTAGGGGCAGGAATATTCCAATCATCATCAGTAGGGAACAGTCTACCTTTCCCCTGAGATAAGTATCCCTCAAATGATTGACATTTTTAGGTTTGGGATTCTTATCCTTGGAATATTTCTGATTTTTGCCTTTTTGTGGTCCAGCAGACTTGGTAGCAGGTCTGCTATCAGTATGTCTAGAAGGTCCAGCAGTCCTACCTTTGGATTTACCCTTTTTGTTAGGTACTGATGTCCTTTTTGACTTCTGATTTTGCCTCTTTGAAGCATTCTCAGTAGGCTTCACTGCCTCAGCAACCTTACTAAGAGTTGGATCTTGTGCAGGTACAAACTTAGGACCAATTCTGGTACTAGGTTCAGTGACCTTACTGGATCCACTCTTATTGGATTGTTGAGTTCCAAATCCAAGGCCTGTTCTATCACCATAAGGCTTTCCAGATTTGAATGCAGTGGTGGAACAAGATTGTTCGGCCAGATCAGCAGACTCATCGAATGTACAAAGAGCTTATCTTGATTCTATCCAACTTCTTTTTCTTTTCCTTTGAGAATTCTTAATTCAGCCTTTAACCTTTCAACTTCTACTTGAAGAGCCTCTTTTTCAGCCTTCACAATCTCATAACCAGATTGTATTTTCCTCAGTTGATTAAGGATGGCATCCAAAGTTTCTTCATTGTCAGAATTTTTAGGATTTGAACCACAAGTTGATTCACAATCACTTCCAGCAGGAGTGTTTATAGATATAGAATTGTATACCTCCTCTGTTTCATCCATATTTTCCATCAAAGCAAAATCATCGATATCAGCAACAAGTGCAGTGTCATCAAATTCATTTCCTTTTTCTGGTTCCACTTCATATCCTGATTCATCTTCAGCAACCATAGCCTTCTTGCCATGTCTTCTTTGTTGACTTTTACTTTTCAGTAGGTCTGGTCAATCAGGTCTGAAATGTCCAGGCTTCTTGCAATTGAAGCAAAGATAATCATGTTCCTTATTCTGTTTTAACTCAGGACAGTCAGGTTTGAAGTGTCCTGGTTTCTTGCAATGAAAGCACAAATAATCATTGTCTTTTCTAGAATCATCCTTCTTCTTTTCACTAGATTTCTTTTTGAAATTCCTTGGAGAACCCTTTCCAGTTTTCATCATTCTGATTTTTCTTGCTCAGTATGGCAATCTGCTCTTGCATCTCATCCAGTAAATCATCTTGACCTCCTGATGTTTCTTCTTGGTGTGCAGCAGCCAGTGCAGTGGTCTTTAGTTCTTCTTTTTCAGTCTCAGGGACTAGTTTCTTACTGAATTCATAGGCTTTGAGATCTGAAAACAATTTGAAGGTGTCCTCTTCATGTAGACTTCTCATCTCTTCTATTGCTGTCACCTTCATTTTCCAAACATCTTTTACAGGTAAAGCTTCCAAGATTTTTGAATTGATTTCTTCTTTTGTGTATTTTACATTCAGCAGGGTGAGTTCATCCATGATTGCATTGAATCTAGACTCATTTTGTTCAATAGTCTCATTTGCATTCATTTTGAACTTTTGAAACTTCTTCTTTGCCACACTGATCTTGTTCTTCTTGATTGCATCAGTGCCTTCACAGATTAATTGCACCTTATCCCAGAGTTCCTTTGCAGTCTTGCAATCTTTTACTTTCATGTACATATTGCTATCCAAAGTTCTATATATGATATCAATAGCAATATTGTTCAGATTTGCTCTTTTTCTATCTTCAGCATTCCATTCTCTTTTTGGCTTTGGAATGTACTGTGTCTCAGTCCCAACTGTTACTGACTTGGTGATCTCCAGTGGTCCATCTGTCAGCTCATCCAACATCTCATCATGTGTTGCAGCTAGAAAAGCCTGCATACGACGTTTATACTCATCAAAATGATCTAAAGAACACATCAACATTGTTCTAGCATACTGATTGTTATCCATGATGCAAAGCTTTGAAAATCAGAAACTTGAAAAAGTTTTCAAAGTATTTTCACAAGCACAACAAGTAGGATTACTTTGCAACGTAAGCCAATCGCTCGATACCAATTGTTGGTCCCTTGAAAAGGCTTTGGTTAAGTTTAGAGGGGGTGAATAAACTTAACACTTAAAACTTTTGGAGTTAACAAACTCAAGAACCAGCTGACTGATGATCGCTCGATGAGTCTGGCCGATACTCGATGAGTCTATTTGAATGTTGATTTCACTGAATTTGTGCAGCGGAATATATATAAATTAAGCCTTATTACTTGTTTTTAAAATATGATACCAAGTATTAGATACTCAGTAGTGTAAGTGTGTGATTTAGTTGCTAGTTTCAGATGATTGATGTGCTAGATATACTAAATGCTGAATATAAATGCAGAAAGTAAGTAGGCAGTTTTTATAGTGGTTCCAGATGGTGTAATCCTGTCAGACCACTATTCTCCTGTGATGTTGGAGGTAATTCACTAGAGATTCTTGAGATAGCAGTTACAAAAATCCCTAAGTTGCTTGTCCTTCACCAATAACTATGGCTTCAAAAACTGAACACTTGGAACAGGTAGGATTCTTTGCTCCAAAGTCTTCACTTTGGTCCTTGAAGGGTAGGATTGCCTCTTCACCAGCTCCACCACAAACAACAGTCTTTCACACCCAAAGATGCTTCACTGTCTTCACTAGATTTCTTGTAAAAGAAAGTTTGAATCAAGTAAGTGATTCAGCTTTCAGCAGCTTGATCAGGATGATATGATCAGCAGCTTGATGTCTTCAAGTGTGTAAACTTGATGTAGCTTGAATGCAGATTACACTTGAAGAAGTTTTCTGGATCAGTAGCTTAAGGCTCAGTAGGGTCAGCAGGGTGTTTTTCTTGATAAGAATCTGAAGCTCAAGATTTCTTGTTATTTTCTCTTAATGTTCATCACTTGTATCTGAATTAGGAGTCCTCTATTTATAGGTAGGAATCCTTGTGACTTATATTTTAAATTCAAACATGGCCGTTTCAGATTTGTCCCATTTGAATTGCTTTTTGTCCCTGTACATAGTACTGACACTGTCAGACTGCTTTTTGATAGTTTACAGTCTGTCCACCCTTTGACTTGTATCCATTGGATAATCCTCTGTATCTTTCCAATGTTCCTTTTATCTTGACCATTGATTTGTTTGATAAAAGCAGAGGTTGTTAGTTGTCCCTTTCTTTGTAATCTTCCAATGTAACCTTGATCAAATTGAAATATATATATCCAGCAGGTTCCTGTGAACATAAGTCTGCTGACATGCTTATTAGTCAGCTGATCCATATTTTGCTAACTGTCTTTTATCTAACTTTTATTTATGAAGTTAGATTACACCATTTTGATCATAACTAAGTTCCAATCACCATTTAACTTATGGAACTTAGACCTTGTACACAAGGTATATGTAATCAGTTTAGGTCATCACAGACTTCCCTAAATGCTGATTCTATATCCTTGACTTTAATTACTAAGTTTGATCCCTTAGCCTTCAATAACTGAGTTTGAGCCCTCAGCCTTCAGTCTTCAACAAGTTCCTAAACTAGTCTACTGACTCAGCTACCCTACTGATATAGACAAGTCTGTTGATGCAATTCAGCTGACCAATTACAGTGCTTGTTTGATCAAACCTATACAAAGATCAAACTCTAATAAACCTATACATTTGATCTAGACATCTTTTTGCCTTTGCTCTATAACAGCTAGTCTGGCACTCATCACTAAAACATAAAAATAAGTCCAACACAAGCTCTTGATGAGCAAGAAGAGCTCGACGCAGTTTCCAGCTGAAAATAAAGGGAAACAAGTCAGGTCGCCGAATGGTACTGTTGGCTAGAATGACACAAATATTGGAAAGTAAAGCAAGTGATATTACCATGCTTGAAATGATGCCTACAAACCCGAACTGATCATTGGGGTGGGGAATAAAGTCCTTCATCTCATCCGACATTACAACCTGCGCAACTACGCCAGCTCCTGCAACGATTGTGGCCCCATCAAGGCAGGTCATATCCAAGTTATTCAGAAGGGAACGTCCATCAGCGACTCTGCACAATTTTGCCTTCCCAACAAGTCTCAGGATGACGGATGTTGGACTTAGCCACACATGCCCCTCATCAAGAGTCGGATAGACCTCCTCTGCATCTCCTCTGGTCAGATTCGCCCATGAACCCTGAGTCTCCACTACAGTCTCCAAAACAAGGTCTTTCCTGTCTCGCCACTGAAACACTTGTTAGGTGTAATGCCCGAAAGACAATTTTGTAATTTTTTATTTAATGAATGAAATGATATTATTATTCATATTTATTATTCTCATATTCATCGATGTGACAATAGTATTTACCTACAGAAAACCCTAAAGTATATCGTTTATGTAATCACTTAACTCAATGTATGGGATATGCACGGGAGGATTGAGTTAGTGAAGATGTACTTAAAATACAATTAGCCCGTAGTGAAGTTAATCGAGAGCATCGGGTCTCTCCTTTAACGTGCTATTAATGAGCCTAGAACACAATTGGTGTGATTGTCTTATCCGGACTTTCGGTTAAGAGAACCTAGTGGGGCATTTATATATGATAGATATATCATATAGAGCTGGACCGATTTGATTAGAGTTCACGATATAATTCCGTAATCGAGAAGTCTTATCGAATCAATCGATGATCATATTTATGGATATATCTTAATCCCGAGGTGATCACGAGTCAAGCGCTTGAATCGTATGAGGTTTGACTTGACGGTTAAGGATTACACCGAGTGCGTGATCCGAATTACCTCATCTTGGCATTGTCTTTGGATTGAGTGAGTAGTCTGTGTTATCACAGATACGGAATCCATTCCTTCCATTTATGGAAGTAGATAGACAGTTCCCTTATTTGTTAATCCTAGAAACGGATCGATCCATGGAGTTCATATTACACTGATTAGCTACCAGTGAGTTGTATGAATTAATTGATCACTAGGGGTTAATGGTAAATAAGGATAAGAGGTTCTAAAAAGGGTTAACGGTAACTTCCCGATTTAGAATGAACAGTTTATGGAGGATTAATCCATGTGTAATGATTATATCAATGGATGCTTATTATCATTCTCGTGAGGAGATAAATATAATCTTATAATCGGAGGAGTGCAGTCACGGGATTATGGTGGCATATTCCTGTGATTGATTTATCGAATATAATTATTCTGTTCGTAAGATAATTATTTATTTGATTTATCGGAGCCACTGATTATTAGTCCATGATCCCCGACGTGCCTCCAATATAGCATAGCTATTCTCGAACGTCGAATCCTAATAATATTAATTTAGTTCTTATTAGAATTTAATTAAAACGATATGTGAATTAATTGTTTAGTGGACTATTAAATTAGTTGGACTAAATAATTAAATATGTGGAAAAGACATTTTTCATAATCTTGGCCAATTTATGTGTTATGGCCGAAAATTATATATTGACTAGGTCAATGACAATTTTGGCCAAGTGCATTGTTTTAGGAAACAAGAAATTGTTTTAAGACATGTGCACAAAATATTTATTGGATAAATATTTATGGTAAGAAATAAAGATAAATATTATTCTAGATTTGTTCTAGATTATTATGGGATTATTTTTATTTATTGGATTTATTTATTTGCAAAATAAAATCTTTGGAAGACAATGATTACTCTCCTATATAAAGAGAGTCCTCCCAAGCCTAAGACTAGACACAAATTTCGACTTTTCCTCTTAGAGAGAAGAAGTAATAATTTCGGCCAAGGGTGAGTAAGAGGAAAATCTTGGAGGTTTTCAGGTAGCATATCGGGAGGATTCGAGACGAGAATTTCCTTCCACCGGGAGTTGCTCGGATCACACGTGCGGAAGATCGTGGTGCTCTTCACACCATCCTTTGTTTTTCCTATTGCGGTTCTTCTACTTGGATTTTGAGATCCAAGAGGTGTTCTACAACCCCCTTGTAGAGTAGATATAGTTATTTTATTACGTGTAATTTATAGATCTAGATCCTTAAATCGCTTCCGTTGCGGATGATATTACTAACAACACTTCAGTCTCAACCTTGGCAGATCTCTCATAAGTTGGGTTTTCAGTGGACACCGACCGGGTCCGTAAGATTCTCAGATGCAGCAGATGTTCCTACATCCTTTGTTGTCCTCTACCTTTTTACCCTTTCAGCATTAGGGTCGACCTCGTTTGAGCTCCCTTCCAGGTTTATAACATCCTCGTCTTGGGCAGCAGCCGGAACCTGTTCTTGTATCTGAACGCCGGCATTCCGGCCTCTTCTTCACCCAACACTTCGGTTGGCCCTGGCATTATTGTTTGCCTCGCCTTGGGAAACACCTGCAACACGGATTTAATGGCTGACCCGCAACCAAGTGCTCAGCTCACTCATCTCTTTGATCCCGAGCTAATCTCCTCTTTTGAGTTCACAGCGCAGTTCATCCGTACCTTTTGCAAAAAAACACGAGTTCATCAGTTCGCAAGACAAGAAAACATTTCAAAGTATAATGTCGTAAGTCCTAATGCTACATGCAAGGCATTTTATACTTAGCAAATTTGCAAGTATAATATCATAAGTCCTAACGCTACAAGCAAAGCATTTTATACTTAGCAAAATTCTAAGGTAGAATGAAAGGCGAAAAGATAAAAGAGAAAGGATAGTTACCAGGGTCGACAGCCCTATGTCGTAGATCGCCCCCACAATGTTCATAGTCCAAAGGAAACCTGCCCTCATGACATGAGGCGAACCAGTCGGGGTCAGGGCCGACGTGAACGATCTCGACCAAGGGCTGCACGCCCTCCACTTTGGGTCTCAATATCCTGACCAATGCATTGTGGCATCTTCTAGTCGCCAGAACCTGCCAGTTAAAGATCCTTTCTTGGGTTTTGTTCTCATTATTCCAACAAAGTATTCTTTCACACTCTTTCTTGAAAAGTTGATCGCGGCCCGCCAGATTCTTTGCCTTAAGTCTGTCAGGCACTCTATCTTATTTCGAATTGTGCCATTGGAACGGCCATCCAACGCGGGACTCGGCTAAGATACATCGGCCGCTCCAGGCTTTCACTTTTCTAAATAAAGGGAAAAACTATGAATGCCGAGATGATTCTGACCAACCCCAGAATAAGGTCGCTCGGCATCCAAGAACTCCACAAAAAATAGGTCGAAAGGGGGTCGAAGCCCGTTATACATGGAATCAAAATAGAGTAGTATCGGGTCCAGGGTGTCTCTATAGCCGGGTTTGTCGGTCCCTTCATAGTATGAAATTCTATTGTCCTCGCTCAGGTTGAAACGCTATAGATGTTCTGTAGCCGTGAGCTCAGGGTTCGTCTTCTTCACCTTTCACCACTGTTTCACTCGCCCATCAAAGTTATTTATGCGAGCGTCTTCTTGAGCAAATGTGCTCACCCTTGGTACCACATCTTGCTCCTCTTGTTCAAGTTGCTCAACCTCTTCGCCCTGCTCGACTGAATCACCATGTTCCGCTGATCTGCGGACGCTTCTTTGCCTATGTTTTCTGAAGACATCGCTTGTAAAAAAGAGGGCGATGTGGATGAATAGTTGCCTAAACTCGAGGTCGGGTCAAGATGAACGTATTCTTCTATCTTGACACCATGAACCTCCTTCACAGTCACAACGGGCCAAAACCCTAACCCTAATTCTATCGGATGTGGTAAAGGAACGTCGGAGAAGAAATTCATTACGCCGCCAGGCATTGAACTTATTCCCCGACTCAAGAGCGGCAAAAAACAAGGAAATCTACCCTAAACATGCATTCAATGGATGATTTATAGGGTTATGCGAGCAGAAAATCAAAGAATCGAGCATTCAGGGGCGGAAACTGCATGTTTATTCAAACAAATTTCGGAAAAACATGAATGTTCTAGCCTAAATGGGGAAGAAACTCACGGTGTTCTTCATGAAAACTCCGGAAAGCATGCATATAGGGGGCATTCATGTCAGAAAACACGTTACAGTGCGAAATCAAAGCAAATTCAAAAATTTTACCTTGAAATCGAGAAGAAAACTTGAAATTTTGCTAGGAAACCTAGCCATAAACCACTGTTAAGTTGCCGGAAACTGCCCTCTTGTTACATGAATCTTCAAACAGTTTCCGGAATTACATGCTTAAAGAAACTCGAACTTTCAAAAAGTGTTCAAGTGTTGAGTTCTCTCCCTTTATATTAGATGCGCAAGTGGGAAGGGACGCCGTTTCGAATTTCAAAATCATTTATCGCGCGTCACTTCGAAACCCCAAGACATTATTGCAGCGGTTATCAGAAACATGTCAGCCAACCAAAACACACGATCTTGTCAAACGTGGTTTGAAAATAATGCCTGCGTCAAAGACAGTTTTGAGGCAAACAACCGTCGGACACGTAAACGAGGCTATGCTTTTCAGCTCACCGAATATGGATAATTATTTCCCTTCATCTCGCCACAACTTCATGCAACAGAATTCCAACATGGAAAACTCGGAAGGGTCGCTCCATAGCACTATGCTGAACAAGCCCGCCTACTATCCAGGTCGACAAATATAAGTCCGGTTGCTTTGGCACGGCATTATGCGGCTATATGCTTCCGAGCATTACATATCTTAAGTGCGATCGCTTCACGGAATGGCATCATGCGGTTATACGTTTTCGAGCATAACGCATCCAAGCCCGATCGCTATCGCTATTGCTCTATAGCAGTCGTCTCGGCACATCAAGTCGCCTACAACTTTACTCTATGACTTTCACTTGTATAGTGAAGAGCTCAAGGAGTAGGGGTCATTGATACGCCAAGCCCAGAAAATAGCCCGCAGATTCACATTGGGCCTGCACGTAGGCCCAATAACGAATATGGTCCTCAACCCAATTAGTTCGTAACTTAATAAGCCGAACTGGGCCGGGTGTAATCCAGCCTACCTCACGCCATTAGGATTCTTATCATTGGCTAGATAACGAGCGCTGATCAACAAAGCCTTCAGCTCGCCAACTAAAAGGCGACACGAAGCTGCGGGGGCCGATCTGCTTGACCCTTAGCTCGCCGTCCACCATATCGGACCAAGCCTGCTTGACTAGGCAGCAGAGTTCATACACGACGTTTACGGGTGAAGAACCCGCAGCGCTTAAGATACAAGATCGCCCAGCGGCATTTGTACCTCGAACAAGGGGTCAGTCGATTAATTAATACAAGCAAACAACCTTTGGCAATTTATCGACAACTTTGGTGTTCTTTATATCTTCATATTTTGTTAATATTGTTATTGAGCATCTTCATAGTGTTTTTTAGCACCCCAAACAATCACCGGAGAAATTGCTCATTCAATCTAGATATCCACCGCTAAAATCAACCAAACACGTTTGTAATACGATTCGACCATGTATACATAAATATATAGACACACACACACATACATACATATATATATGTCTTAGGCTATATAAATATTCATTTGAATTAGCTCGTGAGTAGTTAAGTCGAGTATTGCATTACCCGTGTATCGTTTGTTTGATGTTCAAGTTGAATTGAGTTTGAGTTTCAACAAATAAAACTCAAACTCAATTCAACTTGAACATCAAACAAACGATACACGGGTAATGCAATAACTCTAATTTAACTATTCATGCAGCAAATTCATCGGGATGAAAAATGTTATATATATAAAATATATATATATATATATATATATATATATATATACATAAAGGTTGAGATCAGGAACTTGACGGGATTGAGTTTTATACCCGATCTCTTTCACGCATTTTTTAGGCCAAAAAAAATCACAATATTTCTGGTTGGAAATTTTTCGAGATCGGGTGTAATATTCCGATTTTCGGGAAAGGGCAGATGTGTCTTTTTGCGAAAACGAAATATTAGGTTCGGTTTCCTTTTATTCGGAGTTAATTATTTTTGGATGTTTTATATATATAATTTCGAGTTTTATATATATAATTAAAAGGAAAATCAGTTTTTGTGGTCAAGGGCAATTAAGGAAAAGAATTAACTCTCTTTTAATATTAAGACCTAACCAAAAATCAGGGATTTTCAGTTTACTTTCAGCCTTCCCCCTTCCCTTGTGCGGCATTGTGAGGAGAGAAAGAGAGAAAAGAGAGTTTTCACAATTCTAAGAGGAAGAGTTGATCGTTTTCAGAACCGATTCAAGAATTGGAAGCGTCGTGAGAAGGACAACGGTTTGCTATCAGTTTGGTGGTGTTGCAGCAGTCTTTCATCTGAGTTTGGATCAGTTTTCTGGGCTGCAATAGGTAAGAAGAACATGTCCTATGAAATCAATTACTAGTTATAGGGATATGATCATGTTCTAAGATGTTTTGGTGTTAGAAAATTGTGTTGTTGCCTTGGTAAATGTCTATAGGGGTTAGGGTATTGTTAAATGAAGCTTTTGTGCTCAATGTGTTGATAATATGCTGCTGTTTGGTTGAAATACGATTTGGAAATCGCATGATGATGAGGTTAGGGTTTTGGTCGAACCCAGGTGGACGGGCGTCCGGTTCTCTGGACGGGCGTCTGCTTAGGTTGTGTCTCAGACGGGCGTCTGGCTTATCCGGACGGGCGTCACGAGGTGCTATTTTACATTCAGGATCAAATCGCTTTTAGGTGGACGGGCGTCTGGGCATAGTGGGACGGGCGTCCGGCTTTGGGACGGCGTCGGTAATGTTTAGACAGGCGTCAGGGGACTTAAACGGGCGTCTTGCTTGTTTTGTCCTTCTTTATTTGTGGGTTGTTGTTCAGCCTTATAAACATGATTTGTCCTTATGAAACCTTTATACATGATATGTCAAAATGGTATAAAACTTAGACAAGCCTGAATTGAGCTTCTGATTCGTTCAGTTAAAACACCGAATGTACTCTTCAAGGGAGTTGAAGTTCGGATCCGTCGGAAGAGCATGATAGGCTTGTGCTTTGATGGATTAGTATCCATCAATGTATGTGTATGTGCTAGGACTTGTCCGTGTCTAGTGGTCTAGGAAGAGAGTAGTATTTGTGAGGGAGATTATTTGAAAACACTTAGGCTGGCTAGTTAATCACTTAATAAACAACGGTATGTGACTAGTAAAAGATTAAACAACATGACTCTCTTGGCTAGGCACCAGGCTAAATCGCGATGCATGTGCTACCTCACGAAGGTGGAGGAACCGTGAGGTCAAAAGACCCTAAGCACGGAGGGACTCACGATGAGGTGTGCGTGCTATCGAGTCTACCTTTCTAGACTTCGTGGATATTGGTGTGATCCACTAATATGTTGCAAAAGAGTGTCCTCAAGGTAGAAGAACTCAGAGGTCAAAGACCCTAAGCTGAGATGGACTCTGCTTTGAGGTGGATGCGTGTAGTGCCCTTGAGTGCGGTTGTAACATAGATAGGCTAAGTAAAGCTTGATTAGTCACAACAGTTGATGAGCATAGAGTGAACCTTAGATTGAGTCGGTCTCATTTAATCAGCGATTATATAATTATCTTTTCTTTAGAACTATGATTGTTTTCATAGCTTCTCTTTCTTTCTAAGTACGTTGTACTTACCTCGAATGCATACTTTTTCTATGTGTTTGGGGACGAGAAGGCGAAACAGTTTACAAGGAAGAGTTTGCGACGACGTTTGACGGCGCTCGTTGAAGTATCAAGATGTTTCTATTACGCTTTTCATTGGTTGTTCTTTCATTACTTTTGAGGTAGACCTTTGGTCTTGTGACATTTGTTGTACTTTATCTTTTTGGGATCATCGTACTTTTCCAAATGTAATAATTTACATTTCCACCCTTAGATTTCTTTTCTACTCTTTAATTTTGGAAAAAAAAATTATATACCCGAGTTTTGCTTCCGTTTTGCCTTTAATTTGATACGACGTAGTAGAGGCTTACGTATAAAGTGAATTTATTTTTATTTTATACGTGCCGAACGTTCGATTTCCGGATAAGGACTCGGTATCCGGGAACGGGGCGTTACAGTTGGTATCAGAGAAAAGCGTCCTTTAGGCTTCCTTTCTTTTAAGATAAGTTTCTTTAGATCTTTTTGTAACGTCTGGTTTTCTTGATCTTTCAGAATGGTAACCACAAGAAGAGGCATTCGTGGAGCTGGGAGCTCAGGGATTAGACAAGGGGCAGAGAGCCCAGTGCCCGTAGTAGGGGGCGGATTTGTGAGGCAGAATCCTTCGCCTCGTTTGAGTCTTTCACCACCACCCCATACAGCCACACCTACACCAAGGTCTCAACAAGAGGTGTCACCGAGGCCGCATCAGAATCTACCACCCCGACCACCGCCAAGATACAACTACATTTATGGAGAGCCTGGACAAGCACCTATTCATGTCACTGTAGTAGGCGAAATCCCACCGATTAGTGTGCCTCCACCAGTGACCAATGTGTATCCCCCACCATCTAGTGCTTACCCTCCAGTGTATCCTCAGCAGCAGCAGGTCTTTTACCCTCCTCCTGTAGGTCATGTTCCTCAACCTACAGTACCAACTTCACCACGTTTTGACTACCAGCAAGGCGTTGGTCATCCACCCTTTGGTTTTCATCAGCCTCAACAGCACCAGTTTTATCAGGGGTACCATACAGATCGGATCGAGCCTCAAGTAATCCCACCTTACCCAAAGAACAAAGATGATCGTGAGATGTACCTTTTGGTTACCCTCCGGTTCACCTACCAGTTAGACCGGCTTTTGAGCACACACCAACGGTGGATTGGTATACAAGATTGAGGAGAAATCGAGTTGAGAACTTCTTTGGTAATGTGGAGCATTCTAAAGCAGAGGAATGGATAAGAGGATTCGAGAAAGCTTGTAGGAACATACATGTTCCTGAGACAGAGATGGCACAACTGGTAGTCAGTTTTCTGTTGGGAGCAGCAGAAGCGTGGATTGATGCCGTTCAAAGCAGCAACGGTAAGGTAACGGATTGGGAAGGGTTCAAGACTATGTTTTATAATGAGTACTTCCGGTTACGGTTCAAGCGAGATAAAGCAAGTCAATTTACGAAGCACAAGCAAGGTAATCATCGAGGCAGTGTCCAAAGACACTAACAAGTTCAACGAGTTAGGAAGGTTTTATCTGAATTGATGAGAGTGGAAGAGAGAAAGATGGCCCTTTACAAGGATGGGTTGGCCTACGAGATTGATCGGGCATGCTAGGTTTTACGGCAAGGAATATGGCGAGTTGATGAATAAAGCCTTGGAAGTCGAGACTTTCGGGAAGAGGGCTACTGATGGTTATTGGTAATAAGAGAAACTTTGGGACAAGTCAAAGCGATTATAGGGAGCGCCACAAGCAAGTCGCCAAGAAGACTACGGCTCCTACAGCAGCTAAAGCCCCGAACAGTGCACCACTTTGCCCCAAGTGCAACAGAAATCATACAGGAGAGTGCAGGCAGATTAGTAACGGTTGTTACGTTTGTGGTGAGCAAGGACACTTTTCTAGAGCGTGTCCCAACATGGGAAACAAGAGTGGTTCGGGTCAAGGAAGCGGGAGAGGCGGCCCGAGCCGACCGGTTCGAGTTTTTGCAGCGGATGCTAGCTTTGTGGAACCAGAGGATGATGTTATTTCAGGTACGATAATGTTAGAAAATCTAGTGGTCAAGGCTTTGTTTGATACGGGAGCGTCAAATACTTTTGTGTCAACCAAGGTAGCTAGGAAGTTGAATTTACCTTCGGAGCCTTTAAGGAACACTTTGGAAATAACTACACCATTAGGGAGGGTAACAAGGGTAACTAGAGTGATACCTCAAGTGGAAGTTCGAGTTGGACCTTATCTATGTAAGAGTGACTTTACAGTTTTGGACTTTTCGGATTTTGATGTAATCCTCGGAATAGATTGGCTATCCGAGAATTATGTTCACTTGGACTGTAAAGAGAAGAAAGTGACTTTTAAAATACCCGGGAAATCAGATAAGACATATCAAGGTAATGTGTACAAGCCGAGTAAGAAGCGACATCCGATCATCTCAGCAGTCAAGGCCATCAGGGCTTGTCAGAAGGGTTGTGAAGGCTACTTGTTGTATGCAGTGGATGTGGAACAAGTGAAACCGAAATTGGAAGAAACGCCTATAGTAAGAGAATATCCCGAGGTGTTTCCAGAAGAGCTACCGGGAAACATGCCGGACAGAGAGATAGAGTTTGAGATTCAGTTGATACCGGGAGCGGCACCAGTTGCTAAGGCACCCTACAGAATGGCACCGGCTGAATTAAAGGAGTTGAAAGCTCAACTTAAAGATATGCTTGAAAGGAACATAATTCAGCCCAGTACCTCGCCTTGGGAGCCCCCTGTTTTGTTCGTAAAGAAGAAAGATGGCAGCATGAGAATGTGTATCGACTACAGAGCACTGAACAACCTTACCATCAAGAATAAGTATCCTCTACCAAGGATAGATGATCTGTTTAATCAGTTGCAGGGTAAGAAAGTGTTTTCCAAGATCGACCTGAGGTCCGGATATCATCAGTTGAAGGTTAAGATAGCAGATACACCGAAGACGGCTTTCAGTACGAGATATGGACATTATGAGTTCCTCGTCATGCCTTTTGGACTCACTAATGCCCCATCTGCATTTATGGATTTGATGCAGCGAGTTTTCATGCCGTACTTGGATAAGTTCGTGATAGTTTTCATAGACAATATCCTAGTTTACTCTAAGGATGAGAAAGAACACGAGGAACACTTAAAGATAGTGTTGGACACACTGAGGAAGAATCAGTTGTATGCAAAGTTTTCTAAGTGTGACTTTTGGTTGGAACGAGTGAGTTTCTTGGGTCATGTCATTTCTGGAGATGGCATTCAAGTTGATCCGGCAAAGATCGAGGTAGTTGAGAATTGGCCTAGACCTACTTCAGTTTCAGAGGTAAGAAGTTTTCTTGGGTTGGCTGGTTACTACCGGAAGTTCGTGCAAGACTTTTCGAAGATAGCTACTCCACTCACCAGGCTGACACAGAAGAATGTGAAATTTGAATGGACTAATGAGTGTGATAGGGCTTTTCATACCTTGAAGAGTAAGTTGACTATGGCACCGGTGTTAGCGATTCGGAGATTTTTGATAACTATGATGTCTACACGGATGCTTCGGGGACAGGTTTGGGTTGTGTGTTGATGCAAGGAGGAAAAGTGATAGCTTATGCGTCTAGGCAGTTGAAGGCGCATGAGAAGAATTACCCAACACATGATCTATAGTTGGCAGCGGTAGTATTTGCCTTAAAGACTTTGAGGCATTACTTATATGGAGTTAAAGCGAGGATCTTCACTGACCATAAAAGTTTAAAATATTTCTTCACACAAGAGAATCTGAATATGAGACAGAGGCGATGGTTAGAGTTCGTTAAGGACTATGATTTTGATATTCAATACCATCTGGGTAAAGCGAATGTAGTGGCAGATGCTCTGAGCAGGAAACCAGTGTTTGCAGCTTCCAGTGTTGAGGTAGTGGCAGAAAGGTTAGATGAAATTTGGAAATCGAAGCTTTGATCAGATTGAAGATAGGCGTTTGTGGCACCGTTGTTGGCAAGGTCGAGTTGATGGATGATATACGGGAAAGCAAGGCGAAGACCCGGTTTTGTTAGATTTGAAGCGAGTTGTTAGAGAGAAGCCTACGGTCGGTTATGTGCTAGACAAGAATGGAAATCTTTGGTACCAGGATCGTCTATGTGTACCTAATGTTGGTGACTTAAGACAGAGAGAGTTATGGAAGAAGCACATAGAATAGCTTTTTGCGGTTCATCTGGGTGCTACTAAAATGTCTGAGAGACTTAAGGAAAGATTTTGGTGGCCTCGATGAAAGTGGAAATAGCCAAGTTTGTGGCCGAGTGTGACGTATGTCGAAGGTTAGGCGGAGCATAGAAGACCCGTGGAATGCTTAAGCCATTGGATATCCTCGAATGGAAGTGGGATAAGATCACAATGGACTTCATCACCGGATTACCTAAGACAAGAGGCGGTCATGACGCAATTTGGGTAATTGTGGATAGATTGACCAAGTCTGCTCATTTCTTACCATACAAGGTCGACATGCCGTTGAAGAAGATGACGACACTATATCTGGACAATATAGTGAAGCTACACGGAGTTCCTATCTCGATAGTTTCTGATCGTGATTCGAGATTTGTCAGTCGGTTTTGGAAGAGCTTGCAAGAAGCCTTCGGAACTAAGTTAGATTTGAGCACGGCTTTTCACCCTCAGACAGATGGACAATCTGAGAGGACCATCCAAACACTCGAGGACATGTTGAGAGCTTGTGTTTTGGAGGTAGGCGGATCATGGGATGATTACCTATCGGTAGCAGAGTTTGCCTATAACAACAGTTTTCATGCAAGCATAGGCATGCCGCCGTTTGAAGCATTGTATGGGAGAAGATGTCGCACGCCACTGTTTTGGGATGAAGTCGGGGAGAGACAGATTACAGGGCCAGAAATGGTTGAACAAGCAAAGGAAAGGGTTCAGTTGATCAAGAAGAATCGAAGGCAGCTCAAGGCAGGACAGAAAAGTTGGGCTGATGTTAGAAGAAGACCGCTCGAGTTTGAAGTCGGTGATAGAGTTTACCTCCGAGCTTCACCGATGAAGGGGGTGAAACGCTTTGGACAAAAGGGAAAGCCGAGTCCAAGGTATGTTGGACCTTTGAGATTACGGAAAGAGTTGGGACGTTAGCGTATAAGCTTCGGTTGCGGAATCGATGTCGAGAGTCCATAGTGTTTTTCACGTCTCAATGTTGAAGAAGTATGACGGCGAAGAATGATGTTGAAACTACGGTTGATCCGAAATCCTACAAGATAATCTTGCTTACGACGAAAGACCTATCAAGATTTTAGGCCGGAAAGAAAAGATGATTAAGAGACGGATGATTCCCTTGGTGTTAGTTTCGGTGGAGCAATCATTCACCCGAGGAGGCAACTTGGGAAGTGGAAAGCGACATGCTTAGTGAGTTCCAAGAGTTTGGGGATTTACAGGTATGTTCTAGTTTCGAGGACGAAACTCCTTTTAAGGGGAGAATGTAATATTCGATTTTCGGGGAAAAAGCAGACGTGTCTTTTTTTGTAAAACGAAATATTAGGTTCGGTTTCCTTTTATTCGAGTTAATTATTTTTGGATGTTTTATATATATAATTTGAGTTTTATATATATAATTAAAAGGAAAATCGATTTTTGTGGTCAATGGCAATTAAGGAAAAGAATTAACTCTCTTTTAATATTAAGACCTAACCAAAAATCGAGGATTTTCAGTTTACTTTCAAAGCCTTCCCCTTCCTTGTGCGGCATTGTGAGGAGAGAAAGAGAGAAAAGAGAGTTTTCACAATTCTAAGAGGAAGAGTTGATCGTTTGAGAACCGATTCAAGAATTGGAAGCGTCGTGAGAAGGACAACGGTTTGCTATCGTTTGGTGGTGTTGCGTGATCTTTCATCATCGAGTTTGGATCAGTTTTCTGGGTTGCAATAGGTAAGAAGAACTTGTCCTATGAAATCAATTACTAGTTATAGGGATATGATCATGTTCTAAGACGTTTTGGTGTTAGAAAATTGTGTTGTTGCCTTGGTAAATGTCTATAGGGGTTATGGTATTGTTAAATGAAGCTTTTGTGCTCAATGTGTTGATAATATGCTGCTGTTTGGTTGAAATACGATCTGGAAATCGCATGATGATGAGGTTAGGGTTTTGGTCGAACCAGGTGGGACGGGCGTCGGTTCTCTGGACGGGCGCCTCGCTTAAATTGAGTCTCAAACGGGCGTCTGGCTTATCCGGACGGGCGTCTGAGGTGCTATTTTACATTCAGGATTGAAACTGTTTTAGGTGGACGGGCGTCTGGGCATAGTGGACGGGCGTCCAGTAATGTTTAGACGGGCGTCCAGGGACTTAAACGGGCGTCTTGCTTGTTTTGTCCTTCTTTATTTGTGGGTTGTTGTTCAAACCTTATAAACATGATTTGTCCTTATGAAACCTTTATACATGATATGTCAAAATGGTATAAAACTTAGACAAGCTGAATTGAGCTTCTGATTCGTTCAGTTAAAACACCGAATGTACTCTTCAAGGGAGTTGAAGTTCGGATCCGTCGGAAGAGCATGATAGGCTTGTGCTTTGATGGATTAGTATCCATCAATGTACGTGTATGTGCTAGGACTTGTCCGTGTCTAGTGGTTCAGGAAGAGAGTAGTATTTGTGAGGAGATTATTTGAAAACACTTAGGGTGGCTAGTTAATCACTTAATAAACAACGATGTGACTAGTAAAAGATTAAACAACATGACTCTCTTGACTAGGCACCAGGCTAAATCGCGATGCATGTGCTACCTCTCGAATGTGGAGGAACTTCGTGAGTCAAAAAGACCCTAAATACGGAGGGACTCTCTTTGAGGTGTGCGTGCTATCGAGTCTACCTTTCTAGACTTCGTGGATATTGGTGTGATCCACTAATATGTTGCAAAAGAGTGTCCTCAGGTAGAAGAACTCTCTGAGGTCAAAGACCTAAGTACTGAGAGGGACTCTCTTTGAGGTGGATCGCGCGTAGTCTTGCCTTGAGTGCGGTTGTAACATAGATAGGCTAAGTAAAACAGATTAGTCACAACATGTTGATGAGCGTGGAGTGAACCCCAGATTGAGTCGGTCTCATTTAATCAAGCGATTATATAATTATCTTTTCTTTAGAACTATGATTGTTTTCATAACTTCTCTTTCTTTCTAAGACGTTGTACTTACGCCGAATGCATACTTTTCTATGTGTTTGGGGACGAGAAAGGCAAACGAGTTTACGAGGAAGAGTTTGGCGACGACGTTTGTGGCGCTCGTTGAAGTATCAAGATGTTTCTATTCGCTTTTCATTGGTTGTTCTTTCATTACTTTTGAGGTAGACCTTTGGTCTTGACAGTTTTGTTGTACTTTATCTTTTTGGGATCATCGTACTTTTCCAAATGTAATAATTTACATTTCCACCCTTAGATTTATTTTCTACTCTTTAATTTTGGAAAAAAAATTTATATACCCGAGTTTTGCTTCCGTTTTGCCTTTAATTTGATACGACGTAGTAGAGGCTTACGTATAAAGTGAATTTACTTTTATTTTATACGTGCTGAACGTTCGATTTTCGGATAAGGACTCGGTATCCGGGAACGGGACGTTAAATCGGGATTTCTCAGGACGTATCGGGATTATCCGGAGATTTGCATCCCCTAATCCTAATCGGAATAAACAAGCATTATTATAGCTCATAAATTTATTTTAATTGAAACGACATTAATAGAATATTGCAAAAGCTGAACTGTTTTCGGCTGTAAGCATTTTTCTTGAAGTCCTCATAGGCTTTCTTATAAGTTACACCCCCAACAAAAATCCAGGTACCCCTTTCAAAATTCCTACTACTAAAAACACAAACTCTTAGATACAACCAAAGTAGTCAATTTTTGTAGCACTAAATAGCAGCCAATTCCGTGTCTGGAGTTTCCGGAGGGTAATTGGGTGATTAGTTGGTAGGTTGGAGACCTTCTGGTGCAGGAAATTTGCGTCAAGAAATATGGGTGATGAGAAATCGGGGATTATGGGGAGCAGGGGGAGGGATCGAGAGCTTCTGATACATGTCGCTGACTCTGTTGATGACGCTGATGCTGAATCCTCTTCCAAGCCTTCCCCTGCTGCTGCTGCTTCTCACTCTGGTCGTGAGGTAGAGATTTCAACTTTTCTGGAGATTTTAATTATTTATTTGTTTATAGCTATGTGGCTGTGGTTTTGAGGATGGGGATTTTGTATTTATGGGTTTTGTTACTTTTTCCGGCCTCTGTTTAGTACAATGTACATTTATGTTTCTTGGAATTAAATGTTCAACAATTGCTATGATTTGCTCCGTCTATTTAGCATAAGTAATTGGCTTTAGCATGGTAGGCTATCTGTGTATTTATGTCAAACATCTTTGCTTGAATTTAGGCAGGTGTGGTTCTATTTCATAGGAGAGTGTTGGGAAAGGATGAGAATTTAGTCACACTTTTGATGATCCTACCGTTGCTGATTATTTTCTTTTTAAAATGGTGGGGAAGAGGAGAGCAAACATCAAAAGATCCTTGTAATTATGTTCTCTTCTGTGCACTCACAAACATTACCACATGCTTCTTCACTCGAGAGTTTCTTATAACAATGGAAGGTCGATTTTGTGACTACTCTTTGATTGATACGCATAGAAGTTTTGCCGAAGTTTTCATTTCCGTCTCTCTTGTTTTGAAGAATAATTTAACTAAAGACCATTCGTCTTCCATGTCTAATTTAGAGTTCTTCAGATCATTTCATATACTTAAACTCTTGGAAGTGGGATTCTTCGAAGTTCCAAATTGTCTCATGGATTCTGTGAATTTTTAGTTTTGAGAAATTGTGTTGTTGATATGGTGGAAATTTCTTTGATCAGTGAAAAAGATGATTGAATTTTCCCAATACTTTCTCTTATGTAAAGGAACCGAGGGACTTGTACGCAAGATGATTTGGGCTCCATTGCATATATCGAGGTCATGTTTTAAAGAAAAAATGGAATCTATTTATATTCTTACTCTTTCATTTGTTTTTCTCATGGATTGCGTATGCTTGAAGTCTTTTATAGCTACTTTTGTGAATTTTAGTTTGTGTTTTTTCCGCGTAGTTTGACAAACACTAGGCGGCAAATTTCTATATTTTTCTTAATCTCTGCTTTGTTTCTCTGCAGACCTTTTACAAAGTCATTAGGAGTTGGGCTTCAAAGAAGTTCATGACAGGATGGTATGTGATTGTCTTCAAGATTGGTCTTCTATCTTTCTTCCCCTTCCCCCTCCCCCAACCCCACACATTGCTATCTCATTTTCTGCGCAAAGCTTTAATTTTCTAAGTAATATATGCATACAGTTGCAAAAGGGATCATATATAGTTATTTTCTTGCAGTAGCGTCCATAGTTCTCTTCTTCATGCCATTTGCATTGTGCAGTTTTGAAGTTTGATAGTTGACATGTCGTTAAGCTTTTCAACTGCTTGGGAATATATGAATATGCATTTGTTGCAGCATTGAATTAAATTCAGGAAAGCAATCCTTGCTACTGTGTTTGCTGGAACGGCTAGAACCCTGTACATGACATCCCATCACCTTGTCCTGTTCTCAGAACTCAGAAGGCGGCTGCTTATGGATAAAAAAAGGATGCCACCTTCTTCTGTAAAAAAAAGTTTTGCTATGTTTTGTCTGTCTTGGCCTCCGAGGAAAAGGGAGATGAACAACTAATGCTCCTAATTCAACATGAAACGGTAGATAGGGTGTGGATTCGGATGTAGTAAACTCTATGGTGTGATAATCACTACCTTGGTTTGAGTAAAATTTCCCCCCCTTGGTATAATAGGATTTGCAACTGCTGCTGCTGTTTGAGATGAATTTAACGTTGATAATCTCTCACTAATCACTGTTATTCCCTTTAGTAATTATATTTATTAATTGTTGTTATTATTATTATCGAGAGTTATAGTTTATTCTTTTTTATTTGTAAAAACAGTTATAGTAATTTTTGCTGGTGTTTTTATTGTCATCGTCTATCTAAACTAAGCCACCCTCTCAATAATATCGCTGTTCTCCCCCCCCCCTCCACCCACCATTATTATTAAAAAAAAATTAGAGAGCTTGAGGTTGAAATTTTCTTTTCCGTCTGGTCAATGATAAACGTTAAAAAAAACATTGATGCATTCTAACACTGCTTTCCTTTCTGGAGTACTTACCTTTTGCTTTCTCTTTTGCAGTGTCATATTGTTTCCAATAGCAATCACTTTCTATATTACGTGGTGGTTTATCCATTTCGTGGATAGCTTTTTCTCTCCTATCTATACTCAACTTGGATTTGATGTTTTTGGTAAGTTTCGTTCTGCTCAACTGGCAGTTGCAGAAAGTATTAAAATGTGGAGGCAGCTTTTTTTCCCCTATGGCAGTGATACATAGCCTAAGTTTTCATGTATTTTTGTGATGGCCTTTTTGAGCTGCAGTCCACAATGATCATAGGGAAGAAAAGAAACCACATTCTTAGTGGGCAGCTCAATTCTGAATATTCTTCGTCAATGCCACTATTTTATCTTGCATTTGATATCCAGGACAGGCGCCTTCAAGGACAGTGTTGTGGGTCATCATAACGTCTTAAATATAACATGATATTGCCTTTTGTTTAGGCCTAGGGTTCGTGACATCTATGACTTTCATCTTCATGGTTGGAGTATTCATGTCTTCGTGGTTGGGAGCGTCCATTTTGAGCCTGGGAGAGTGGTTCATCAGGCGCATGCCTCTTGTTCGACATATTTATAGTGCCTCAAAACAGATTAGTGCTGCCATATCTCCAGGTCTGGCTTTGTGATATTTTGTCTATGTGTGTCATGTGTTTTCTGAAAGAAAGAATACTTATCCTGTAATTCTGTAGATCAAAATACCCAAGCTTTTAAAGAAGTGGCTATTATAAGGCATCCTCGTGTTGGTGAATACGCATTTGGGTTTATTACTTCATCTGTCACTCTCAGGGTATGCTTCTTTTACATGTCCTTCTGACTTTCTCCTCTTATTGGAAATTTTAGGTCTGCAAGTTGTGCTTCTAGAGTTTGTATATAATTACAAGCCGTCCTTCAGTCAAATATATTTTGCCTATGTAGTGAAGATCTTAGACCAGTATATCCTTTAATCCGCCAGGATATACATCACACTTTTGTTATTGCAAAGAATATCTTGATCTGGCTTAACATCTGATTATCCCTTGTTCGCTTAAATATTTCTCCAACACTCCAACTATTTACACGTAATGGATTCAAGGGGTTTTCTTATTAAATGACTTTCACGTTTTTAGTCAACTGAGAGGCATTAATAATTTTCTTTAGAAGTACTCTTTGTACTCTTAGCTTGTGTTCATTTCAGTCCTCATATGTACAATTATTTTTGCCGCACCCATTTGATTTTTTGTGGATCACTTGTTTAGAGGGCCACTAGGATGGCACATTTATGCAAAAGGTCCAAAACAAAGTTACTTTGCCATCCCAGCATCCATCCTATATCCTACCCAATGCTATTGATTTCTCCACACCCATAATTTTTCCAACAATTTGTGGTGCGTTTTGAAAGGTTGTTGCTTAGTGTGACGGTGTGCACTCAAAGATTGCTATTCAGAACTGTGTTTTAACAGCTGGTCTCTAAATTGAGTCCCCTTGATCTTGTAGACTTACATTACATACTTTACCCCCATCCTATCTTAGCCTAGCTGTTGGCACAGCGTGTTTTGTTTTTGTAGGCTTACACACTTCACCCCTCTCCCCCCGCCCCCATCCCTTCTTGGCTGTTGGCACGTTTTTTTCTCACCTTCCTTAGAAATTTCTTGATAGTTTCCAGCGTCACTGCAGGAGTTATGGATATGGTGCCCAATACCTTTGCATATCTTTGAACCATCCCTTGTGTCCTGGAAATCAGCTACCCATAGTCTCTGCAGGTCTGCCTGAAAGATACCTATAGGACTACTGAGCATTTTGCTGGGAGCATTCCTGTTGATATTTTTTAATTAATAATATTGGCCTGCTGCCTGCATTTCCTTACAAACACACCCTATTTATGAATTCTCAACTCTTATTATGCTTGACTTTTACCTATCATCTGAGTCGAATGATGTAGATAACTTCTTGATGACACCGAATGAGCTCTCATCACCTGAAGTTAACTATCTTGCACTTTGGATGAAATAAGCCCCCAATTATGAAACAAGGAGTTGCATGCTTGTTATTTTTTATGCATGTTTTTGGTTTGATAAAGAAAAGGTTCAAAGCAAGCCTGACCTCATTAACGCTAGAACTCATATTTTTCTTTTCTCTTCAGAATTATTCAGGAGATGAAGAACTTTGCTGCGTTTATGTTCCTACAAACCATCTGTATATTGGTGACATATTTCTGGTGAACTCCAACGATGTTCTTAGACCAAACTTGTCAGTTCGAGAAGGAATCGGTAAGAGTTCTCTAGACCCTATGTTACTTATCTGGATTCTTTACGCTGAACTGTGTGTACTCTCTTTGCCGAATAGTTGAGCTTAATAAGTCTAAAATGGTCCTACAAGTATTTCCAGAACTTTTCACACAAACTAAGAAAGTAGCCAGGTGATTGTCATACTTTCAACATAAAAGTCTAGGAAAATAGAGGGATGGAATTTTGAATTAGGGGTGAAATGAATAGAAAAGAAGAAGAAGATGATACATGTTTTTTGGTATTCTATATGGATACACGACACGACAATAACAAAAATAGTGCTAAAAACTACTCGTATTATGTGGCGAATGAGGTATGTCCTTTCCGTTGTTGGCTTTATGTATCTCAAAGTACCCGGTGCATACCTGGATCTTTTTATACTAACGAGTGTAGTTGTGTAATGGCAGAGATTGTTGTTTCTGGTGGGATGTCAATGCCCCAAATTTTGTCGACTTTGGATCCAAGAATAGGTCAACTGGATAGAAGTAGACCTGACAGAGTATAAACATCAAAGAGTGGTGGTTTTCCGTCATGTCCCCTTGAATACATTTACATAGTTGGGCCTTGGCTTCACCGCCTGCCATCGTACTTATCTGCTACTGATCCGTCAAGTTTAAGAATATATCTATTATTGAATGAAACACGGAAACAATATATTTTATAGAAACTCAAAGGTAGGGGGGGTGCATACTGCAGGCTTAGAAGACCGTGCCCTTTCTCCGGATCCCACAGGCAGATGCTTCCATACACCACCAGACTGTCTATCTTTTTTTTCTTTTTTTTTTCTTTTTCTTTTTTGTGTTGTTTTGGTTTGGTTTCCAATATATTTTGTTGATCTGTGTAAGATATCTAGCAGAACTACTAACAGAAAAGGAAAGTGGTGATTGTGTAGTTCATCTCTGCATTATTAGGCTTGATGAAAATTTGGTTATTTGTTAGATTTTGTGTTATATTTGACTTTGTTGAGTTTGGGTCCTTAGGGTCGTAGAAATTTGTACAAGAAATGAATGAAGGTTTCTTTGGTCTTTGACTTCGCTAGTGAATTTAATTGGATGCTTGTTTATTTGTGCTTTCATTTTACTAGTACCATTTAAATGTCGTTTATGCTTTTCGACGATAAACAACGACAAATACTTGATGATGAATTCAACGCCCTTTTTCGTTGTTGAATGTTACTGAGTTACAGTAGGTTAATTTTTTGGTGGTCTGATCACAAGTATAATTTTGTGGTCCGGAGCCAATCAGATTTTCTTATTTCGTGTGGTGTGGTGGAAAGACCGACACTTCAATTCGTCGCCGTGCTGGCTGTGTGGACAGCATTTTCAGCCCGACACGCGCGCCCGACACGCTCCCGACACGCGTGTCGGAAACGTGTCGCTTCGATTAAAATAATGTTAAATTCAAATTTTGAATTCGACACCAGCCCGAACGCCGAGGGACACCTTGCAGGGACACGGCCCGACACGCTGACACGGCGCGGGACACGCAAGGGACACGGCGGGACATGGCGAGGGACACGCAAAGACACGGCGGGACACGCCGGGACACGAAAGGACATTTCGAGAAACGCAATCCGCCCCGCGAATTGGCAGATCAACCTACGTCTATGTTTTTAATAATATATATATATATATATATATATATATATATATATATATATATATATATATATATATAAAAGCGATGTCGGGCGGCGTGTCGTTCCTCAAATTCCTCGAAAGTGCTTGCCGCGTCTGCCGCAGTAATAAAATTATAGGCGCGTGCGCTCTGATTCCGTGTCGTGTCCGCGTCTTCATAGTTACTGACTTACTGCAAACGTTTGATTGTCAAACTTCGGTGCTTTGCGGAGAGGGGCAATTGAGAAAGACCACGTGATAGTTCATTAATTCATCTCCAAACCCAAACCCAATATAATTACCCCTACAATTTATCATTTCGTAGTAATGTTTGTATGTCTTGTGATACAGTCAGATTGTACCACAAACGTGTTTGGTTGATTTTAGCGGTGGAAATCTAGATCAAGTGAGCAATTTCTCTTGTAATTAAGTGGTGGTGTTCAAGAACACTCGAACAAAATATGATATGAAAAAACACCAGTATGTCGACAATTTGGCAGAGGTTGTCTGTTTGTATTAATTAATCGATCGATCATCCCATTTTCAGAGTACAAATGCCGCTACTTGTAGGGGCTAAGAGTCGGCGATTACAAAGGCGGTAGCTAAATACAAGTAAAGCGTAGATGAATACAAGGCCGTTGGGCGAGCTTGTATCTCAACCGCTGCGGGTTTCTTCACTTGTAACCGTCGTGGGTGAACTCTGTTGCCTAGTCAAGCGGACTTAGTCCGAGCAGGCGGAAGGCGAGCTGAAGGGCGAGCAGGTCGGCCCCCAGTGCTTCGTGTCGCCCTGTAGTTGGCGAGCTGAAGGCTTTGTTGATTGACGCCCGTTGCCTAGTCAATGATAAGAATCGTAAAGGCATGAGGCGGGCTGGATTATTCCTGGCCCGGTCCGGCTTATGAAGTTGTGGACTGGCTGGGCCAAGGACCGTATTCGTTATTGGGCCTATGTACCGGCCTAATGTGAATCTGCGAGCACTTTTCCAGGTTTGGCGTATCAATGCCCCATACTCCTTGAGCTGTTCATTGTACAAATGAAAGTCATAGAGTAAAGTTGTTGCCGATTTGATTTACCATACCACCGAGATGACTGAGTGACCTGCTATGTTAGCGTAAGGATCGCGAGCGTAATAAGGGTGCCGTGCTAGGGAGCGATCGGGCTTAATCAGCGTTTATTGCTCGAAAGCGACTTGCTGAGAGGTGCCGTACTCAAAGCGATCATTGGATCCTACCTCTATTTGCTATCCTTTTCCCGAAGCACTTTTTTCCACATCTACTGATCCTACCTCCTTTACTAAAGCCTCCAACCACCAAATTTGGCGTGAAGCTATGCGAGAGGATTTAATGGGTTTCTGAGAAATAATACTTGGGATCTTGTCCCCTCTCGTTCGTTTATGAATATTGTTGGCAATAAATGGGTTTACAGAACTAATTAAAGAACTTGCAGATGGTCATTTTGAGCATTTGCTAAAGGCTTTCATCAGGGTTAAGGTATTGATTTTTCTGACACTTTTAGTCCGGTTGTCAAACCGGTCACCATTCGTTTCTTCTTTCTCTTGCTGTTTCACAGGGTTGGTTTCTTCTCCAGGTGGATATCCAAAATGCCTTTATACATGGTTACTTATCTCAGCCACTTTATATGCAACAACATCGGGGTTTCATTCATCCTGGTTTCCTTATCAATTTTGCCGCCTCAAACGCATCTTATATGGATTTCGCCAGGCTCCCCGTGCATGATTTTCTCGCTTTACGGATGTCATATCTCAGTTTGGTTTCGCCGCCTCCAAGGCGGCGGATACTTCTCTCTTAATTTATTCTCGTGTAGGTGCCCGTGTCTATATACTTTGTTATGTGGTTGATGTCATTATTACAAGGACTTCTTCCTCCCTTGTTGAGTAGGTGATTGACTATTTTGGGACTCACTTTCCTATTAAGGATCTTGGCTCCCTCTCCTACTTTCTTGTCATTATCCCTACCTATGATGGACTATACTTGAGTCAACACAAATATATGCTACAATTTTTGCAGAAGGCAAATATGGATAAAGCTAAGTCTTGTCAAACCCATATGGTTGCTGCGACTCGCCTCCCTCAGGATTCGGGTCCTTTGTTCTATGATCCTAGTCTTTATCGTACACTTACGAGGCCTATACTACCTCAATTTCACGCGTCCGGACATTGCATTTACTGTTCATAAAGTTAGTAAATACATGCACCCACCCACCGATGAGCATTGGATGGCAGTCAAACGCGTTCTTCATTACTTGAAGCACACTATTTCTGACAGCTTGTTCTTTTCCTGCTCGTCTCAGCCTACCTTGCAGGCTTACTCTGATTCTGACTGGGCTGTTGAAGATAACCGGCATTCGGTTGGTGCTTATTGTACTTTCCTCGGGCAGAATCTTATTAGTTGGCGAGCCAAACAACACCTTATTGTTTCTAAAAGTAGTACTGAAGCAGAATGCAAGACTTTCTATACAGCTGCCAGGATTCAATGGTTGCACAACCTACTTACAGAAATGTCGGTTCCTTTAGTGCACCACCTACCTGGTTCACAATCTGCTCTTCCATGCTCATACCAAACACAACGAAATTGATTTCCACCATGTCTGTGAACTCGTAGCTACAAAGCATCTTAGCATCGTCTTTATGACTTCCAAAGAACAACTTGCGGATCTCTTCACCAAACTAGCGGGCCTCGCTTTACTTCTCTGAAGACCAATCTCTGTGTTCACTCTCTTACCACGAGATTGCGGAGGCGTGTTGTGAGTGCTTTATCTACCAATTAATAATTTGCTATTTATTGTATTATTATTATTATTATTTAGTTATCCACCAAGTCATAATGTTATTATATATATATATATATATATATATATATATATATATATATATATATATATATATATATATATATATATATATTACTACAATTGAAATCAATGAAATATTAGTATTTTGTAAAATACGATAATTTCCTTAAAAAAAAACTATTATAACTACTAGTCATTATCATTCTTATTATAAAAGAAATGCCAGATTTCCCCAAGTTGCTTTCCTTAAAAATTGTTATAAATTTAATATAGTATTCCATAAACATCCGATCAATCATAAACCTTAATTAAATTCCATATATATCTATCCAATCAATTATAAACCTAACCATAAAAGGAATGATTATTAATTAAAAAAAACATATCAAGACCTTATTCCTTGGCACTCTTGATGTTTCTCCCATCAAGTGTTTCCTCCCTTTAAATTGTTTTTTTCCTTAACTAATTTATTTAATTAAATATATTTAATGTTAAAAATCAAATTAATTGTACGTAGTAGTTCAATCACAAAAGTGCCAAATTTATTGATTTCCTGGGCTTAGTAAGAAAAATCCAACTACAATATGAACACACACAAAAGTTACCATATTAACATCAAATCAAATATGGTAAAATAAATGTATCTTAAATAAATTGATTGTATGTCCATATTTAGTGATTTAATCAATCATTATCACAAAAATACGTAAAAAAAATCCAAAAAGAAAAAAACACGTTAAATCTTTCAACACAAAAAAATCAATTAAATCTAGGGAATATTAGGTTTTAGTCCACTTTTCGTCCTGTATATAAATTTTAATCCAGTTTGTATTTTTTTGTTGGTTTAAGGACAAAACATTTTCTTTCGGACTATTTTGCCCTTTCTTTTAATATTAGCTTAATTTCCTTACGATTCCTCCGGTCTCTGTAGCAGAGAGAGCAAAACACAAACAAATCCATGGCCGGATTGCAGAGATCGGAAATTTTCTTACCGGAATTGAGTGATTTTTGTTTGAACAGATACGACGGCGGTGGAGTAAGTGGGGGAAGAGAAGCTCTGAGGCAGTTCCGATCGGTGTCAAGGCTCGCGGCTGCAACGACTTGTCCTACACCCTCAATTAGGCAGGTTCCGATCCATATCTTCTATCTTCCTGCTTTCGTCTTGTGGATTACGCACTTTGATTCTCGATTGTTACTTGGTCTAAATTAGACGGCGTTTGTGTTTTTCCTGCTGTATCGTTGATTGATTCATTTTCAATGGTATAGCTGATTATAGATGCTTATGTCGTTTTGATTGAGTTCCGGTATCGGCGATATCTAGTAATCTTTGCTCATTAGCTTTTCCCCTGTAATTGAACTTGCCTCTCTTGTGTCCATGTAACAGTACACTTAGTTACTCTTCTGCTTCCTTTAGATCTCATTTCATTGAAACAACTTCTCAAATGGATAATAGAAGAAAAAGGAAGGAAAAAAAAAAAGGTTTTTAGTCATGTAAATTTCAATTCTTTACTCTGGCTACTTCCTTGTTACCCGACCATTAAGTTTCACAGCAAGGAAATAGCACTTTAGGGAGAAAAACCTTTTAGTTATGCTTTTTAAGTGCTCTTTAGCTGAACGTGATAGAATCAAACTCACAGTTTTTTTCCATAAAAACGATTGAAACTGCTCGCTGCTCCTGCGATTGTGGATCATTCGTAAGGTTTTGGTGCCTGCTAAGGGGGTCGAAGGCTTGGAGCTCCATTATAGCTTGAACCGGGCAGAATCTAGGTAAACTTTGCTACCACAATCATTATTCTCTCTTCTTTTTTTTTTTTGTACTGTGACTGTATTTTTTTTTTCTTTCTTTCTGTTTTTGTTTTTTAACCCTTTAAATTGAAATGATCATGTCATATGCTTGATTGTATAATTGAAATGTTGTGAATGTATATTTCCAGCTTGAACCTTGTGATATTCTGCAAAGCTTTTGTTCCAATCCCGTTAATAAAATTTCATGTTGTGTATAAAGATGTATTTACTACAATTTGGTGTATTTCATGTAAAAGAATTCGATACATAAAGGAATTCTGTGTATTTTGGGAATTTATATCAACTGAATGGCTTTAGCAAAATTATGGCTTGAGTAACACTTCTAATGTTTCTGTTTTGGACATTTCAAGTGTTATATATAAATTCTAAAAATTAGCGTATTGAGTCTGGGACCGTTCCTCGGGCAACTGGGGTTGAGGGGAATCCCAAGGCAGGTATTGAAACTGCCATGGTAGATATTGAAGCTACCATTGTCAACTCTTTTGATAACCATGGAGCTGAAACTAATAGTTCTGTTGAGAACATAAATAATGGTATGTCTGTTGTGGTTGATCATATTGGTGATCCCACAGTTTAAGGTTTGGTTTAAGGATGCATCTATGATGTTTTAAAGAAGATTGACTGTGTTTTTGACTTGGTTCATATCATTAAGCTTTCTAATAGACTAGTGTTACTTTGTTGGTGTGTTACTTTGTTGGTGTGTTACTGTGTTGGTGTGTTACTGTGTTGGTGTGTTACTGTGACTGTGTTACTGTGTAATTTTCAGCCATATATTAGCCAAATTTAAGGCTAAAAATTAGATTTTGGAGCAACAAATAAAGTGTTTAAGGGTGCACACACTTGGTTATTTATCCCAGCATCTTTGCTTGTAGTTTCTTGTCATTGAAGTGGAAATCTAATGGCTAATTTCATATGTTGTACTATGCATATGTTGCCCGGTTTGTAATCCGGGTGGTAACATGAGTAGTTGTCAGACAGTCCTTTGTTGGTGTGTTACTTTTTTGAGAACAAGAATAGACTAGTGTGTTACTTTGTTGGTGTGTTACTTTGTTGAGAACAAAAATAGACTAGTGTTTTATTTTGTTGGTGAGTTACTTTGTTGAGAACAAAAATAGACTAGTGTGTTACTTTGTTGGTGTGTTACTTTTTTGAGAACAAAAATAGACTAGTGTTTTACTTTGTTGGTGTGTTACTTTGTTGAGAACAAAAATAGACTAGTGTGTTACTTTGTTGGTGTGTTACTATGTTGGTGTGTTACTTTTTTGAGAACAAAAATAGACTAGTGTGAGAACAAAAATAGACTAGTGTGTTACTTTGTTGGTGTGTTACTTTGTTGAGAACAAAAATAGACTAGTGTGTTACTTTGTTGAGAACAAAAATAGACTAGTGTGTTACTTTGTTAGTGTGTTACTTTGTTGGTGTGTTACTTTGTTGAGAATAAAAATAGACTAGTGTGTTACTTTGTTGAGAACAAAAATAGACTAGTGTGTTACTTTGTTGATTCAAATGGTTATGTTTGTGTTTTTTTGTCTTTAGAAAATTGGTGGAGCCTAGATTCTCTATTGATGAAGCCGAGCCGATGCTATTTGATGCGTTTTCTGCTTCATACATCTTTCATGGAGTTTGATGTGGTACGGGTTTGAAGGATGAAGGTCCATAGATGGTACAACAGATTGCTTTTGTCTTCAAGAACTTGAAGAATGTTTTAGTTTCATTAATATGCTTTTTGATTACATCCAATATTATTAGGTTTTTATTCTCTTGATTCCCCCGGAGTTGCATCTCCATAATGCTTTCATAGATTGTTTCATTAGGATATGAAGCATTTTTTTGATTGTTGTATTATGCAATGTTAATGATGATATTTTGGATGTTAATAAAACGCGTCTTTATTCTTTGTATTCATATCTTGTATTCTTGTATTCTTGTATCATCACCGTGTCATTTATTCTTGTGTCATCATTGTGTCATCGTATTATCGTGTCATTTCAATGTCACATTAATATTCTAAGTATTCTTTGCACATCAGTAAAGCTGCGATAAAATTCGGCTTTCAAATATTACGTCGAAAATGTATCAAACATGGTCTCAAATTGAAGATAAAAAAAAATTATGAATTTTGGTGAAACAATTTTGATGATCGGTGTTCTAAATCAAAAGTTACTGGCCGCGTTTATAAAAACGCCCTAAGTTAATATAAATGTTTTTAAATCTTTCAAAATATACGTCGGAAGGATATCGTGTTTGGGCTCAAATTGAAGAGCAAAAAAAAACATGAATTTTGGTGAAAACATTTCGACGATCGGAGTTATAAATTAAAAGTTACGAGTGTTTGAAAAAAAAAATAATAATAATAATAATAATCAAACCTGTATATATCAATATATTGTGAAGCGAAAGGCGGAAGCAAGTGAAGACGCGCGGCTTGATTAAAAAGGGGTATTTTTGTCCGTCTGAAATTATTTTGTCATTTTTACAACTAAAAAAATGAGTGTGTCCTATTTATTTATTTTGTAAATATTTTTGTCATTTTCCCTCAATCCCTCTTAAATCTACCAATAACCATCATCAAATAAAATTAGAATAAAATCATAATCATTATCTCTTTTTTTTTTCCCGAAACGAAAGATTTTATTGAAAGCCGGACAAACGCCGGGTAACGAGAAGTACAACGCCGGAAATACCGGACAAGGCCGGAACAAAGCCAGCCAACAACAACAAGGTCAAGCTATAGACTGGAAAGAGGGTGTTGAACAGAAGAGAAACAATTCTCCAAAGGATTAAAAGGCGTTCATCACATGAATCCTCTAATAGCAATCTATACCCGACAAACATAAACGAACTAAACAAACAACACAAAAAGCGAAACAAAAGCAACATAAACAGGCTAGAAAAAGGACTTTCTTCCAAAATATCATCGCCGGAGAAAGTGCCACACCACCCACGCGCCGCCGTAAGCCACCACCAAGTCAGAAAGAGCCCGCAAGCCTGACTTACCTTCCTAACCGGAAAAGCAATAGACGGAAGGAGACGCAAGCCAAACGGATAAGGCAACCCAACCGCCGGTGATATCGACCTCGATTACATCCATTTGACTGCGTAAGCAACTTATCTGATCTAGCATAAGTTATACTGGATGCTAAGTTATACAGCATAAGTTTATCGAGCTGCTTACTTTCATATTTGATGCACAAGGCGTTCATGTTGGCAGTTGCGTTAATTCGATGATTAGCCCTTAAAATGGGTTGTAAGGAATATAGTGACCCGGGTATCGTGATCCTGTTGCACCTAATTTGCTAACTTTTAAAGCAAGATGGACAAGCAAATTTTTTCGGTTCTCTCGACCTCGATTACATCGATTTCGGAAGTCACGGATCTGAAGATTCTTCTACGAGAGCCGGTTCCTTCTTTGCTGATAAAAGAGTCGGTGTGTTTCCCCCGTCAAGTGTTTCCCCCTTCAAAATCGTTTTAACAAAGCATAATAAATACCTAATTAAAACAATAATTCAAATTTGCTTATTTTTATTTCCTTAAGCATAATAAATTTAGCATGATAAATTTACTTAACCGCATCACATTTACAACAATTCCTTAAATACCAATTTGGTACTCCCTCCGTACCTATTTATCTGAAGCAGTTGCCAAAATTCATACATAAATTTATTGAATGAATCTAGACACTTTTTAATTCAAGATTAGTTGTTATTTAAATGTACCTAGACACTTAGACTTTTGGCAACTGCTTCAGATAAATAGGTACGGAGGGAGTATATATAAAAATTTGGTAATTCTAATCTAAGCGCCTAAAACAATTCCTTAATAAATTCCATATTAAAACAATAAGCGCCTAATAATTATAATTTGGTAATTCTAGATTCTTTTATTGGATTTTGCGTATATAATAAAGGGTTAATTCCTTAAAAGTATAGTTTTTTATACTTATTAGCCTTATAAGGACATAAAGGAATCTGTTGAACTTATAAGGACACATTTTATTCACCTTACCTAATTTACCCTCCCTTTAAAGGAATAGTATTTTTATTTAATTCCCGTTGCAAATGTAAATCTTTCTTTAGATGCTTGAGGATTCTTTCCAAGTCGTAATCTTTTCTCACCCTTGAATTGTGGTCACCTTTTTTCCATCGAATCTTGTTTTTTTGGAAGCAAATATCATTTTCTGTGTTCTAAAAGCTCAATCATCATTTTCATCTTAAATAAAACCTCACGAATCTGCAGAACTCGATTTTAATAATGTGTAAAATTACGCATAGTCATTATCATTATTCCTCGGTCTACACAAGAAGACAAACCCAAAGACTTGCTAAAACACTCTGAACTCTTTCGGTCATTTCGTGGTTAAAAATGAAAACCCAATACCATATAGTTCTCTTTCTTGGTTGGTTCTAACTTCTAATTGAGTGATTCCCCCGCCATATTCATTTTCCTTGTTGATTGAAGTAATGGAGGTAGAAGATTATGAGTACAAGAAAGAAGAAGCGCATAGTCTTGATCATCATGTACTAGTTTTTGCTTCTCTTGCAATTGCATCTTTGCTTGTGGTCTTGACTACTATTGCTATCTACGGCATAAAAGTATGTTATTCCCTCTTGTCTCGCATTATTACTTTTGCCCTCATTTTTTTAAGTTCGTATCTTTTTTAAATTGAAGTGCTTTTGAATGTTAGTGTTGCTTCCCCACATAGTTAAAATGGGTTCTACTTTTTCAATTTTCCCCAATTCAAATGGGTTGTGAAATAAGTGATTATTTGGGGATTTCTATGCTATTTTGTGGTGGTAAATGGTAATTTACATATTTTTTTGCCCATTTGAGTCTACGGCTCATGAAATAGACTGTTTTTTTCTTTTGGCTAGTTGGTTGTATGAAAAGGTCTTTATTTTCTTGTTCTTCTTATGCAAGGAGTTAATGATGATGATAAAGGAACCAATTCTGCAAATGTACAACTTGCTATTGAGAAAGGGGTTCAGCTATTTACATATAAGCATATGCATGCTGCCACTGTGGTTTTGGGAAATTTAATGTAATAGGGAGCGGTGCATTCGGATCTGTGTACCGAGGAGTACTTCAAAATAGAAGGAAGGTAGCAATCAAGTTAATGGATACAGCTGGAAAGCAAGGAGATGAGGAATTTAAAGTAGAGGTATATATTGTGTTGTTAAAAATCATTACTTGAGCTTGTCAAATAGGGATGTTTATAACCTGATTTCTAGATTAGAAGTTATTTTATGTGAGTTATTGTCTTTTTGATGATTTTGACATTGTGAAATCATTGAAGGACATGTACATGAGGCTTAAGATCCAAACACGCCATTAGAGTTTCTCCATTGCCAAACAAGCCAAATTGATATAATTAATGAAGTGACATTGATGTCACTGCATACATTAGACAACTAATGAAGTGACATTGATGTCACTGCAGAATGCCATTGCATACATTAGACAACTAATGAAGTGACATTGATGTCATTGTAGATGTCACTACATACATTAGACAATTAATGAAGTGACATTGATGTCACTACATAAATCGATACAATAAGACGTCACTGCATACACCGATACAATAAGGTGTCTCTGCATCGTCGTGTCTCTGCATCACGGTGTCTCTGCATCGCCGTGTCTCGGCAATGCGGTGTCACTTTATCGCGGTGTCTTTGCAGCGCGTTGTCACTTTATCGCGGTGTCTCTGCATCGCAGTGTCTCTGCATTGCCGTGTCATTTGATCGTGGGGTCTCTATAATGTGGTGTCTCTGCATTACGGTGTCTCTGCATCGTCAAATGTTATAACATCGCGATGTCTCTGCAATGCGGCGTCTCTGCATTACTGTGTCACTTCATCATGGTGTCTCGCAATACGGTGTCACTTCATCGAGGTGTCTCGCGATCGCGATGTCTCGTGATCGTCAAATGTTACAACATCGTGATGTCTCTCGTGATCGGGGTGGTCAGCGATCGTGTCTCTCTGCAGATCTGGGTTGGTCCGTGATCGTGGTGTGTCTCGTGATCGGAGGTGGTCACTGTATCGAGGTGATCAATGGATATGGTGGTCAAAGCATCGTGGTGTCACTTCATTGAGGCGTCTTTGCATCGCGGGTGGTCACTATGTCGATGTATCACTTCATCGAGGTGTCTCTGCATCACAGTGTCTCTGCATCGCGGTGTCTCTGCATCACGGTGTCGCTTCATCGCCGTTTCTCTACATCGCGGTGTCACTTCATCGCGATGGTCATCGCATTGGGCGTCGCGGTGGTCAATGCATCAGGATGGTCATTGCATCGAGGTGGTCATTGCATCGGGGTGGTCAATGCGTCGCGGTGGTCATTGAATCGCGGTGGTCAATATATCGGGGGTGGTCATTATATCGCGATGGTCAATACATCGGTTAAAATAAAAATAAAAAAAATAAAAAAACTGAACAGTGCCTAAAAAAAACACACACAGATGAACAGTGCCCGAAAAAAAAAAAAACCAAAAAAACTAACAGGCGCCTCTTCTCCCCCCTCCCCCCTGCCCCCCTTTTTTTCTTTCTCTTCATTAAGGGTATTTGAATCTATCTATCTAATTTGTGTCATTATAAGTCCAACAGATTCTTTTTTGTCCTTATAAGTCCAATAAGTCCGTTTTGTGTACTTTTGAGTCTTTGGCCCTATAATAAATTCTAGATTCTTTTATTTGATTATTTTTATTTTCCTAAGCATAATAAATTTAATTAAGCGCATAATATAAGAAGATGGTATATATAAATTCTAGATTCTTTTATTTGCTTATATTCGGATTTTTTATATTGGTCATCAACACAACGTCAATTACCCTTCATCTAAAAAGTGTTTCTCCTTAATTTATTTATAAAAGACCACGTTTTCACTAAAAAGTTTGAATGCAATAATATTGCTGACATTATAACACTATGCAACGAAAAGGATAAACATAATATTATCTTAATGCAACAAAAATGATAATGTAATTGAGATATAGCAAGTATAAAAATGATAACGTAATTGAGCTGCTAAGCCGCTCTAACGAATGTCGAACCCTAGCCGCCCTCCGAATCTCCTTCTCTGACGACCGGCAGCCTACCGGCCTCTCCCTTCAATCCAAATGGAAGACCGTCACATGGAGCAATCTAAAGAGGAACGCGACCTCTTGGATCGAAGTAGATACCAAGAAAAATCCCCAATTGTACCCGATTCTACGACAGCATGAACGACAAGAAGCGGTGTAGATGTAATCAATGCCGCTATGCCGACCCCAGAATCTATATCGGCGACGACGAAGATAAGAGTGAACTCACCGAATATGCCGATGTAGTTGAAATTCAGTTTGAAATGGAGCCAGGTGGAGACGAAAACCTGATTCCCCCAGATGAATGCTTCGATCTGTAGAGACCGTGGCGCAAGGCTCTCATAATCAAATTGTTGTGTTAGTGTAATATTCCGATTTTCGGGAAAGGGCAGACGTGTCATTTTGCGAAAACGAAATATTATTATCTCTTTTCTTTTATGGGAGTTAAGTAATTATTGGAATATATATATATATTTTCGAGTTATATATATAATTAAAGGGATAAATCTGATTTTTGGTAATTAAGGGTGATTATGGTAAAATGGATTAATTTGGAATATGTATTTAAGGAAAATTAACACACAATAATCCCCATAACCTAATTAAATCAGAAAATTCAGTCTTCACGTTCTTCTCCTGTGCGCAAGTTTTGAGAGGAGAAAAGGGTTAGAAGAGTTTTCATAAATTCTAAAGGAAAGCTTGACTGTTTTCAGATCAGAGTAGAGGATTGGAACCGTTGTGAGGAGCACATCGTGTGGATATCGATTTTGTGGGAAGAGTTGCGAGGCTTTCAAGGTCATTGGGATCGGTTTTGTGGTGCAATTAGGTAAGAAACTCTTCCTATGATTTGGTTGTAATTTGTAAAGTTTAGATTGTGATTTGGAGACTTGTAGATGTTAGTAAAAGATGGGTTTTTGTTGATCGAAGGATCATAGATGCTACGGTAGATTAGATATAGTTTTCTACGTTTTTCTGTGTTTAATTCGATGCCAAATAGGTCAGAAACAGATTGGAAATCGAGTCTTGACGATGTTAGCGTTTTGGGAAAAAACCCAGGCGGACGGGCGTCTGCAATAGGCAGACGGGCGTCCGGGACCCTAGTATCTCGGACTGGCGTTTGAAATAGTCAGACGGGCGTCTGAGGTTCGATTTTGATCTGAGATGTAATCTTGCTTTTGGTAGACGGGCGCCTGGTTTCTCTGGGACGGGCGTCGAGGTGTTATTTACATTCGAGTTGTAGTCGTCTTAGGGTGGACGAGCGTCTGGGGAAAGTGGACGGGCGTCCAGTTTTGGACGGGCGTCCAGTAGGTTCCGGACGGGCGTCCATGTCTTTAAACGGGCGTTTGGTTGTTGTTCAGCCTTATAAGTACGTTTTATCATTTCTAAACCTTTAAACGTGATATGTTAGCATCAGTATAACCTTGAACAAGCCTGAATTGAGCTTCTGATTCGTTCAGTTAAAACACCGAATGTACTCTTAAAGGGAGTTGAAGTTCGGATCCGTCGGAAGAGCATGATAGGCTTGTGCTTTGATGAATTAGCATTCATCACATGCGTGTAATTGCTAGGCCTTGTCGGTGTCAGTGGTGCAGGAAGAGCGTAGTTAATGTGAGGGAGATTAATTGAAAACACTTAGGTGGTTAGTTAATCATCCTAATACTCAACGCACTTGACTAGTAAAAGATTAAACAACATGTCTCTCTTGGATAGGCACCGTCTATATCGCGATGTGTGTGCTACCTCACGAAGGTGGAAGAACCCGTGAGTCAAAAGAACCACAAGTTCGGGGACTCGCCGAGGTGTGCGTACTATCGAGCCTACCTATTCTAGCCTCCGTGGATATTGGTGTGATCCACTAATATGTTGCAATCGATATCTCCTGGTGGATATACATCAAAGCGTGAAGTGCCCCTTGAGTACGGTTGTAACATAGATAAGTTAAGTAGAAACGGTTAGTCAATTCATGTTGATGGACATGGAATGAACCCTAGATTGAGTCGGTCACACGTAATCAACTAAACTTTTAATTATCTTTCCTTTATAAATTATAGTTGTTGTCATAGCTTCTCTTTCTTATTAAGTACGTTGTACTTACCTCAAATGCATGTTTTTCTATGTGTTTGGGGATGAGAAGACGAACAGGTAGATAATGTTTGCGAGGAGGAGTTCGATGATGACGTTTGAAGATGCCTCATCGAAGACTTTACTTTTATTATTTGTTATCCTTCATTAGACGGTATTAGACTTTTGGTCTTTCGAGACTTGTAGTACCGTTACACTTCTTTTGGATTTCGTACTTTCCTTGAATGTAATAAATTACATTTTTTTTTTAGATTTCATTTCTATTCTTGGATGTTGGAATTTTTTTTATATACCCGAGTCTTTTGCTTCCGTTTGCTTATTTTTTTGATACGACGTAGTAGAGGCTTACGTATAAAGTGAATTTATTTTTATTTTATACGTGCCGGACGTTCCTTTTCCGGATAAGGACTCGGTGTCCGGGAACGGGGCGTTACAGTTGGTATCAGAGAGAAGCGTCTTTTAGGCATCCTTTCTTATAAGATAAGTTTCCTCTAGATCTTTTAGTAACGTTCTGGTTTTCTTTGATCATCAGGATGGTGTTCACGAGAACTGGAGCGGGCGCAGAGACTTCCAGAGTTCGACGGGAAAGTCCAACACCGGTCGTAGGAGGCGGTGTTGCGAGGCGATTCCACCACCCCGCGTGAGCTTATCACCACCACCTCGCATCGCGACACCACACACACCTAGGTCTCAAAGATGGTTTGTCACCGAGGCCACATCGGAGCAACCTCCACGATGGCACGGGGAGTTTGATTCGATTTTCCTTAGTGAGTGATGTTCCAACGGGTTTTGTACCACCGGTAAGCTACCCTCCACACCAGCAAACCTTTTACCCTCCACCAGTCAGTGTTTATCCTCCACCAGTTAGTGTTTACCCTCCGCTTGATGAGCCACCCGCCGCTAGTGTTTCACCAAAGAAGATCGTCTTTCTACCCACCTGCGCAGTCATACCCTCGACCCATCAGACGCTTTCACCGCTGGTTCGACCATCAAAGAAGGTTTGGGTTATCCACTTTTGGTCTACAAAGAAGCTCACCAATTCCACAAAGACCACCCGAATTATCACCAAGGATACTACCCTTTCCACTGAGCCGCATAGCGCGATCCAGCCTTTACCTCACAAGAAAGCAATGATGCCAGACAAGTGCCTTTCGGCTACCCACCGGTTAGACCAGCATTTGAGCAAGCACCGGCTGTGGATTGGTATACAAGATTGAGAAGGAATCGGGTTGAGAATTTCTATGGAAACGTTGAACATTCAAAGGTCGAGGAATGGATAAGGAGCTTCGAGAAGGCATGTAGAACATTCATGTGCCTGAGACCGAGATGGCACGGTGGCGATTAGTTTTCTTTTGGGCGCATCGATGCTTGGATAGATGCCATACAGAGAGCAAGAACGGTAAAGTAACAGACTGGGAAGCTTTCAAGGCAATGTTTTACAACGAGTACTTCCCAAGAACGGCACAGCAGATAAGGCAAGCCGCTTTTGAAACTTAAGCAGGGTATTCACCTGACGGTATCTCAGTATACTAATAGGTTTAATGAGTTGGGACGGTTCTATCCCGAGCTTATGAAAGTGGAAGAGAGAAAGATGGCCCTCTATAAGGAAGGGTTAGCTCATGAGATACTGATGCAGTATGTTGGGTTTTACCGCAAGGAATATGGCAGAGTTACACAACAAAGCTTTGGAGGTTGAGACCTTCAGGAAGAAGGCTACAGTCGTGATTGGAAATAAGAGGAATTTCGGGACTAGTCAGGGTAACTATCGAGGAGCTCCGCAATGTAACACTAAGAAGACAACGGCTCCTCCGGTAGCTAAGGCCAAAAGCAGTGCACCTTTGTGTTCCAAGTGCAACCGAATCATTCGGAGAGTGCAGAGCTAGTTCGGAGGTGGTTGCTACTTTTGCGGAGAACCGGGCACTTTTCTAGAGAATGTCCCAATAAGGGAATAAAGGGAGTTCGAGCGGAGGAAATGGGAGAAGCGGCCCAAGCCGACTCGATCCGAGTTTTTGCAAATGGATGCTAGAAGCGGAACCGAAGATGACGTTATCTCGGTACCTTGTCGTTATGTTATTTTATTGAGATATTTTTATAGCACGCTTATTCATGTCGTAATTTTATTTAAATGACCGAATATGCATCCTAGGTAACGATAATGTTAGATAATCTAGTGGTCGAGCTTTGTTCGATACGGGAGCGTCTAACACTTTTGTGTCGACCAAGGTAGCTAAGAAGTTGAGTTTACCCTCGGAACCTTTAAGAAACACCTTGGAGATAAAAACCCCGTTAGGGAAGGTAACAAAGGTAACTAGGATGATACCTCAAGTGGAAGTTCGAGTTGGATCGTATCGATGCAAGAGCAACCTTACAGTTTTAGACTTCTCAGATTTTGACGTGATTCTTGGGATAGATTGGCTATCCGAGAATTTTGTCCACTTGGATTGTAGAGAAAAGAAAGTGACCTTTAAAGTACCCGGGAAATCAGATAAGACGTATCAGGGGAATGTGTACAAGCCGAGTAAGAAGCGACATCCGATAATTTCAGCAGTCAAGGCAATTAAGGCTTGTCAGAAGGGTTGTGAAGGCTACTTGTTGTACGCAGTGGATGTGGAACAAGTAAAGCCTAAGCTAGAAGAAACTCCTGTAGTGAGGGAGTACCCCGAGGTATTTCCGGAAGAATTACCGGGAAACATGCCGGATAGGGAGATCGAGTTTGAGATCAAGTTGGTACCCGGAGCGGCACCGGTTGCCAAGGCACCCTATAGAATGGCACCGGCTGAATTAAAAGAGTTGAAAGCACAGCTTAAGGATATGCTTGAAAGGAACATAATTCAGCCCAGTACTTCACCTTGGGGAGCCCCAGTGTCGTTTGTCAAGAAGAAAGATGGTAGCATGAGGATGTGCATCGACTACAGAGCGTTGAATAACCTTACCATCAAGAATAAGTACCCCTTGCCAAGGATTGATGATCTGTTTAATCAGTTGCAAGGCAAGGAAGTGTTCTCTAAGATTGATCTTAGGTCTGGTTATCATCAGTTGAAGATCAAGGTAGCAGATATACCGAAGACGGCTTTTAGTACGAGGTATGGACATTATGAGTTCTTGGTTATGCCTTTTGGACTCACTAATGCTCCATCTGCATTTATGGACTTGATGCAAATGGGTTTTCATGCCATATTTGGATAAGTTTGTGATAGTGTTCATAGGCGACATCCTAGTATACTCTAAGGATGAGAAGGAACACGAGGAACACTTAAGGATAGTGTTGGATACCTTGAAGAAGAACCGGTTATTTGCTAAGTTCTCTAAGTGTGACTTTTGGTTGAAGCAAGTCGTTTCTTGGGACATGTCATTTACGGAGATGGCATACAAGTTGACCCAAAGAAAGATAGAGGCGATTGAGAATTGGCCTAAACCTACTACAGATTTGTAAGTAAGGAGCTTTCTTGGGTTGGTGGCTACTATAGGAAGTTCGTACAGGACTTTTCGAAAATAGCTACTCCACTCACTAAACTTACACAGAAGAATGTGAAGTTCGAATGGACTAGCGAGTGTGATGCAGCTTTTCATACCTTGAAGGATAGGTTGACTACAACCCCGATTTTAAGGGATTCGGAGATTTTTGATAACTACGATGTCTACACAGATGCTTCGGGACAGGGTTTAGGTTGTGTGTTGATGCAGGGAGGAAAAGTGATTGCTTATGCATCTAGACAACTGAAGGTGCATGAGAAGAACTACCCGACACATGACTTAGAGTTAGCAAAGCAGAGTGTTTGCATTAAAGACTTGGAGGCACTACTTGTATGGAGTTAAGGCAAGGATCTTCACCGACTACAAAAGTTTAAAGTATTTCTTCACACAAGAGAATCTGAATATGAGACAGAGGAGATGGTTGGAGTTCGTGAAGGACTATGATTTGGATATTCAGTATCATCCAGGCAAAGCCAATGTAGTGGCAGATGCTTTAAGCAGGAAACCAGTATTTGCAGTTTCGAGTGTCGAAGATGTGGCAGAAAAGTTAGATGGACTGGAAATCGGCAGGTTTGATCAGATTGAGGAACGACAGCTGGTGGCGCCGTTGTTAGCAAGATCGGAGTTGATGGATGACATTCGGGAAAAGCAAGATGACGACCCAGCTTTGGTTGATTTGAAGCGAGTGGCTAGAGAGAAGCCTACAGTGGGTTATGCGTTAGACAAGAATGGGAACCTTTGGTACCAGGATCGTTTGTGTGTACCTAATGTTGGCGACTTAAGACAGAGGGTTATGGAAGAAGCACATAGGATTGCTTTTGCAGTTCATCCAGGTGCTACTAAGATGTATCGAGACTTGAAGGAAAGGTTTTGGTGGCCCTCGATGAAGGTAGAGATAGCCAAGTTCGTAGCAGGATGTGACATCTGTCAGAAGGTGAAGGCAGAGCATAGAAGACCAGGGGGAAAGCTTAAGCCCTTAGATATTCCCGAATGGAAATGGGATAAGATCACAATGGACTTCATCACCGGACTACCTAAGACAAGAGGAGGACACGATGCGATTTGGGTAATTGTGGATAGATTGACCAAATCTGCCCACTTCTTACCATATAAGGTTGATATGCCTTTGAAGAAGATGACGACACTATACTTGGATAATATAGTGAAGTTACACGGAGTCCCTATCTCTATAGTCTCGGATCGAGATAGTCGGTTCGTCAGTCGGTTTTGGAAGAGTTTACAAGAAGCCTTTGGAACCAAGTTAGATTTGAGCACAGCCTTTCATCCTCAGACAGATGGACAATCTGAGAGGACCATCCAAACACTCGAGGACATGCTAAGAGCTTGTGTTTTGGAAGTAGGTGGATCATGGGATGACTACCTACCGGTAGCAGAATTTGCCTACAATAATAGTTATCATGAAAGTATAGGCATGCCGCCGTTTGAAGCGTTGTATGGAAGGAAATGTAGAACGCCGTTGTTTTGGGATGAAGTCGGGGAAAGACAGATTACAGGGCCGGAAATGGTTGAACAAGCTAAGGAAAAAGTCCAGTTGGTTAAGAAGAATCTGAAGGCAGCACAGGACAGGCAGAAAAGTTGGGCAGACGTTAGAAGAAGACCGCTTGAGTTTGAAGTCGGTGATAGAGTGTATCTGCGAGCTTCGCCGATGAAGGGAGTGAAACGCTTTGGACAAAAGGGAAAGCTAAGTCCAAGGTATGTTGGCCCGTTTGAGATTCTGGAAAGGATTGGACCGTTAGCTTACAAGCTTAAGTTACCGGAATCGATGTCAAGGGTCCATAGTGTGTTTCACGTTTCGATGTTGAAGAAGTGTCTGACGAGGAATGATGTTGAAACTACCATTGATCCGGAGATTCTACAAGACAATCTTGCTTATGATGAGAGACCGATCAAGATCTTGGACAGGAAGGAAAAGATGATTAAGAGAAGGATGATTCCTTTGGTTTTGGTTCAGTGGAGTAATCATTCACCCGAGGAGGCAACTTGGGAGGTTGAAGGTGATATGATCAGTGAATTTCAAGAGTTCGGGATCTACGGGTATGTTCTAGTTTTGAGGACGAAACTCCTTGTAAGGGGGAGGAATGTAATATTCGATTTCGTGAAAGAAAGGCAGACGTGTCATTTTGCGTAAAACGAAATATTATTATCTCTTTTTTCTTTTATGGGAGTTAAGTAATTATTGGAATATATATATATATTTTCGAGTTATATATATAATTAAAGGGATAAATCTGATTTTTGGTAATTAAGGGTGATTATGGTAAAATGGATTAATTTGGAATATGTATTTAAGGAAAATTAACACACAATAATCCCCATAACCTAATTAAATCAGAAAATTCAGTCTTCACGTTCTTCTCCGTATGCAAGTTTTGAGAGGAGAAAAGGGTTAGAAGAGTTTTCATAAATTCTAAAGGAAAGCTTGACTGTTTTCAGATCAGAGTAGAGGATTGGAACCGTTGTGAGGAGCACATCGTGTGGATATCAGTTTTGTGGGAAGAGTTGCAGGCTTTCAAGGCTGTTGGGATCGGTTTTGTGGCTGCAATTAGGTAAGAAACTCTTCCTATGATTTCGGTTGTAATTTGTAAAGTTTAGATTGTGATTTGGAGACTTGTAGATGTTAGTAAAAGATGGGTTTTTGTTGATCGAAGGATCATAGATGCTACGGTAGATTAGATATAGTTTTCTACGTTTTTCTGTGTTTAATTCGATGCCAAATAGGTCAGAAACGGATTGGAAATCGAGTCTTGACGATGTTAGCGTTTTGGGAAAAAACCCAGGCGGACGGGCGTCTGCAATAGGCAGACGGGCGTCCGGGACCCTAGTATCTCGGACGGGCGTTTGAAATAGTCAGACGGGCGTCTGAGGTTCGATTTTTGATACAGGATGTAACTGTTTTTGGTAGACGGGCGTCTGGTTTCTCTGGACGGGCGTCTGAGGTGTTATTTTACATTCAGGTTGTAGCTGTCTTAGGGTGGACGAGCGTCTGGGGAAAGTGGACGGGCGTCCAGTTTTGGACGGGCGTCCAGTAGGTTCCAGACGGGCGTCCATGTCTTTAAACGGGCGTTTGGTTGTTGTTCAGCCTTATAAGTACGTTTTATCATTTCTAAACCTTTAAACGTGATATGTTAGCACTGTATAACCTTGAACAAGCCTGAATTGAGCTTCTGATTCGTTCAGTTAAAACACCGAATGTACTCTTAAAGGGAGTTGAAGTTCGGATCCGTCGGAAGAGCATGATAGGCTTGTGCTTTGATGAATTAGCATTCATCACTGTCTGTGTAATTGCTAGGCCTTGTCAGTGTCTAGTGGTCTGGGAAGAGCGTAGTTAATGTGAGGGAGATTAATTGAAAACACTTAGGTGGTTAGTTAATCATCCTAATACTCAACATACTTGACTAGTAAAAGATTAAACAACATGTCTCTCTTGGATAGGCACCAGTCTATATCGCGATGTGTGTGCTACCTCTGAAGGTGGAAGAACCCGTAGGTCAAAAGAACCACAAGTTCGGGGGACTCCGCTGAGGTGTGCGTACTATCGGAGCCTACCTATTCTAGCCTCCGTGGATATTGGTGTGATCCACTAATATGTTGCAATCGATATCTCCTGGTGGATATACATCAAAGCGTAGTGTCTCTTGAGTACGGTTGTAACATAGATAAGTTAAGTAGAAACGGTTAGTCAATTCATGTTGATGGACATGGAATGAACCCTAGATTGAGTCGGTCACACGTAATCAACTAAACTTTTAATTATCTTTCCTTTATAAATTATAGTTGTTGTCATAGCTTCTCTTTCTTATTAAGTACGTTGTACTTACCTCAAATGCATGTTTTTCTATGTGTTTGGGGATGAGAAGACGAACAGGTAGATAATGTTTGCGAGGAGGAGTTCGATGATGACGTTTGAAGATGCCTCATCGAAGACTTTACTTTTATTATTTGTTATCCTTCATTAGACAGTATTAGACTTTTGGTCTTTCGAGACTTGTAGTACCGTTACACTTCTTTTGGATTTCGTACTTTCCTTGAATGTAATAAATTACATTTCTTTCTTTAGATTTCATTTCTATTCTTGGATGTTGGAATTTTTTTTATATACCCGAGTCTTTTGCTTCCGTTTGCTTATTTTTTTGATACGACGTAGTAGAGGCTTACGTATAAAGTGAATTTATTTTTATTTTATACGTGCCGGACGTTCCTTTTCCGGATAAGGACTCGGTGTCCGGGAACGGGGCGTTACAGTTAGTCTATTTCATATTTTTATCTGTGTCAACGATTGTCTGAAATCTGGAAAATGGGAGGAATACTTGAATTGACTTATTTGGAAAATGGCTATTATGTTGCCCGATTCACAGGTAAAGAGGATTATGAGCGAGCTCTAGAGGATGATCAGAGGCCATTACATGCACTTATCTAAATTTTTTTTTATCTGTATGCACAATTTTACTTTTTTCCCTTTTTGTTTTCACGTTAAACATAAAACATTATCTATGTGCACAATTTTATTTTATTTTAGTGTTTTGTAGTTTTCACATTAAACTTAAAAACAATTATCTATATGCACAATTTTACCTTTTTTTCCCCACCCATACGTTATACTCCTTCGTTTTCTTTAACTGTCACATTTGATGTCCAGATTCATCCAAAAAATGACCAACCTTAAGCTAAAAAGTGACCAGATTCATCCAAATATTTTTATCAAATGTGACAGTTAAAAAAAATGGAGGAGTACTTAATAGCAACTTGATAGCAATAGGATAATTTATATGATACAAAAACCATTAAAACCAGGAAATGTATTTTCACACAGCCATTTGTCTTATTGCACAGTAATTAATTTCTTATTTACCCTTAAATTAATTTTATTTACGCGCCTACATTCTGACCGGAGTTCGGTCAAAAAGTGAAACATTATACCTACCCAAATGTGGTCAGAATAATTTAGCTTATTCTGACCCGAACGTGTTCAGGAAAATATTACATGTTTAGCCTCTAAAATGGTCCAATACGTTTGCGAAATTTTCATAGCGTCGTGGTATATTCTGACTTGAAATAGGATTATACCTACTAAAAAATTCAGTCATATTAAAAAATTCAGTATGAATTTATTTAGTATACCATATATACATCCAATCAATTATAAGGCTTAATTAAATCGCACAAATATCTATCCAATCAATTGTAAATCTAACCATAAAGGAATTATTAATGATTATATTAAAAAAATACGTTAAGACCTTATTATTTTTTATTCAACGTTAAGACCTTATTTATAAAATTTCAATCAATACGTTAATTTATTTCAATAATGAATATAATAATTAAGTAATTATTAAATTATTTTCTTAAAAAATAGTAATTATTAAATTATAAATGTAATTCCTATTAAATAAATCAATAGCTCTAATATATAATCTAATCATAAACATAATCATGTAGACATCTATCATCTATTATAATTTTAATTAAAAAAAGGCTTACGTGAAAGTAAACGTAATGAGCCGACATCAAAAGATTACCCACATCAACTCAAAAAGATATAAACTTACCTTTAAAAAAATAAAACAAAATGATAAACTTAAAAGAAATATTATAATGATTTATCTATATAACAAAAGTGTACGTCAAATGTAAATGAAAAAACGTAGCTATAATGGTGCGTTTGGATTGCTGGAATGAAATTGAATGAAATGAAACTGATGGAATGGAATGAAAGTGATTCCATTCCTACGTTCGGAAAGCAATGGAATGAAATGTATCAGATTATATATGAATTTACACGATGGTTGGTGGTGATGCGTGTTGATGAGTATGGCGGATAGCGGTGGGATGTGCAGAGATGGTGGTGGCGGTGATGTTGTGAGTTGTGCAATGGTGATGCTGATCGTTGTAGTGACGAGGGTGGTGGGGTAGACGGTAGTTGATTTTTTATCGCTAGGTTATGTTATAAATTTCATTCCATCAAACCATTCCATCCAATTTTTGATGGAATAAAAATTGACCAAAATTTATTTCAATGGAATGAAAATTAATTATATTCTCTCGCATCCAAACACGACAAAATGTTTGAATAGTATGAAAAAAAACATTTTATTCCATTCATTCAAGCAGTTCAAACACACCATAAGCATACGAAGAACATAAGAATAAAATCTAAAAAAATCCCACATAAACTAAAAGGTCATTTTTCCAGTTATTTTATATCATTAAATATAATAATGTATGTATTAAATAACATAGATAATTAGTGTGTTGTTCGCTAACCAAATGTAAGAAATAGAAAAATAATAGAAGTGTAAGTGAGTTTCTTCCCTACAAATTCCCTCAAAAAGTGTTTATCTCTAATTAATTTTCTCCTTAAATATAACAATCATGGTTATGTATTAAATAACATAGTTAATAGGTGTGATAATAAAGATAAGTCGAAGTCTCTTCAAAAAATTGTGTTCATGGGTGTGGTTTAATGAATTATACATTCTTAAACCAAATAACTTTTTAAGGGCTATGTATTCATGCCCTCGGTATTAATATAATTTTATTGTAGTATCAAAGAATTTTTGAACAAAAGCCTTAAAACGCATAAAAACATCAATCACATCATATATATGTATTCATGGACAAAACCACGTATACTTGGTAAAATTATGTAATATTTGAAACCATCACACGACACAATCGGGGATGTCCAAAAGTCGGTGAAATTAATCTCAGGGAGGGGAATAACATAAATTTGAAGTAGCAAAAGAAAGTTTGTGGCTTTTATTCTCTAAGCAAGCAAAACAATGAGAATAAATAGTCGTGGTGGCAACACTTAGATCATTTTGACAAAGAATATCTTGAAAATAGGGGTAGATGAGTGACCAAGACGATGATGCCAAGCACTTTTTGATATTTTATTCACTCTGATAAGCTGGAAAGAGGGAGTTTGATCATTCATACAATCCATTTTTAACGTTCATTGAATCATAGGAGTACTGGTTTGAAGATCACTCGAGGAAATTTAGAGGGTAAGAATTCAAAAGAAACATTATGGGATTGACAAAGCTAAGATATAGATAAAAAATTAAGTGACATGCTAGGAACACTACGAACATTAAAATAAGTGAGATCGGTCACCCTACATGCGGTACTCCTCAGACTCACATAGAGTGATAAAGGTCATATCAACATTTGGGCTGACATGTTCTCAACTTGATATCGGGACTCAAGCATCAAGGCTCATCTTTAGTACATCGCATGCCACCCTTATAACTTCAACCGGTATGACGCATGTCGTCCTCTGTCCGACATGGTGCATGTCGCCTTCTGTCCCTCATAACCGGTAAGATACAAGATGCCTACATTCTCTTATTGCCGACGTTGTGTAGGTCACTTCGGTTATTTATGCTCAATATAATACATGTCATCCTCGACCTCAAGAAACGATTACATTCTCTTCAATGATCGTTTCGGACTTCACACCGACATTACTCCGTGATAGTAACTGCTATAGTGATGGCTCTAAAACATACGTTCCATTATAGATTGAGCCATAACTGCTCCAAAACATGCTCTATTACTTCAATATGTGACAAACTCACTGGAGCATGACTTCAATGCATCATAATCTACTCCCTCACAAGCTTAAGGAGAGGTATATAAATGATCATCTTCCTCAATTACAAAGTACGCGCATAATACGCTTGATATACATTCTCGCTTACTGTCTTAACATAAATTCCTCTACTCAAATATTGCCTTGAGCGTGAGAGTGTCCCCCGGAGAAAGCTCCAGCACCCCTCACGCTTTTGTGTGTTCCGTAGGCCCATTCTCAAATCCATTCGAAAGAATGATTTGGATCATCACTCAGAGGTCTATTTACCCATATATCAATTCAATTGTAACCCGGATGATTTCAGACATCGTCAAGCATCATTCTATGTAAAATATTTCGAATGAGAAGAGAAAGTAGAACCTGTGTGTGTGATGGCAAGAGTATTTCCATCACCAACCATGATGTCTTCATTGCTAGATTAAGGCGTGTGTAATGCCAAATTACGGAGCATCCAAGGTGCTTAACAGGATGCAATGTTGAAGGGCTGGACCGAATGAGCAAAAGTTGTAAGAGGTTGAACCTGGTAAGAATTGCACAATTTCTCTGAATGTCCTTGCAATTTTCACACCGAAATACCCAACTACCCAAGTAAGGTTTTTTAGAGCAAAAAAATCGTGCATACTGCATGCGAGAAAGTATTTTGTGTCTGTTTCCAAGAATTAGGAATATTAAGACGTGAAAATGAACCAAAGACTGAGAGGGATGTCATGCAATTTGAATGAGCCGTAATAAGACCAAAGAAAAGCGATCGGCTTCAATTTTTACGGAAGAGTCGCATAATTATGTAGGTTTTCCTGGAGCTCTTCAAAATCAATGGGGTGTAAAATGCTTGAACAACCCTAGACAACTGATGGACGTAATTTCTACAGTCCGGTCAAACAAAGACTCGAAACCTTAGCAGAATCTACCCTCTAACCGGCAGTGTACCGGGTCGAGTGTAGGATAGTGCTTGAGGAGTCCGAGGTCGATCCCACAGAGATTGGCTTTGAGTACCACGGTTGACTTATTTCTCGATTCAGTCAACAAGATAGATATGGAGTTATACTATTGCATAAAATAAAGATTACACTACTCGGAATTCTAAATGATTAAAAGAAGTATGGCGAACTACGATCCAACGGATTACTTTACCATTAGAATGATTGCCCGGGAGTGTGCCTTACTCTACCTTGCCGTCTAACAATAACTCATAGGACAAACCCGTATGGGGGACTAAACTTGATGACTAGGCGTCAATCTAGTACACGGGTAGGTGTCGACTACCTTTCAAGCCCAAAACTTCTACGGTCCCGAAACCCCGCTCCCACACGTCGCCGCAACATACATTTATAAGCTAACGTGTGTGCAACTATGAAAAAGGTTGTCAATCTCATTCAAAGCTATTAAAACAATCAAAACAAGTTTCGTGATGTGAATTATCGATTAGAACGTTAAATTACGCGCTACACTACCTCCCGGTTCATCTCTCTAATGGTGTTTCAACCGCCTTCACATAGTTCAACCATACGGAGATTTAGCTACTCATACTCGAATCTAAACAATGAAAGCAAGAGAAAAACATCACAACAACAATAAAACAACAAGAGAACATACCCATTTCGACATTTAATGAACTCCCAAATTCGAGCTCCAAAAGATCAAATCTTGACAAGTTGAAATGTTATAGATCGAAGATTTAAGTTGTACAATCAAAGAGAGGATCGAAAGAGCTTTCTAATGATATATGGCACTAATTCTAACTCCAAAGGATGAAGAAAATCGCCCAAAATCGCCCAAAACCTATCACTACTTGCGGTCGCTATCCATTAGTGGTTGGAATGAGGGAGTATTTATAGGTGGAGCAGAAAAATACGCAGCAAAGCGGCCTGGACGCGCTTGATCCAGCCATTCTCGACGCTTGACCCGAGCTCGACGCTTGATCCAGGGCTTCGGACGCTTGATTCACGAGAAATGCAAGAAATGGAAGCTTGTTCTTGAGTGGACGCTCGTCGAGAATGGCCTTCAGTATTTCCACCATAACTTCACTTCTAGGGATCCAAATGAGATGATTCAAAATGCATTGGAAAGCTGATTCACTCCTCTACAACTTTCATCAAGACAACTTTCCTTGAAAATGCCTCCAAGTGTGTCCAAAATGCCCATGAAGTGACTGGTTCTGCTTTGAATCGCTTGGACGCCCGTCCACTGAAGATCTCAACTCTCTGAATCAAATTTGGCATTCTGGACGCCCGTTTGCACATCCTGGACGCCCGTCCACTGAAGATCTCAACTCTCTGAATCAAATTTGGCCTTCTGGACGCCCGTCCACATTTCCGGACGCCCGTCCACATTTTCGGACGCCCGTTTGGTAGAAATCTCAACTCTCTGAACTGATTTTACGCTCCTGGACGCCCGTCCACATTTCTGGACGCCAGTTCAGAACCCAGCTTCAGTATTTTGCTCATAACTTCACTTCTAGGGCTCCAAATGAGGTGATTCAACATGTGTTGGAAAGATCTTTATATCCTCTACAACTTCCATGAAGACCACAAGTCCAGAAAATGCTTCCATGATGGGTCAAAATGCTGATGAAGTTAACATAGGGTGAGAGCAACATCTATTCTCTTCCTTTTCTTCATTTTTCTCCTTCTTTGGCTCATTCTTGCACCTTGATAATACTTCTCATCATAAATCTTCGCCTTCCGGGTTCTCAAGACACCCTAGTCCTGCATCCATATGAAACAACAAACAAACGTGTAACCCCGCAAACTACGGGTGCTCGGGAAAACGAGTATAAAATGCTAAAATAAGGCCGAGTTTACGGAAAACCGACAGTCACTCGCCGTGCAACAAAACTTCATTTCATACTTAAAACAGGTCTAAACTTACCCGAAACATGCCGAAAAATGTGATCGTGGGCTAAATCAGACATAAATGTACAAAGAAAGTTGGTTCCTATCACCACCCCACACTTAGCCTTTACTCGCCCTCGAGTAAAATAGGCGTTCAAACAATACCAAGGAATCAACTTTACGGTACATGCATGTGTTTCAAAATATCGAGGTAAAAGGAATTTAACTAAGTGAATGTATTACCTTGACTCTACCAGATCGTGACACGGAGTGAGTGTGTGTCGAATGACGACGACTTGTGCTTAATACGATTTTCGGCTTGGAATACCGGACAAATGACTTTACACAATCCTGCCCTTCCTAGAATCTCCACTAATCGGGATTAACCAAGGTTAAACACGGTCCAGCAGGACTTGAATGGTTATAACGTTAGGCTCGGGAGAGGGCTAACCGAAAGGATAATTTGGGAACTGGAGAAGAGAAAATACGAGTGAACCAAATCAACAAGTGTATCTCCTCCTTGCAACCATACAAATCAACACCAAACTCCTCCGATCATCAAACAAATCAAAACAACTTCCAAACTCAACATTATATGGACAAACAATACACGTCCGCACAAGGCTTTCTTTGACTCAACACTTATTCACTTTATTCGAACTTTTATTTCACTTCATTTTTTTTTTTTTTTTTTTCAAATTTTCTTTCTTTTCTTCTTTGAACCAAAGGACTAAAAGATCACTCGAGCTCCTCCCTTCTTATAGCTCTAAACTCGAGGAAACAACAACCCGACTCAAAAACAACATCTCTCACCCCCACACTTGCCTTGGCAAGTGTGGTTTAACAAGAGACTAAGTCCACTCGTAGGTCAAATGAAGGAATGTGACCAAAATAAGGCTCAAGGGTAGGTTTCGACTAAGTAACGAAATGGCTATAAAGCTTAATGGTGGTCGGACCATTCTATCAAGGGTGAGAGGGGCTACGAAGGTCAAACATTCGGCTCAGCTTATTTGGCTAAAGTAGGTAAAAAGAACGCCAGCTCTGTCATCCCGTGTTCCTACCAAGGCCAATCCTTCTATTTCGCCTCAAAACTAGGGTACAAGTGTGTAAAGTAATCGTGATAAGCAAAACGTCGTCAAACGTGTACTAAAAAGTGTTCCGTATCATGACAATATAGACTCACTGTGAGACATTCACAAAACTAAAGACCTTTCACCACTCAATTGTGAACAGCATGCATATAACGTGGTGTTAAAATCTTTGAAAAATTTGAAAGGACCTATAAATTGACTCGGGAACAAGTAAAACCAAGTTTATCACATCATGGCATAACACTTTTAAGAACATGCGAATAAGCTAAGTCGTCCCCCCCCTCACTTGAGTGAAACACCGCCCTCGGTGTGTGAACGAAGGAAAAAGAAAGACTTAGCTTATGAGCCCGCAAACGGGCGCGATCAAGTCCCGTAACGGTCGTGGAAAGTAGTCCATCCCGAATCCCTAGTCATTGAAAACATCCAAGAAATACATGCACGGGACATGGTCCGCGTGCCAAAACATAAAATATGGGGGATTCCGGGGATAATAAAAAGAACGATCTCGTCACGTCAGAAAACTTGAACAAAAATGTCATAAAGATAGAAAAATATGGATCAAACATACAATAAATGACCAATGAATCCACACGTGCCCAAAATAAAATCCATGAATCCACAACCCCAAAACACAAAAGATGGACCTCAAAACATGCAAAACACAACAAATGGTGGGTTGCCTCCCACCGAGCGCCTTTGTTTTACGTCGTTGGCTCGACCAAGTGACACCAAAACGGACTCAAACCATAAAAGACTCAAAACAACAATTCAAATATTTCATTTCAAACAAGTATCATCAAAACCATCAACCAAAATCTGAACTCAGGAAGACCAACAACTTACGATAATCAAACAATGCAAGAGCCACAGAAATAGAATTAATAAGAAACTTACCCACCGGGGCTCTCGTTGCTAGAACTTCCCGTTCAGAAAATCTCCGCTTGTCAGCTTTCCGGATCATCCTCTTCTTAAAATCACCACACCACCGTGGTCTTTCCTTTCTATCACCTCTACGTATGTCTTCCACCCGGGAACCTTCAAACTTAACCTCATAGAACTCATCCACACAGAATGGAAAGGGGTAGTAGTCTGGGACGGGCATATCAAAGATGACCAATCTATCCGGGGGTGTCAACATAATGGGCTCATCCACATGACCTCGAACCACTAGCGAGCTAAGCGGCGAGAATGAGCCTGCCCCATCTTCTCCTCCGCTTCCAATCCCACCGGATCGACGACCTCAAATAAATTTATTGCATCTCTCGTCAAGGTGTCATGATGGTCTTCGTCGGGATGTGGTATGATAGACAACAGTTCCACCTCCCTTACTTTACAATCATGGGTATCCTCCATGTCCCAGAGCATGGCAATACCAAAAGCTTCCGGCTCACCCAAAACTGAGGTAGGCTCCACTACAAGTGGCTTGGTATACTCATGAAAACTCTCCACCGACTCTAATGGTACATCATCAACTAATGGAGAGAGGGGCGATCCCATATCAATCTCTTGCAACTCAATCTCTGGCTCCTCAAAGAATGTGCTCAAATTTATTATGCACCCCTCCACGACTTTGTCTTGTGGATTATCAGAGGGCGTTGCAATAGATAACATTTGCACATCTTCCATCTCCAAGTCTTTCAGCTCATCTTCATCCCAAACTGAACCATTTTCACCACCAAATAATTCTTGCTCACTTATAACAATGGATGGCTCCACCACACATTCCACCAAAGTTTCATCAATTTTCATCTCAAGAGGTGAAGGTGCCATAGGTAGAACCTGAAACCTGTCATAGTCAAATATTGCAATTGGAGGTGGCACTATGGGCAGCCCCAACTCACTATCGGGCTCGGATATCTCGTCATAGAAAACTGATTCATCAACCTCACTCTCCACCTCTTCACTGTCAGCTTTCTCTAGCCCTCTTTCCATTGCGAGTTCTCTCTTAACAGCAGCTAACTCTCTTTTCCTAGCTTCCAACTCAGCTTGCATTCCTTCTCTCTCTGCTGCCTCATTCACCTCATATGCATAAGCTTCTTCGTCATGCTCTGCCTTTCGGTCCGACACCTCATTGTAGAAATTTGGATCCTCAATCTCACTATCTACCCGGACCGTTTGTGTGCAAGACTTTCCTTTTTGATCCGGCATCCGGGCCGTCATGATAGACACGATATCCTGAGACATCCAACATAACCTGTATCTCAAATGGGGCCAATCTTCATTAGCTGGGCAAGTCCTATATTCCCCGCTGGAAAACTTGTCTTGCATCTCCCCAGCCCGTTTAAAAGCATCCTCGGCCTCTTTATATAACACGAGCATCCGGTTCAACCAATCGATCAATTGATGTTCCGACACTTCCTCATCCATAGCCATAGAAACCCTTTCAATGAGCTCATGAATAATACCACTTTCTCGTTCCTCTTCGACATAGGCGAGGTCAATCTACTGCAAGTGCTGATTTTGAGAGCTCCAATTCCAAAGTCCGTTCGAGTCATAATTCTGATTATTTCCTTGTCCTTGATTTTGGCCCCAATTGCCCCAAAATTGCATCTATTATAGATCCCCTCATCATATCGACAATCATCGTCGTCCATTCCACATCCCATGAATGCACCCTGCTCTTGGTGATACGGTTGATAATATTGATTTTGACCAAGCTCAGGTGCCCAAGGTTGGTGGGTGAATTTTTCTTCATAAAAGTTGTATCGTTGAGAATATCCACCCATTTATGCTTAGTCTGCAAAAACTCAGAGAAACAACAAGAAAACAATAAAAACGACCTAAGCCCAAGCTTTCGGTCAACTATTGTGATATCAAAGCATTTCCAATCCCCGGCAACGGCGCCATTTTGATGGACGTAATTTCTACGGTCCGGTCAAACAAAGACTCGAAACCTTAGCAGAATCTACCCTCTAACCGGCAGTGTACCGGGTCGAGTGTAGGATAGTGCTTGAGGAGTCCGAGGTCGATCCCACAGAGATTGGCTTTGAGTACCACAGTTGACTTATTTCTCAGTTCAGGTCAACAAGATAGATATGGAGTTATACTATTGCATAAAATAAAGATTACACTACTCGGAATTCTAAACAGTTAAAAGAAGTATGGCCGAACTACGATCCAGCGGATTACTTTACCATTAGAATGATTGCCCCGGGAGTGTGCCTTACTCTACCTTGCCGTCTAACAATAACTCATAGGACAAACCCCGTATTGGGACTAAACTTGATGACTAGGGCGTCAATCTAGTACACGGGTAGGTGTCGACTACCTTTCAAGCCCAAAACTTCTACGGTCCCGAAACCCCGTTCCCACACGTCGCCGCAACATACATTTATAAGCTAACGTGTGTGCAACTATGAAAAAGGTTGTCAATCTCATTCAAAGCTATTAAAACAATCAAAACAAGTTTCGTGATGTGAATTATCGATTAGAACGTTAAATTACGCGCTACACTACCTCCCGGTTCATCTCTAATGGTGTTTCAACCGCCTTCACATAGTTCAACCATACGGAGATTTAGCTACTCATACTCGAATCTAAACAATGAAAGCAAGAGAAAAACATCACAACAACAATAAAACAACAAGAGAACATACCCATTTCGATTACTTAATGAACTCCCAAATTCGAGCTCCAAAAGATCAAATCTTGACAGTTGAAATGTTATAGATCGAAGATTTAAGTTGTACAATCAAAGAGAGGATCGAAAGAGCTTTCTAATGATATATGACACTAATTCTAACTCCAAAGGATGAAGAAAATCGCCCAAAATCGCCCAAAACCTATCCTACTTGCGGTCGCTATCCATTAGGGTTGGAATGAGGAGTATTTATAGGTGGAGCAGAAAAATACGCAGCAAACCGCCTGGGCTTGATCCAGCCATTTCGACGCTTGACCCAGAGCTCGACGCTTGATCCAGGGCTTCGACGCCGATTCACACGAGAAATGCAAGAAATGGAAGCTTGTTCTTGAGTGGACGCTCGTCCAGAATGGCCTTCAGTATTTCCACCATAACTTCACTTCTAGGGATCCAAATGAGATGATTCAAAATGCATTGGAAAGCTGATTCACTCCTCTACAACTTTCATCAAGACAACTTTCCTTGAAAATGCCTCCAAGTGTGCCCAAAATGCCCATGAAGTGACTGGTTCTGCTTTGAATCGCTTGGACGCCCGTCCACTGAAGATCTCAACTCTCTGAATCAAATTTGGCATTCTGGACGCCCGTTTGCACATCCCGACGCCCGTCCTTTGAAGATCTCAACTCTCTCGAATCAAATTTGGCCTTCGGACGCCCGTCCACATTTCCGACGCCCGTCCACATTTTCGGACGCCCGTTTGGTAGAAATCTCAACTCTCGAATCGATTTACGCTCCTGGACGCCCGTCCACATTTCTCGACGCCGCTCGTAACCCAGCTTCAGTATTTTGCTCATAACTTCACTTCTAGGGCTCCAAATGAGGTGATTCAACATGTGTTGGAAAGATCTTTATATCCTCTACAACTTCCATGAAGACCACAAGTCCAGAAAATGCTTCCATGATGGGTCAAAATGCTGATGAAGTTAACATAGGGTGAGAGCAACATCTATTCTCTTCCTTTTCTTCATTTTTCTCCTTCTTTGGCTCATTCTTGCACCTTGATAATACTTCTCATCATAAATCTTCGCCTTCCGGTTCTCAAGACACCCTAGTCCCTGCATCCATATGAAACAACAAACAAACGTGTAACCCCCGCAAACTACGGGTGCTCGGGAAAACGAGTATAAAATGCTAAAATAAGGCCGAAGTTTACGGAAAACCGACGATCACCGCCGTGCAACAAAACTTCATTTCATACTCAAAACAGGTCTAAACTTACCCGAAACATGCCAGAAATGTGATAATCGTGGGCTAAACTGTACATAAATGTACAGTAAAGTTGGTTCCTATCAACAACTCTTTATAGTCATCTCTCAAATTGTCCAAATTAAGTTTCACAAGATAATTTGTACCCGTAGACTAATTCAGCAGCTTTAGTTTTCACAACATGAAGATAATTAAAGACTTTTTAATTACATTTATGCATAGATTTGAGGTAATGTTTAATTTGTTTGATTCATCCACATGAGGGCTTTGCATATGTATCTTATAAAGTAATCTATGCCTCACGAAGAATTCTTTGCATGAGTGATAAACGGAATGGTATTTTGAGAAGGAGAAAAAATAAGGTGAGTAGATCATGTCTAATCCAAAGATAGTATAACGGATAAGTTTGAAGATAGAGTAATTCCACGATGCATAATCTATCCGTCAAATATGAACGCATTCATTAAGCAGGGAGATATGTTGGATTCGGATGTATGGTTTGTCAATTTAATCACTTAAATAGGAACGATAAAAATAATTTTGAAAACAATTAAATGATAGTTATAATGATTAAAGTATATGTTTAACCTTTTACAACCTACAATAAAATTATATGGTTTCACCATTCTTCCTATCATAATAATTAATTAAATTGAATATTAGATCCTTCATCAAGTTTTTTAATATACTGATCATTATCTCAAATGTAACTTTGTTTCATAGGATTTACTGTACAATCGTTAAATTATATTCATAGGCATAGGTAACATATAATAAGCATATAAAATAATATGTACACGAAACTTACATGATATACTTTTTATACGTGTACTATCAAAATGAGTCGTTTATGTTTAGAGTAAGAACTTTGCAAAAGTTGCTTATAAATATAGAAAATGTCCACAGGTTTACTAGATAAGTATGAAAAAAATGATCTTGATGTTATAAAAGATAATAATATGTTTATCATTATTCAAATTGATTACAAGATTTTCTGGTTTATCTATTGTATTGTATTCATCCTGTAATCTCAACTATAAATACCCCATGATACCAGTGAAATAATACACAAGCATTTCTCCTTTCTCTTTATTACTTTGTTTCTGTTCTTTCTTATATTAGTTTTATAACACGTTATCAGCACGAGTCTCTAGTGATCTCACGTCTCTTATTCTTGATCATGTCTCCTATAAATTTACCAAAAACTTACTCTTTATAACCTGCGCATCGCCGCATCGGTGCTTCAAGGATGCTGATGATGCTAAATGAAGCACCACCGGAATAACAGGGCCACGTGTAATCTAAGGGTGAGCTGTAATGGGATCGAATGGCTGTAACTTGGTGGAAAGGTAACGTTTTTAAGTGTTTTATGGCTGAGTCCAAGAATGTATCTTGGATTGCCTACGTATCCTGTGTTATATCCAGGAATCAAGCCTTACGTAGTTCCTGGAGCTGTGTATTTATAGGCACATGTCCTTACTCTGCCCTAAACTTGGGGCGGTTTAGTCTATTGACACAAATACCCTTTAATGGGCCTTGACCCCCTGCCCAAGTAACCAATTGGGCGGTGGGCCTGGGAACCTGGACTGCAGGCCTTGGTCTCGACTCGATTCATACCTACGTGGGCGATCGAGGTGAGACACTTGCAAGATCTGCTGGCTGCAGCGGTGATCACTGATTCGTCTCGTATTCGACCCGATGTGGATAACATACTTGGACTTTTCCACATGCCAGCTGGACCAATTAGACAATTCCACGTGGAGGGGTGAAATCCCGTATCGTCATAAGCCCCCCAGATCGGAGGGAAGCTCAACTCGAGATGCTGATGTCGGATCTGAAAATTTGAATAACTCTTCCGACACGTGGCCTTCTCTGGGCGGGAAAAACAGCTGTCACACTAGCCGGTGTAGGTTGTTGTCAGGCTGACGTCATACTATGTCCGAATTTAATGGGCGCAGGAAACGAAACGTTTTCATTGGTTTATGTATGATCTTTACCCTTAATGAACGCGATTTTTCCCTTATAACTGCCCAAAGTCTGTCCCTTCAAATCATTTAGAGAATTTTACAAGAATATAAGAGCCCACGCCGGTGAAGACTCATTACCCCCACTCTCCTTGTCTAAAACGAAAACCACAAGTAAGCTTTGAACTTCTTCAGTTTTTGTTTCTTTTATTTCTTTATTCTCTTGGCTTTTTCTATTCTCATGTCTGTGAGTGAGAGCGATTCCCAAAATCCGGAAGACATCGTGGAAGTGGAAGGCGAATCGCAAGAAAGGACGGTTTCGAACAATTTGATATATCCGTCGAATCTTGGCTTTGAGAAGAAGAGGAGGAGGAACAAGGGGAGGAAGGATCAACTTCTCGCCGCGCGACGAAACGCCAGACCAGGATGAAAGGTCAGGGACCTTACGGGTGTATGTCTGCCCTCACTGAAGAAAAAATCAAGGCTTTATGCCAAAGATTCGAGATCCCATACTCCTCCAACAATATGCAAGTCCCCCAAGGCCAATATCAATTTGCTTGCGACCCTCCCCCCGGTTTCTGCGCCATATACGAGGTGCAGTTAAAGGAAGGGTTGAGATATCCCTTCGATCCGTGCCTTATCGAGGTGCTCCGGCACTATCGAATATGCGTCACGCAATTGGCTCCAAACGGCATTAGGAGCCTCATGGGTTTTGTCCTCGCGTGTCGAGTAGCGAAGGTCGAGTTTATCTTGTCCGCTTATTTCGGCAATATTACGCGATCCAAGGGTTGCGGGGCGTGGGGTGGTATACCTTTGAAGCGCCCACTCGGTCTCTCGATTTGTCACGGAAGACCATATCATCTCATGGGATTGGAAACCCAATTTTTTCTTTATTCGACACGGTCTCGGTGACCTCGATATACACACCTGGCACAAAAGACCTAAGAAATGGCACGACAGGCTTGATTCCGATCCTCCTGCAGAGTGCGGAAAACTTGAGCAAGCTCATCCCGATATTGCAACTCGGAACTTGCACCCTCTATACGTTTATGCCGATCTCGAGACGGCAGGCCCGGGTGCTTATATCGAACTTGATAAAGAAGTCCGGGTTTTGTGTAGGATTTTCATTGATTTTATCCAATTGCTACACTTCTTTCTGTTTTATTTATTTACATCTCGATCATGTATTGACATTGACCTTCATCATTGCATTGGAATATTTTTCAGAGATGGAATCATCTACCAAGATGCTGGACCCAAAAAAGATGGATCCCAAAAAGATCCAAGAATTGGCTGGGGTCAAGTCGAAAAAGCCTGTATCCGGATCGATAACTTCTAGGGGTCAAAGGACTCCCGCTCGACCTCCTACCCCCGTGTCGACATCCGACGCTCTAAGAAGTTTACCTGACGATGCCTTGGTGGGAGAGCCACGAGGGGAAGGTAACGCCCGAAAGCGTCTCAAGATTACCGAGCCGAGACATGGTACTGGAAAGGAGGCTCAAACCTTGCTCCCCGATGCCACACCACTATCGCCGACATGATCCCCGAGACTTCTCGCCGATTTGGAGGCCATGGCCTCTAGCGAATTGAACAAATATTTTTCCAAGTCTATCGAAGCTGTAAGTCTTCTTTCTTAAAACTCAGAAATTATATTTGGCCTGGCCGTGACTCAAATTAATGGACATCTCTTTGCAGGCTCGTCTTGCCGCCGAGGTGGCAATAAAAAGAATGGAGTCCCCATCTGCTGTCTTGACGGAAAAAGAAGAGACTATAAAGAGGCAGACGGCGAAAATCGAGAAGCTGGAGGCCACTGTGAGAAAGCTAGATGGTCGGCGCTTGACTCTCGAAGCTGATCTCGAAGCTTCTCGATTCAATGTGTCAAAAGCTGAGAAGCAGTTAGCTGAGAGAGATGTGGAGTTGGCTAAGATAAAGTCAGAGCTCGACGCGACCAAGACCGAATTGACCGCGACTATCAGTTGCCGGGACGACCTTCAGATTGAAGTCGACAGCTTTACGTCTCGTGTAGAAACAGTAAAGAAAGACTATCTGGCTTCTCAAGAGTTCAAGAATGAGATGATGTTATTGATGACTCAGGCAATGAAGGGGGGTTTCACAAATGCTCTAAATGAGGTGAAGGCTGTCTTTCCAGAATTCGAAGTGTCCAGCATCGGAAAGGCGCATCTATATGACGCGGAGGCTATCCCTCGATATGGCCGCTATTTCGACGACCTTCGATCTGGTGTCTCTTTGTATGAGAAATATGTGGTTCCTGCTTTGAACCAGGAAGGTGAGGAGGATGTTGATGCTGATCCCAATGCCTCCGATTCGATCCCTCCTGATGTCTAAGTGTTCTTGTTGAATAATTTTGAACAAAATTCGTTCGATTTGGTTGTAACAACTTTTATGATTTTATTTGTCTGAACTTTCATTTTGTCCATCCGACCTTGTAAACTTTGACATTTTAATTTTGCATTTTGATCTTCAGACTTGAATCTTATGCTTTTAATTGAATGTCTTTTGTTTCTTACTGATCGTTTGTTCAGGGTGTAGTCCTTTTGAACTTAATTCCCTCTGAAATGTTGCCTTATGGGGTGTAGTCCTTCGGACTTAATTCCCCTGCTGGCCCCTCGAAGTGTAGTACGAGTATACGACTCGTGGTACACTTGGGTATGAGTCGACCTAGCATTGTACTGCCTTATTGGCTTGACTTGGCTTTTGGGTCGGAGCTCGATTCGACTCTCCGCCTTGTCCAGGCTTATACGGATATCGAATTAAAAGTCCTGCTCAACCGCCGCACATCGTGGTGCTTATGACTGGTCGAGTTGGGTATCCACCATGGGATTTTCCGAACGCTTAGCATCGTGGCTTACTGGCGTGTCGGGAACGATATAAGCACTGTCAGTGACTTGGCTTTTTTCTCCACTTTGCTATAACTCCGTCGAGTCGATGATACGCAGCTCGGAAGTGATTTAAGCATTGTCAGTGACTTGGCTTTATTCACTTTTCCGATTTAATTCCCTCGTGTCGAGGTTTCTTGTTGTTGGTTTTTTCTTCCAAATTTCATTTCTTTTTACATGAGCATGTTAAGCATAATATAGAAAAGAAAATTACTTGAATAAAAGGCATTAAAAGCAACCGTCACATCGACATATTACATTACAAATAACTAAAATTGAAGTTGCGAATGTCGTAAATGGAACAATCTTAAACGTAGTATTTCCGGAGATTGGTGGCGTGCCAGTCCGAGGTCTTGTCTTTATCCGATCTCCCCAACCGATCGACCCTTTAGGATGTACCTTTAAGACTTTATACGGACCTTCCCAATTCGGCTCGAGCTTGCCTATTGGGTCCCGCTTGTCGGCCGTTTTCCTCAATACGAGGTCTCTACTTGGAAGTATTTGTATTTCACCCTTGCGTTGTAATATCGCGTGAAATCTTCCTTTTATAATCGGCCATTTGATATGCCGCCATCTCTCTTCTCGACGTTATCTTTCTCTTGAAGCGGATCGGTGACGTTTGTTTCAACGTTATACGCCAGAATTCGAGGTGAGGCCAGTCCGATCTCCGCAGGTATCACTGCCTCGCATCCATAAGCCATAGCGAATGGAGTCTCCTAGGTAGCTGAATTGGGTCTTTGTTCGATACGACCACGATATCTTTGGGTAAGCGAAAGCCGCCCAATCTCGACCCTCGTCTTCCAATCGTTTCTTCAACCCAAACTTGATTTGTCGGTTTGTCTGCTCGACCTGTCCATTCGACTGAGGTCGGGCTACCGATGTCGTTCTATGCTCGATCTTGAACTCTTTGAGCCAATCCTGCACGCGGTCATCCAGAAATTGAGTCCCATTATCCGATATCAGATACTTGGGAATTCCAAACCTGCACAAAATGTTCTCCCAGAGAAACTTCTTAATGGTCTGAGCCCTGATGTCGGTTAGAGCCTTGGCCTCGACCCATTTTGTGAAATAATCGACGGCGACTACAACATATTTGAAATTGACCGGGGCTCGAGGTAAAGGTCCGACTATATCGATCCCCCACTCATCGAACGGCCATACCGACTCGTTGGCGTTCATCTCTTGCGCTTTGTTGATGGGTCACTACATCGTGTACCGACAAGCCCACGCACCTCATCACCAATCGATTGGCATCTTTTGCATCGTCGGCCAAAAATAGCCTACTAGCTTGCATTTTCTTGCCAACATCCGAGCTCCTCAATGGTTACCACAAACCCTCGATGTATCTCTTGAGTAGATAAGCCCTCTTCTTCCGATCGCGCATCCATCCATTGGTGTTACAAATGACTTTCGATAAAGCACATAGTCGAATAGAGCGTACTGGAAGCTTGAAGCCGGATTTTCCTGGCCTGAGATTTATCGGATGGTAGAATTCCGTCTTTCAAAAATAATGCTATCGGATCCATCCATGTCGATCCCTGAACCACTGGTTGCACATCTACTTCGTTATAGCTTCGTTCTGCTAACATTTCTACCAGAACTTTCCTTTTCGACCTGAAACTCGATGCGAGTTTAGATAGCGATCGCCCGTTTATTCTCACTTGGGGACACCGCCGACACGAACTGTCTTGAACCGACATTAGCCCTCGAGCCACTCTCGGGTAATTCTTCATAGATTCTTCCTTGGCCTCATAATCGCCTCGAATGTGATTCACTACTGGTGTGAGTCATCAGTATACTAGGAGGTTCTCGACTCCCAACTTCAATGCCAGCTTTAAACCAGTGATCATTGCCTCATACTCGGCTTCATTATTGGTAGCCTTGAACTCGAATCGTAGCGCATAAGGGAATTCTTCTCCTTTAGGACTGATCAATAACAGACCAGCCCCCGCTCCCTCTCTACTCGAGGCACCATCAACATGGATAGTCCACTGCTCATCTGATGACTGCTTATCCTGTTCCAACTGAATTGACAATCCTTCTGCTATGAAGTCTGCCAGAGCTTGACCCTTAACGGCTGTGCGAGGTAGAAACTCGATGTCATACTCAGCTAGCTCGACCACCCATTTGGCCAACCGACCCGATGTCTCGGGCTTCACCAAAATCTGCTTCAGGGGCTGGTCAGTGACCACAGAAATGGGGTGTGCTTGAAAGTAGGGCTTCAATTTCCTCGATGCATGAACTAGACTTAATGCCAATTTTTCAGCCGGCGTGTATCTGGTCTCTGGTCCATGCAATACCTTGCTTACGAAATACACTGGGATCTGTCCTTGGTCTCCATCTCGAACTAAAACGGCACTCACCGCCTCTTCGCAGATTGCTAGATAAACCAGGAGTTTCTCCCCTTCTCGAGGTGAAGATAGCGTGGGTAAATCTGACAGGTACTCCTTCAAATCATCAAATGCTTTTTGGCACTTCTCGTCCCACTGGAATGGACTCGCTTTCTTTAGTATCTTGAAGAAAGGCAGGGCCCTTTGTGCTGATATCGACAGGAAACGATTGAGGGCCGCCATCCGACCTGTCAGACATTGCACTTCCTTTACGTTACGAGGTGCAGGCATGCTCTTCAGGGCCTCGATTTTATCCGGGTTGGCTCTAATCCCATCTCTCGATATCATATACCCTAGAAACTTCCCCGATCGGACTCCAAATGTGCATTTCTTCGGATTGAGCTTCATGTTTGCGGCCCGTAGCACCTCGAAGACCTCTCTGACATCGACAAGAAACTGTCCTATGGACTTGCTCTTGATTAATAAATCATCCACGTAAACCTCCATGTTTCGACCTATCTGACCCTTGAAAATTTTGTTGACCGCCCGCTGATAGGTTGCCCCTGCATTCTTAAGGCCAAGCGGCATCGTCCACGAAGCAAAAGCGTGCCAAACTCGTGATAAAAGCGTTTTTTTGAGTCACGAGGGTCCATAAAGATCGATAATACCCCCCTGTAGGCATCGAGAAACCCGAATACTTCGAAACCTAGTGTCGAGTCGACTAACTGGTCGATCTTTGGTAGTGGATAAGAATCCTTGGGGCATGCTTTGTTAAGATCGGTAAAGTCGACGCACATTCGCCAGGTCTGATCCGGCTTTCTAACCAACACTGGATTGGCTAACCAATCCGGATAAAATACTTCTTTCACGATCCCAGCAATTAACAACTTGTCAACTTCTTTCTTTCTGACTTCCTTCCTCTCTCGGGAGTGAGGTTTCTCTTCTTTTGCCGATCGGCCTCTTTTTTGGGATCGACATTGAGTCGATGTACTGCTATGTCCGCCGATAGGCCAGGCATGTCATCTGCTTTCCATGCAAAAACGTCCCGATACTCAGCTAAGAGGTTGACCAGGGCTCTCCTGTCGGGGTGTGGTATCCACTTCCCGATCTGTACCCCTTGGCCTTCTTCCTCTTTCCACACTCGAACTTCCTCTGTCGGGTCGGCGGAGACCCAGCTCCGATCTTCCTCTTCCTCAGGTATCAATTCCTCGACCAGCACCTGTCCAACTCCCTTTTCTTTAATCGTAACCAGACTACAATTCCTGGCTACCTCGACGTCCCCTTTGACTTCATGGGTACCATACCAGGTGGGAACTTCATCTTTGTTGTGGAATGTCGAGATGATGGCTCTGAGGTCATATAAAGCTGGTCGACCTAATATCGCGTTGTACCCTGAAGGGGCCTTTACTACGACATAAGTCATTTCCATTGTACGCCCTTTCTCTCGATCTCCAACCGTAGTCAACAAACTGATTGACCCGACAGGGTGGATGGCCTGCCCTGTAAACCCAAACAGAGGGGTAGATAACGGGATGATGTCTTCATCTTTCAACCTCATGGCTTTAAAGGCGGAATAGTAGAGGATATTAACGGCGCCTCCCTTTCGTCGACACAAACTCTTTTTATGCGACCTCGACTTATCACCGCCTCGATCACCAACCCTCCGCTATGACTATGGGAACTCGGAATATCATCTTTTGGTCCGTATCCCACTTCCGTAGTAAATCTCAGCTTCTTTGATTCTCTAGATCTATCTGAAGAATGTCGACTCGATCGAGGTCTATCTGATTCATGCTCTGCAACAATCGTGTTTACGTCATACCCGGCGCGATTATCACGGTGGGGTCTCGATTCGATCCTCTTGGTCATCACGGCGGTTATCTCGGTATACGGCTCGGCCGACTGCTCTCGACGATTTCGATTGTCACGATGCGGGATCGATCCTTCTTTCCATTATAAGTCTTCCTCTTGTACTCGACGGCCTTTTGGCTCGTCCTTTCCGACGACTTGTCAATCACCTCATCCAATCGACCCTCTTGAATGCAAAGCGCCGATATCCTCTTCGATCGAAGCATTCCTCCATGTCGTGCCCCACGCCTCTGTGATAGTCGCAATACTTATGAGTGTTCTTCCTTTTCTCCGGGTCCTGGACATCGGCAGGTGTTCGGGCAATATTTTTCTTGATCATAATTGCCAACACCTCTCCCCGAGACCGATTGAGGGGTATAAAATCTCGATCTTTCAGATTCCCTTTCTTTCCAAGCCGATCCGATATTGGAGCTGTCAGTCGATCGAACACGTTGGTCTTGCTTTCTTCGTTCCGACCCCTAGGCTGACCTTTGGTCTGGCTTCGGGAGTCGTTCCTCGAATTGAGGCCAAGTGAAATGGTGTGCAAGCGCACTGCCTCTTCACCTTGGCAAAACTTATGGACTATGTTCACACATTCGTCCATGTCATTTGGCATCTTCTTAGACAACTTGTCATACAGTTTCATATTCCGCAAACCTCCAACGAAAGCATTAACTTGCAGTGCATCACTGGCATTATGCACTTTCATGGCCTCGAGATTAAAACGCCTCATAAAATCGATAGTGGTTTCCCCTTTCTCCTGCTTGATGTTCATAAGGTGGGTAGCACTAAGGTGGAACTTCTTGTTCCCAATAAAAGCGTCTCTAAACTTCTGTCCCAACTGTAAAAAGCTTGAAATCGACCCGGGTCGTAGCTTATGAAACCATTCACGGGCTCGACCTGTGAGTAACGTGTCGAAAGCTCGACACTTCATGGCGTCATTGGCGTTTCTCAATCTCATCAAAGATATATATCGATATAGATGATCCTCTGGGTCTGTTGTACCGTCATAGGGTTCCATCTTGGTTGGTTTGAACGACTCAGGCATCGTGTATATCTCTATCTCGGGACTAAATGGTGATTCGAGCCATTACGCGGACCGGTTCCTTGCCTACGATGCGATTGAACTCGTTTCGAATGCTCTCCTCGACTAGCTGCTGATGCTTTTCTTGTTCAGGATGTTTGTGGGCGTTCGTCACACTGATTTCAATCGCGCCTTCCTCATATTCTTCTTGAGGTTCGACTGGCCTCTTCCCCCTAGCATTATCGACTTCTTTACGACCCTGTAGGCCCAAAAGGTGCTCTCTTGGGGGATTCTGATTCCTTTACCTATGAAGGCCGACGCTACTACCACCTTTTCGTATGTCTTCATCTAAAGACGCTAGGTGATCTGCCATATCTTGTAGCTGGGGAGGAAGCTGAGGTCTGGGTGGATCTGCAACTGCGGGTCTAGATCCAGTGGGGACTTCTTGAATCTGAGATGGAACCCCTGCTGGATCTATCTCCGTGTGCTCTTCGATCTGCATGTTCTTACTATTCGTCGGTTTCTTCCTTACTTGTGGTGCCATGCGACTTCTTTACCAACTCACCGGTAGAAGGCCCTCCTTCTAGCGCCAAATGATGATGCTAAATGAAGCACCACCGGAATAACAGGGCCACGTGTAATATAAGGGTGAGCTGTAATGGGATCGAATGGCTGTAACTTGGTGGAAAGGTAACGTTTTTAAGTGTTTTATGGCTGAGTCCAAGAATGTATCTTGGATTGCCTACGTATCCTGTGTTATATCCAGGAATCAAGCCTTACGTAGTTCCTGGAGCTGTGTATTTATAGGCACATGTCCTTACTCTGCCCTAAACTTGGGGCGGTTTAGTCTATTGACACAAATACCCTTTAATGGGCCTTGACCCCCTGCCCAAGTAACCAATTGGGCGGTGGGCCTGGGAACCTGGACTGGAGGCCTTGGTCTCGACTCGATTCATACCGACGTGGGCGATCGAGGTGAGACACTTGCAAGATCTGGCCGGTTTTTTGCGGTGATCACCGATTCGTCTCGTATTCGACCCGATGTGGATAACATACTTGGACTTTTCCACATGCCAGCTGGACCAATTAGACAATTCCACGTGGAGGGGTGAAATCCCGTATCGTCAGATGCCGAAATTCCATGATCCCATCAATTCATAGCATGCTGGAATGGTCGTATTATTTATGTGTAGGGACAAGATCCATGAGCATATTGAGGGAAGTTGTTTTATTTTTATTTTTATTTTATGTTGATATTGATTTGGGCTTCATAATAATTATTTATTTACAGATTTGTTTTTATCTTTTTCCCAAGGAGCCAACCAGGAGAAATTACTATTTACGTTATTGATGGCTGATTTGGCTGGTGGCTTGCCAAATTGAGATGTATAATGTGACAATAGAATTCACTCTGATTTTTTGCATGCCGTGCTTCAGCGATTTACAATGCGTATAAATGTATCTGTCATTCGAATTCCCCCACATGCGATCTGGTATGTTTTGATCGATCCCATGCCCCTTTCTACTCAATCTTTTAAACGTATTACGTTATATGGCGCGGATCTATCGCTTATGGTTTTATCGTATTCGATCCTCTTTATGACTTTTTTAACGATCCAATTTGTGAAACTAGATAATTATATATGTTCGAACAAATTGTCTCAATATCTTGAATCTAAGGCTTTTCGGTTAATCTATGTGGATAAACAAAATAAAATAAAATTTAGTGACTATATTTGTTTTATGAGGAAATCAAATCATTGGTTGGTTTTTTTTCTTTTCAATTCTTTTCCGTTGAAAAGAGCATGAATGTATAATATGATCTGTTTTTTTATTCTTATACTTATTTAACAAGTATATGAAATCGCTGAATAATTATAGCAGGTTTTCGTTCATTTTTTTTATAGATTGGGTATATGGTTTTCTTTGAGAATTGTTTAAAAGCTTATTTTCTCTAGATGCACGTCTTCCCCATATAATTGCACACATAATCGTTTATGGCCGGGTCAATTGACATTTTTTCGCTTGATAAATGTTTTATCATTCACATGACTTAGATTTTTGAAAAAGAATCCAATAATATTATAATATATATATCTATCAATTTGATTTGAAGCCTTGAAGGCTAAAAATGAGTATGAAATTCACATAAATAGACATGTCAAAGAGTGATGAAGTGAATATGAAATTCACATAAATAAATGTCACACATGTCGAATACTCATGTTGACATGTCATTTAAAGAATGGACCGTGGATCCGTATGAATTATGGATCCATATGAATCATGGAAATCCGTATAAATTATGGATCCGTATAAATTGTGGATTCATTTGAAAGAAAAAGAGTATTTAACGGTGAAAGATCCGTATGAATTCTGAACCATCTGAAAGGTTCGAGATCCATATTAATTATAAAACAATTTGAAAGAGAGGTTTGACATTAAATCACATTTGAATTTATGTGATGAAATCGAGGGAAGATTTTAAGAGATATTCTGATCTTATCACATGTCCCGCCCTATCAACTGGTGCAAGTCCATTCCATGAGGTGAATGCGACAAAAAAAACTTCAAATTTTAGCCATTTTGGCGCAAGTCCATCCCCTGGAGTGAATGCGACAAAATCTTCAAATTTTGGCCATTTTGGCCGTGGACGTAATTTGGCCATTTTGGCGGCATGGATCACAATGACAATCATGACATAGTTGAGACAAGGCCTTGATATGCCACTATTAGGGCTGTAAATGAACGTAAGTATTCGATACGGTTCGGTATATTCGGTCCGAAAAAGCTCGATTCGTGATCCGGTTCGAATTTTCGAACCCGAACCGAGCCTTAAAAATCAGATATTCGTCCTACGAGCCGAACTGTATCGAACAGGTTCGGCTCGTTTAAAATATTAATTTATTAATACTTTGGTTTATAATAATTTATAAATACCTAATACTTTGGTATTAATACTTTGGTTTATTTTTATAAATAATTTATAATTTTTATATTTATTATTTTGGTTTATACTTTATACAATTATACTGAAAGGGAAAGGGAGGGAAACGGGAAACCTATACCTAATTCATTCTTCAACTTCAACTCTTCAAGTCGTCGTTCGTCGCCCAGCCCATATCCATGGCGGACTCACCTTTCTCGGCCAAGAGACAAACTTTTTGCTCGATTGTCTTCTCCTCCTTCTCCTCGTTCTTTTGATATAATTTAATTGAAATTTCATCTTCTTCTCAGCCCTCTTTTCTTCTCCGACCGTCCAACATCACAAACCCTCCTTCTCCGGCCTAAATCATCCTCTTTATCCCCTTCTCTCTTAGTCACCCTTCCGGCCTTCCGCTTCCCTTCCTCCACTCCTCCGAGTCTCCGACCACCTTTGGGTTTTTTTTTTTTTTTTTCGGATCGAACATGTTCGGACCGTTCGGCTCGTTAGGACCGAACCGAGCCGAATATTTTTTTTTTTTAAGTTTCGAACCCGAGCCGAACCTTGAAAAATCAGGTTCGGCCGAGCCGAGCCGAGCCGAGCCTTGAGGTACAGAATTTTCGAGCCGAGCCGAACCCTGCCAGGGTTCGGTATTATTCGGCTCGTTTACAGCCCTAGCCACTATGTCACAAATAGAAAAGTCATAGCTATTAATTGAGACAATGCCAGATATTAAATATTAAGCCAGATATTAATTTGAGAGAAGGCCAATATTTTGGTTTTGAGAGAAGGCCAATATTTTGGTTGACATGGCACCAGTTGTGGGTTTATATTGAGTTGATTTTGATATGTCACTGATATCACAACTTGAAGTTAGTTGGCTTCTGTTGATTGTATCCTGGCTTCTGTTGATTGTATCCTTTTGCTCGATGGTTGGTAATTCCTTTATGTTGTGGTATGTAATTCCTCTAAGTTGATGCAGTTTTGATGGTAATTTCTATTTTAGTAATAAAATGGTGATTTTTATATACGATGGGTTGGTTTTATTTATGGGTATTAAGATGAATTCTTCTTTGACTCATATAAAATACTCTCCCTATACTAGCTCGAAATGATAGCTACATTGATAATGATATGGGTTAATGATGTGAAATGGTAGCTACATTGAAAATGAAAAAGGTTAATGTGTTATAATAATAAATTATAGACCCAAAACTCTTTGTTTAGGATGCTCTACACTTTATTCTAATTTCAATTTTTTTTTTTTGATGATCATTTTGATTTTCGGTTGGCTAAATAAAAATGATTAAATGTCTTGAACTTAAAATGTATCTTTCGATGCCAATTTTCGTGAGCATCTTAGTTGATACACCTTTTGCTTAAGAATAGATTTACACAGTTTCAATTGATATTCTCAATTTGTAGAAAATCGATTTATACTAATACAACTTTCTAACCAACGGTGAAGATTTCTTCAATATACAATTCATTTCTATCATATTAATTCACTAAAATATTAGAATTTGATAGACTATGACTTAATTCTTAAAAAATATTTTGAATTCTCATTATTTTTTAGAAGTTGAACGCATTATTAGATCAAATCATCTTTAATACTACGCTCTATGTAATGCATGATTTATCTATTCATAATATACGATAGAAACATGCATTTAGTCGAGAAAAGTTGTTGCCATTTATTATGTAAGTGATCATATTTTGGTAATATAGTGTCTATTGACATATAATTTTCTTGACTTTTTGATTATCGAGGATTCCTTGAGTTGTTCTAGTAATAGATCCCATATGAATTGCTTGTCTTAGGAATCGTGATACATTGTGTTGTTTAATTGTCAATATTATCATTTACATGATACATTGTGTTGTTTGATTGTGAATATTATTATTAATTTCAAAATCTGCTTGACTTAATCATCCTAATAAGCATTGTGAGAATTGATAAAATATCTCTAAAGGAGATAATGCTTCTCCCCAAATCGGAAAATATTAAAGAAATCTGTTGATACCCGCATAAGATGATCTCTAACATTAAAATGTTGAATCCGTCACGGGTAATTGCAAATTTTCTAGATACCGATTGTGAAAAAGTGTTGTCCGAGAATAAGAGGAGGAAAATCCATTATATCTCGTGACAAATATGGACATATATGAACCATGAGTTCATATATTATTCGTTTACATGAAACCCACGAAGGGTAGATTATGCACATTTTGCATATATCAAATATTTTCCGAGAAAGAGGGAGAAACGAACCAAAAGTTCATTGTCTCATTCTAGTGATTTCTCTAAATATAACGTGAATTTTTTCGAACGATTCTTGAAGAATCTAAAACCACATAGTGATATATTAAATGCATGAAGCGCAAGAGAGATATTGCTTTCAAAAATCTCATAGAATGAGATATTTAATTGAAACCACTATGTTTTATATGTGTAAATCATATGAAGCGAATAAAAGAGCATCAATGTATAGCTCGGTGCAACATGTTCGATGAAGATCGATTCTCGGCATTAGGGGGAGATAAAGAAAATCTCATGTTAGAATAAAAGAACGCCGAGAAATTTTTACAAGATAAACGATCTTCCACACATCGATTTAATGAATGCGAAAATAATCTTACTTGTAGTATTTAACAAGTAATATGCCGGATGCCGATATTGAAATTAAATGAGTGATTATTTATAAATGCACCAACAAAGTATGATTAAAGATATTTTCTACGCGTGAGCGTAGAAGACCGATCGGTGTTAAAGATAAAAATCCGCGGAAGAATGATCAATTTATTATTGATATTCAGTCACTCATGAAATCTCTTAAAGAGATTCGTCTGAAAGACGAAAACCCCGAATAAATTAGCACGTGCATCAAATGATTAAATATTGGGGTTGCGGAACAACCAATCCATACTTTGGTAAGGAATTGGTTTATACTAATATCAAATTAGCACTGGATTTTATGGGAGAAATTTATAATAAAATATAATAGTCGTCGACGACATATTTGCCTCTTTAATTGCTATTATATATGGATCCAATGCTTAAGTCGTTAGCAGAGTGTCAGAAACACTCAGACTAAAAATCAAATAAGCAATTGAGGTTGGATTTGAATTGGAAATATTTGTTTGTTAATGATCAAACATATTCTCCCATTATAGATAATGTTATGTTCCGCTAACTAATATATCAAGCTGTTATTTTGAGTTTTCATATGTCATGACCACATATTTATGGGTCGTTGGACATTAATATAGATATGAAAATCCTTGGTGGATTTCAGAAACAAGTTAATATGACAATCGCAGCATGCATACTATTAAGTTAAAAATATCGTTAACATTCATGTTGAATGTAATATGACTATAGTATAGTCCTATTGAGGAAAGAATATATAAGTAACTCAAACTTTGTGTCATGAATTAATAGCACTACGACGTGTGAGAGTGGAATATACGCATGCAATTGCGATTGTATTACTTTCTTCATTGTTTTTATAATTATAGTGCTGACTGAGTTCCATGTGTTGCCCGAATGAGTAGTGGACATGACAGTATTTAGCCCCTACATTCAATTATCTACATGAAGTCCAGAAGGTACGGATATACAAAGTGCGCTCTAGTAACAATCTAGAAAAATTGTTCACTAAAATCATTTCTACATCTGTTTTGGAACATAATGTGTTTATAATACTTTAATGCGTACATAAAGTAGATGTTGTCGTCAGGGGGAGCGACAACTTCAAAGTTATTTTTAAGCATAATGACTGTACTCTTTTCCCCTTTAACCAAGTTTTTCCCATAGGGTTTTCTTAGTTAAAGGTTTTTAACGAGGTAGTTAGTGCAACACATAAAAACGCATATGACATAAACTATTTACCTTGTCTAGTTTTTTTTCCCACTGGGTTTTTCTAGCAAAGTTAATAGTACATGACATATACGTTATGCAACTCATATTGAGAAATTAATTCAGCCACATAATAGACTTGCAAAAGAATGGGAAATTGATGTGCAATGAGATCCGATCAACCGACAACTGTGATTTATTTACTAAGACATTGTCAATCGCAACATTCGAAAGCGGTGAAGAGCATTGGGATGCGACGTTGAAAGACATTAATTGATGCTTGGTTCGGGGAGTAAATCAACATAGATGAATATGTACTCTTTTTCCTTAACTAAGATTTTTTCCCACCTGGGTTTTTCTTAGTAAGGTTTTAATGAAGATATCATATCTATTGTTTGTTGAATAATAGATATCCAGGAGTGTTATAAAAGATAATAATATGTTTATCTATTATTCAAATTGATTACAAGATTTTACGGTTTATCTATTGTATTGTATTCATCCTCGTAATCTCAACTATAAATACCTGCAGTGATCTAGGTGAAATAATACACAAGCATTTCTCCTTTCTCTTTATTACTATGTTTCTGTTCTTTCTTATATTAGTTTTATAACACTTGATATATATTAGATACATATATTCGTAAATTCAGAATGCTTATTATCTTTAAATGTTAATAAATGTATCAAGTATATGCATTTATAAATTCAAAATACTAATAAAAAAACATAAGATCATTTTGTATAACTATTATTAATAGCATATTTATATTTCATGAGGAACAAATACTTAATAAATTATTTATTGATTAATATTTTTATTTTTAAAATTTCAAAGTTTTATTTCAGTAAAACACGTGCGGACACACGTGTATTTTACTAGTATTTTAAAAGCAGAAGCATTGGATGCATTTATATTGTGCAATTAAAGGGGTAATTCGATGATGATGAGTTTCAGCTGTCGGATCATGTCACGCGTGTGTATAAAGCAAAAATAGTTTTGTCTTAAACACACGCAAGATGATCCGACGCAATTTAATCCAACGGCGACTCTCGCATCATAATCACCCCAATTAAAGTTACAAACGGCTATAATACATTACTTTTCGAGTCTAGAAGACCATCATCTGTTACACCATAATGAATAAATCCGATTATTTAACTAAATGTTATTTAACACACATACTCTCACCAAAATTGTAAGGAGAAGAAAAACAAATAATTGTGTATCAAATTTTCACCATAATGTTTTTCGAAAAAATGTAAAAAATAAATACTTTAAGAGGCCAACTGTATGCAGCATTACTATTTCGACGGCTCAAAACAATCATATTGCACTAAAGAATTCCTATGGTCTGACCAAAATACTCTCCAGTCCCATCTGTTAGTAATATATGTTATTAACATAGGGAAGAAAATGCTCATTGTTTATGGCACCACACTTCGGGCAAATTTCGATTTTACAGAGATCAAAATATGATTTCGACCCCTCCATAGTTGAGTTCGACCCTGAAGAGGTCGAATTTCGCCCGACTCAAAATATGATTTCGACCCCTCCAGAGTAGAGTTGAGTTTGACACTGAAGAGGTCGCCCAACGGTAGATTGGCTATGGTGCCAAAAACGGTGTCAAAAACAAAAAAATTGAATCTTTAACACATCATATCTGCAATTGTATCCTCAATGAAACCATTTAAAATATGTTGCTCAATACTAACAACAATTTGCTCAACTTCATCTGATGTAAATCCACATCTCCAACCCATGTTCCATCCTCCATTAACAACCCCCTTGCACCATAAGTCCTTGTGCAACACCTTAGGAAGAGTATCCTGAGCAAATTTCTCTCCGTTGCGTCTACGGTAGCTACTCAAATCCTCCATCCCATCACAAACCTCAGTCACTAAATGATCTAGAAAGATGAAATTCTTTGCTTTATTAGTAAGAGCATGTGAGAATCGTTGCGCTGCTCCTGTTGATTGAAGGCTCTTATTTTCCAGTAGCTCTTTAGCACAATCAAGTAAAAGTTTGTCATCAGCCGAGATTCTGTCATCTCGTGAGCTAGTTGTACGCGACGTTGAAGGTTGATAAGCATTGGTGTAAAACAGCTCTTCCACCTTATTAAGAAACAATGGATTACCCAAAAGTAGATTTTTTGTAGTGTTGCATGCTTTCATATCATTCCTCTTGTTCGTTGATTTGGGGTCGATTTTCGGCTTGATCACTGATATGAAATCGGTTAGATGACTTTCAGATTTATTCCAATAATCTGCACAAGTTGGATGATTAAAATAGGGATATTTATCTCTACTCAAATAAGGGCAACAAAACAAGGATTAAAATAACTCTTCATTCATTCCATTACGGTAAAAGGATTAAAATAAATAAAGAAAAATAACCCTATCACTAAACTCAACAGAACACAATAATACTGTGCAGTATGACTGAGTCTGAAATTCATAGAAACAAGAAAACAACACCAGAACCGCTGAAGGGGTTTGAACTATAAGCTAGTCTAGCAGGCACATTCAAACCTCTCATTTCAAAAATACTGATTAAATGTTTTCAAACCAAACACGAAATATTTATTCTAAAGGGGAGGACTTTCCAGAAATCCCACACACCCTTATGCTACAAATAAAAATGATGATGCATAAGTAGCTGATTTAGAGTGGCAGAGGAGAACTGCATTGGCTTACCTAAATTTTTGGAGGCATATTCTATTTGATCAACAGCAGGAACTTCTTCTATAGTTGTTACCTTCGTTACTGACAAATCTTGCTCATCATGCTCATAACAAGGGTTACTTTGGATGGCGATGTTTTTCAATTGTGTCTCAGCCTGCATTAGAATTTTATGTCACCATAAACATTGAAATGTCGTTTCAAATCTAAGCTCAAATACAAGACATGAATCTGTTGTACAATACCAATCCACACTGCAGAAACAGTTAAGAAATTGACATGTTAAGTGTAATGATTGCTTACGAGGGGTGTAGAGACTGAAATGCTCACAAGCTTTTCAGGTTTTGCCTTCTTCTTCCGTGTGCTGGAACACCGTGGCGGAGTAAGTGGAGTATCCGACGAAGCTGGAGTGCTTGTTGCTGTTAGCTGTGAAACCTGATCTTGTAAAACATTAGGTTGTGTGTCAGGGTTCATAGAACTTGTAGATGAGACCCTGTTTGTGTTACGGGAGGTCTGAGCATCACTCGTTTTATCAATGTCACCTTCTGTTGGCTTACTTGTATTTGTAGCCAACTTTTGAGCATTATGCCCTTTTTCATTTATAACTTCTTTCGTCTGCACTTTGGTCTCTTCAGGAACAGAAGCTTTCATATTGCTAGAAGAAAGATTTTCCGTGAGTTTGACTGCTCGATTACCTGTTCCTTTGGATGCATCTAAACAATACATGTCTCCTTTTTCATGGCTAAGCATTTCGAGCAAAGACATTTCTCCTTGTAGTTTTCGCTGGAGCTCATTGATGTCCAAAGCTGCTTTTGGAACACTCTTAGTTCTTGAAGGAACCACTGCTTTCATCTTCAACTTTCGAATAATTTCTTTGGTGTCTAAATCCAGACTAAGAAATTTTTGTTTGTCATGACCTTCCTCCAATGAGCCAGTGACATGCAAAGGCTTGATAATGACAATAGGTGGGGAATCATCAGCATGGCTTTTTTTCCGGTCAAAAACACACGAAAGTTGTCTTTGACGTTCAGATCTGTCAGTAGTAGGACTTGTCATTAGTCCTTTGAATTGCACCGTTTGGGTCAGCTCTTCAAGCGATCTTCGTGGAGAATCTGCATTCTGAGAAGAAAAATAAGGCATTCTAGGCTTTGGCAAATCATCCACATCATAAATAGGTCTCCCGAAGTTCAATAATTTGTCATTTACCAAATGTTTATGCGGATTATAAGATGATGATTTTGGAGGATCCTCTTGTAAACCCATAAGCTTAGCAATTACATTTCTACCTTTATCCTTCTCCTCAAAAGACCACTGAAAAGAACTATCAGAAGTATCGAATTCACGCGAATGAAACATTGAGGATTGATCAGAACTGGTAGAAGGAAATTCCATTGATAAATCTGACTTTGTTCTGTAAAAAAACGACTTCTCTCCATTGGAGCTCTTTGTTCTATCAAAGTAAGCCTTCTCTTCATTGAAATCAATTTTTCTATCCAAATATCCCTTTTCTTCACTAAATTTTTTCGTCCTATCAAAATAAGATTTTTCTTCAGATTTCTTTTGTAACCTATCAAAATGAGCATTATCTTCATTAGAACTCTTGGGCAGCAAATTCTGTTTGGCTAGACCCTCTCTTATGGCATCCCTAAGCTCATCATAACAATCTTTAGAATATCCATCTGCTTCTGAAAACTTTGGCTTGTTAACCTCCGGTCTGCTGCGCCCGTCATATCCAAACAGATCAGGACTCCTTTCATTGCCAGAAGCATTGGGTTTCTTCCCTCTGTTTGCCTTTTCCTTCGGCTTTCTTTTCGACTTGGTCTTGTCTTGAAGCTTCCCAAACATTTCTAAAGAATGCTGTAGATCAAGAGCTCCTCTCAGCAAATCTTGAGCTATATCTTTAGACTTCATACCAAAACTGATTCTTCCTTTACAACAAGAAGGATCAATCAATTGGTTCAGTTTCTGAGGTTCTTGGGATACATCCCTAAGCTGAATGGCAGAGGAATTATGAAATCCCTGTGTCCGTAATTCGGAGACGGTTTCCTTTCCTGATAATTGATTGTAAGAAGAAATGGACACCTTCAAATAATTTAACTTCTTTTTATTTGTCATCAAATCCTCTGACTTATTGGAGCCAGTCTTGGTTTTCCTAGAAGTCTTGCATTTGGCAACCCCTTTTGAATCATCACATGAGAAAAATGATCTGTATACAACTGATTTTGGACTGTCTAGTGGCATTTTTCTAACAAGGAAATATCCCCCATTCAAAATGTCAGATACTGTTAAATTCATTACAAGACAAAAAACAAGTTGAAATCTACTAGATCATATTTAACTATGTTCTCTTAACTTACATGTAGAATACTTTATTCTTCAAATTTTTGTAGACAAATGGTGCTTAATTCTTTGTCATTGAAACCAATAAGCATACAACATAAAGAGTCAATTGCCGCCTATGAACAATGCACCTGTTATTCTAATCGAATCATCAAATTAATATTTTTCCTCTTGGCCATTCTTCAATTTTTTATATATATATTTTTTAAAAGTCTTTTTCCCACCAAATCCCCAAATCCTGAAGAGGAAAAAAAAAAATCCCCAAAATTCTAGTAGTGATGTAGACCTAAAGATGAAAATTTCACAAGAAAAAATGAAAGCAAGAAATTTCCGAAATTAATAGCATACCTTAGCTCTTGTGAGTCGTGATGTCAGCCAACAAGTAAAATGTATCCAATTCCTTGCCCCTCGGCTTTATCAAGAACCCAGATTCAAATTTTTACCCCCGTTTTTACAAGATTTAATCGAGAAGAGAACCCACATCAGAATGTTATGATTACGTAAGAAATGGGATTTCTGTGTGTGATAAAAGACTACAACATTCCCGTTTTGAGAACTGATTAAGACTCTTCAACTGTTTGAAGTTAATCCTCACATGCATTTACGGCCTATGTTTTGAGGAAAGAGACTTTCGTAAAAGCCCTCAGATCCACGCAACGGGAACAAGTAAAACATCAATTTGTTTAATGAATCTCACTGCTACTTTTTTTTTATTTTTTATTTTATAGTAATTATCAAACAATCAAAATCGATACAAAAACTGGACTTATTTGAGTAATTTCTGGTTTAGACATTGGCTTTGTATTGTATTACAAACACTGAAACAAAGTGGGGAAGGAGTGCAGCGCTAGAGCTCAAAATTACATTCATTAAGCCGTGATTATATATTCTTAATTCGATTTTTTATCTCGACATATTTTGGTTTTGTTTATTTTTATTGTAATCATATAGTATGAATTTCCGTTAAACTGTTGTAGATTAATGATACTAATGAAAAATCTGTCCAGCTGACCGCTCAGGGCTCATTAATTAAATGATATGCTTGACAAAATTAACTTTTTATACTATGATTGATTTATTTTACATCGTCAGTCGGTGTTTCACAGTCTTTTGGTGTTCATTTAATTGGTTGTTTGATAGAATATTATGCTATTGAAATTTACAAAAAAAAAAAAAAAAAAAAAAAAAAAAAAAGGATTTGACTGAAGTGTGTTACCGTATAAAATATTGAGCGTAAGTGTGTGGAACTGGAACCTCAAAGCTCCGTTTGGTTTCGGACTGACTGGATCCATTTGGATCCAAGAAAGAGAAAGAATTATAAAATATAGTAAAGTAATGATGATAAAGTTGAAAAGTTGTATTGAAATTTGTGTAGTTAAAGTAATGATTGTTGATTTGAAGTATTATATTGAAAAAGTAATGGTTAAATAGTGTAATGAGTGTATAAAGTGATGGATTAATATTATTTTATTTGTTGATGTTGATTGATTGATAAAAGAATTTATAATAAAATAATAAAATTAATAAAATAATAATAAATAAGTTAGCCGACTTTTTGGGTACTGTATATAAATTTTGGTACAGCTGAGTCTTGCTAAATATATTATTTTAATATTATTTTTCTTTGGTTAGTTCTGGATTTTAAATGGTAAAGGAAATAAATGATTCATAGATGCAGGTGCGTGTACTATTCTAGGAAAAAAAAGGAAAATAACAAAAGAATTACATATACATATTTAGTGTATATGCATGTTTGCTGAGCTACTGCTTTTAATTTATACATTCTTTCTTATGTTTGGGATTGGTGCCGACAACTTTTAAAATAAAAAGAAAAGAAGATTTAATAAATATATAATGTGTAGTTGTTTGGTGTTATTGTGTTGTGCTATTTATTTTTTTGGAAAATATGAATATACAATTTGGTAGACAATGGATTGTGTGGCTAATGTTATTTTGATGCTTAGCTTGATTTGTATTCTTTCTAATGAATAATTGCCTACCTGTCAACAACCTCCTTGCCCGATGCCATATATCTAGTACTTTTGCTTGCCAATTATGTGGCCAGCATTCAGAGACCGTTATTCATGCTGCGAGATTGCAGTTGGTCAAGTAGTGTTTGGAAGCAAGCCCTCCACCCTAGCACTTGGGGGACTTTTTCTCCACTTCGGATACTCAAGAATGGATTCTCGAGAATATTCAACAGAACCCGAGAAATCGAGACTTGGGTAGACATTGGCCTTACCTTTTCCGAGAGATTATTTATGGGATATGGTTCTGGCGAAACAAAGTTGTGCACTCTCCAGATTGTATCCGACCTCCAACACACGTCTTTATTTCTAGAGCTGTTACACGTTTCAGGGACCTGAGATTAGCTTGGTCATCAGATTCTTTTGAGTTTCATAATTTTTGCTTTGCTTTCTGTATGTACTCTTTGGTCACTTTGGACCTATCTAATTAATAAATGATCTTCTTCAAAAAAAATAATAAAGAATTTAAATAAGATGAAATAATGTGAACAAGCCTTGATTAAGCTTCTGATGTGTTTAGTTCCGGCACCGAATAAATGCTTCCTAAGAGTTGAAGTTCGAGACCGTCGGAAAAGTATGATAGGGTTGTGCTTTGATGAGTTAGTATTCATCAATGTCTGTGTAATTGCTAGGCCTTGATCGTGTCTAGTGGTCTAAGTAAGAGAGTAGGAGTTGTGAGGGAGTTTACTTGAAAATACTTAGGTGGCTAGTTAATGATTAATAACAAACGTACTTGTGTAGTTAAAAGAATAAACATCAATCGATTCTTGGTAAGGCACAAGGCTATATCGCGATGTGTGGGCGGTCGGATAAAGTGAATAATTCCGTAAGTCTACCAGAATAGATTCCAGGTGCGGAAGGACTTCGCGAATGAACAACTCCGTAAGTCTACTAGAATAGACTCCAGGTGCAGAGGTAATTCACCGAACGTTTGCACTATCGGAGTCTACCAAAAGAGACTTCCGTGGCTATTGGTGTGATCCACCAATAGGTTGCACCTAGTTACTTCATGGTGGGTAGCACCATGCATAGTGCCCTTGAATGCTGATCTAACAGAGATAAGCTAGGTTAGAAACCAATAGTCACAACATGTTGATGAGCGTGAAGTGAACCCTAGAGTTGAGTCGGTCTCATAAAGATAACCTAATAATAATAAAGGAACCTTTTCATTGTAAAGTTTAATTACTCATTATCTTCTCACTCTTGCTAAGTACCTATGTGCTTACCCCTTTTGCATGTTTATTTTGTATGCATTGTGGGGTGAGAAGATGAGCATGTTGTCCATGAGTTCGGTGACGAGGATATGTGATGAAGATGATGTTTGTGGGCATTGATGCCTTGACGAAGCGTCCAGTTTCTTTTACATTTTGCTGCACTAGACAATGTCATTCTTTTGTTTCTAAAGAGTGTCTGTTGCTTTTCTTTTTAAGACAAGTTTGTTTGGGACATCATACTTTGTTTTGGTGTATCATTGATGTAAGGACACCTTTCTATCTTTAGTATGTTGAGTTCTTTTCATAGTAGCACTTATGGTGTTTTCCGAGTCTTTTTAGCATCCATTTTGCTAAACTCGATACGAATTAGTAGAGGCTTACATGTAATATTAGATTTATCTAATATTATACATGTCGAGCATTTCGCTTCCGGATAATGACTCAGTATCCGGGAGCAGGGCGTTACAATTGGTATCAGAGAGAAGCGTCCTAGATTTTCCTTCCTTAAAATAAGATCTCTTTAGACCACTTATAACCGTTCTGATCCTTCCCGATCTTGCAGAATGGTAGGTAACCTCAGAGATACTCGTGTTGGCGAGTTTGGAACTGGAAACCTAGGGTTCAGTAAGAAGTGAGTTGTTTGGTTCAAGACAGGGGTCAGGCAGTTGAGAGTTAGTTAGTACGTGTTGATGGGTTTCAGAATCAGGTACCCCGTCTCAGATTTAGTAAGAACAACCTCAATGATCCCTTGGTTATAACAACACCCTTTGGATAGAGTAATCAAGGTTGCTAGGATGTTACTACAAGTGGATGGTTGTGTTGGAATCTACCGTTGCAAGAGTAAAGTTATAGTTTTGGATTCTACGCACTTGGTTTTTCTCTTGGTATAGGTTGGCTACCCAAGAGTTTGTCTACTTGGATTGTTGAACTAGGAAAGTGTTCTTCCTTAGAAGGGAAGACGAGTAAAAGATTGGTTAGTGCAGTTTCAGTGGTTCAAGTTGTGGTTGGTCAGTTTGGGTTTTGTGTACATGGGTTTAATCGGTTTGGGAATCGGTAGAGTTTTGGTTCAGTGGTTAGCAAGATTAGAATCGGTTAGAGGTTTGTCCGTGGGAAACAAGTGAAGCTTCGGTTTGGTTTATGTTGAAGAGAGAGTGCTAAGGAAGGTCAACGGTTAGTGCACGCTTGAGTTTCGAGGACGAAACTCCTCTTAAGGGGGAAGGAATGTAATATCCTGACTTTTCGAAAAAGGGCAGACGTGTCATTTTGCGGAAAACGGAATATTATATGTATTATCTATGTATTTAAGAAATAAATAAAAATGAAATATCTAAGGAAAAAAGGGTTACTTGTTAATTAAAAAGAAGTTAATTAAAAGGGGATTTAGCTATTTATTTAATGGATTTAATAAATGTCTATAAAAAGGAAATAATCCCCAAAATCTTTTATTATATAAGTCACAGCAATTTTCTGAGAAACGACAGAGGAGAACAACGCAAGTTGCCAGAAAGTGGAGAAGATAATCTTCAATCGTGCGGCTAATCTGTCAAGATTTTGTGCATATGACAGTAGAAGAAATCGATCACTGGGAGAAGACGATCGCTCCCATACTCTTCGTTTTCTAATCAGTAAGATTTCAGAAAAAGCCCTAGTTTTGGTTTCGTTAGGTTTTGATCCAGTTTCAAGGTTTCATTTGGTTGTAATCATAGTCCTCTTTGGTTTAGAAGCTTTTGATCATCAATTAATCTAAGTTTGATTGTGATCATTTAGGTTTTGAGTGAAAACCTTGGAAGTGCTGCGGTTTTTCTGAAGGTTTTGGGGTTGGAATTTCTTGCTAATAAGGTAAGGGGCTCTTCCTACTAAGTAATTACGGTTTTTCAATGCTAAGGTAAAGTGAATGAGTGTTATATATGAATACAAGAATTACATAGTGTTTAGGTTGTGTTTGGTGTTCGATTTAATTGGTTGTTTGATAGAAAATATTGGTATTGAAATTTATAAAAAAAAATTAGGATTTGATTGAAGTGTGTGTACCATATAAAATATTGAGTGTAAGTGTGTCGAATTGGAGCTCAAGTGTCCAGTCCTTGTGCTGATGCCGTTTAGCCGAATTTTTGGGTACCGTTTATAAATTTTGGTACACCTGAGTCCTGCTAAATATATTATTTTAATATTATCTTTCTTTGGTTAATTCTAGGTTTAGAATGGTAAAGGAAATAAAAGATTCATAGATGCAGGTGCTTGTACTATTCGAGTAAAAAAAAAGGAAAATAACAAAAGAATTGCATATACATATTTAGTGTATACGCATGTTTACTGAGCTATTGCTTTTAGTTTATACATTCGTTCTTATGTTTGGGATTGGTGTCGACAGCTTTTATAATAAAAAGAAAAGAAGATTTAATAAATATATAATGTGTAGTTGTTTGGTGTTATTGTGTTGTGCTATTTAATTTTTTTGGAAAATATGAATATACAATTTGGTAGACAATGGATTGTGTGGCTAATGTTATTTTGATGCTTAGCTTGATTTGTATTCATTCTAATGAATTTAAATAAGATGAAATAATGTGAACAAGCCTTGATTAAGCTTCTGATGCGTTTAGTTCCGGTACCGAATGAATGCTTCCTAAGAGTTGAAGTTCGGGACTGTCGGAAGAGTATGATAGGCATATGCTTTGATGAGTTAGTATTCATCAATGTCTGTGTAATTGCTAGGCCTTGTCCGTGTCTAGTGGTCTAAGTATAGAGTAGGAGTTGTGAGGGAGCTTACTTGAAAATACATAGGTGTCTAGTTAATGATTAATAACAAACGTACTTGTGTAGTTAAAAGAATAAACATCAATCAATTCTTGGTAAGGCACAAGGCTATATCGCGATGTGTGGGCGGTCGGATAAAGTGAATATTCCGTAAGTCTACTAGAATAGGCTCCAGGTGCGGAAGGTCTTCAGAATGAACAACTCCGTAAGTCTACTAGAATAGACTTCAAGTTCGGAGGGACTTCACTGAACGGTTGAACTATCGGAGTCTACCAGAATAGACTTTCGTGGCTATTGACGTGACCATGCATAGTGCCCTTGAATGCTGATGTAACATAGATAAGCTAGGTTAGAAACCAATAGTCACTACATGTTGATGAGCATGAAGTGAACTCTAGAGTTGAGTCGGTCTCATAAAGATAACCTAATAATAATAAAGAAACCTTTTCGTTGTAATGTTTAATTACTCATTAGCTTCTCACTCTAGCTAAGTACCTATGTGCTTACCTCATTTGCATGTTTCTTTTGTATGCATTGTGGGCTGAGAAGATGAGCAGGTTTTCCATGAGTTCGATGATGAGGATATGTGATGAAGACGATGTTTGTGGGCGTTGATGCCATGACGAAGAGTCCAGTTTCTTTTACTTTTTGCTGCACAAGACAATGTCGTTCTTTTATTTCTAAAGAGTGTCTGTTGCTTTTATTTTTAAGACAAGTTTGTTTGGGACATCGTACTTTGTTTTGGTTTTTCGTTGATGTAAAAACCCCTTTCTATCTTTAGTATGTTGAGTTATTTTCATAGTAGCACTTATGGTGTTTTCCGAGTCTTTTTAGCTTCCGTTTTGCTAAACTCGATACGACGTAGTAGATGCTTACGTGTAATATTAGATATTTTTAATATTATATATGCCGAGCGTTTCGTTTCCGGATATGGACTCGGTATCCGGGAATGGGGCGTTACAGTTGGTATAGAGGGAAGCGTCCTAGGTTTTCCTTCCTTAAGATAAGATCTCTTTAGACCACTTATAACCGTTCTGATCCTTCCCGATCTTTCAGAATGGTAGGTAACCTCATAGATACTCGTGTTGGCGAGTTTGGAACTAGAAACCTAGGGTTCAGTAAGAAGCGAGTGGTTTGGTTCAAGACAGGGGTCAGGCAGTTGAGAGTCAGTTAGAACGTGTTGATCGGTTTCAGAATCAGGTACCCCGTCTCAGATTTAGTATGAACAACCTCAAGGATCCTTTGGTTATAACAACACCCATAGGATAGAGTAATCAAGGTTTCTAGGATGTTACTACAAGTGGATGGTTGTGTTAGAATCTACCGTTGCAAGAGTAAAGTTATAGTTTTGGATTTTACGGACTTGGTTTGTCTCTTGGTATAGGTTGGATAACCAAGAGTTTGTCTACTTGGACTGTTGAACTAGGAAAGTGTGCTTCCTTAGAAGGGAAGACGAGTACAATATTGGTTAGTACAGGTTCAGTGGTTCAAGTTGTGGTTGGTCAGTTTGAGTTTTGTGTACAAGGGTTTAAGCGGTTTGGGAATCGGTAGAGTTTTGGTGCAGTGGTTAGCAAGATTAGAATCGGTTAGAGGTAGTCCGTGGGAACCAAGTGAAGCTTCAGTTTGGTTTGTGTTGAAGAGAGAGTGCTAAGGAAGGTCAACGGTTTGAGCACGCTTGAGTTTCGAGAACGAAACACCTCTTCAGGGGAAGGAGGTAATATCCTGACTTTTCGAAAAAAAGGTAGACGCGTCTTTTTGCGGAAAACGGAATATTATATGTATTATCTATGGATTTAATAAATAAATAAAAAGGAATTTTCTAAGGGAAAAAATGGGTTTACTTGTTAACTAAAAAGAAATTAATTAAAAGGGGATTCGGCTATTTACTTAATGGATTTAATAAATGGTTATAAAAAAGAAATAATCCTCAAAATCTATTATTATATAAGTCACGGAAATTTTCTGAGAAACGATTGAGGAGAGCAACGCATGTTTCCAGAAAGTGGAGAAGGGAATCATCAATCGTGCGGCTAATCTGTCAAGATTTTATGCAGACGGCAGTAGAAGAAATCGATCACAGAGAGAAGACGATCGCTCCCATACTCCTCATTTTCTGTAGAAATATTACATATCAAATATTATGTAATATTTATTTATTTCGTGTATACATTATTTGTACACTTTATTTGTAAAAGGACATATTAATTGTGGTACATATACACAATTAATATGTCAAACTCTAGTTTACTTTATGTCATAGACATAGCTTTTACTTTTTACATGCTTGCTTGCCGCCCCATAGCTATATACTCTACAGTGGCGCCAAGCTAGCTAGTCTCTCCCCCTCAATTGTAACTATTTATACTTCTTTCATTTATGAATAAACTAAGTTGAAGTTTACTCTAGTATTTATCACTTTCTCAAACTCTCTTCATGGTATCAGAGCCTTACTGAGTTCTAAAATCCGCTGCAAACTCAGTTCTGTTTATTCCAAAAATGTCTACTTTAACTGACGTTTCATCTTCATCAGTAGACTCCCAGCTGCTTCAGCAGACTGGGGTCACTGAATCTTCATCACACACAAATCATAGACTTGATGGTAACAACTACTTGATGTGGTCAAGATCTATGAAAATGTACATCTCTGGACAAGGTAAGATGGGATACCTGTCCGGCTCTAAACCTGCCCCTGCGGAAGATGACCCCGGATTTGAAGCATGGGACACTACTAATAATCAAGTCATGACCATTCTCACAAGATCCATGACAAAAGAAATTAGTGAGAACTTTATGATGTATGATACTGCAAAGGAAATCTGGAATAATGCCAGAGATTTTACTCCAAGAAAGATAATACTTCAGAAGTGTATGAACTTGAAGATCAGATTCAAAACTGCAGACAATGAGATATGTCTGTAACTAAATACTTCAACCAACTATCTAGGGCATGGCAACACCTAGATATGTTGGAAACTCACCCCTGGAATGATGTTAAGGATGCTTCCCTTTATAAGGACATTATTGAGAAAAAGAGAGTATTCAAGTTTCTTACTGGACTGAATCCTACTCTTGATGATGTTAGAGGAAGAATCCTTGCCACAAAACCTCTCCCCAATCTCAAATCCATGTTTGCTGAGGTCAAACATAAGGAAAGCAGGAGGAAAGTGATGTTGTTGAACTCCCCTGCTGACAACCCTTCTGAGAGTGCTACCCTGCTGACTATCAGGAAGCCTGCTGAGGTTACTGAGACATCTAGGAAGCCTACTGATAGAACTGGAAAGTTGTTCGTGAGCCTTTGCAAATGCACAAATCACACCAAGGACACTTCTTTGGAAGCTACATGGCAAGCCTAACTCCTCCAAGCCTACCCAGGAAAGTCGAGGCGGGCATGTCAATGAAGAGGAGAATGATAACAAGTTGAATGCTCGGTTTTTGCATTCAAAGCTTTCCTCACTCAACAAAAAAGAAGGTAGTCCCTCTACTAACACAAACTACTCAGGCTAGTGCGAGGTAAATTCTACTCTTCTATTAGTAATGAAACATGGATTGTTGATTCGGGGCCTCCTCCCATATGGTGGCAATAAAAACCTCATAACTCACCTTATGCCATGTCATCAAATTCACAATGTTAAGGCTCATTGATGGATCTATCTCGTGTGCAAAAGGTTTTGGAAATGTTAAACTCACTAATAATATATGCCTAAAGGATGTCCTATTTGTTCCAAAATTAGATTTGCAATCTCATATCTGTCACAAGAGACTACGCAAAAGATTTGAATTGGATTTGTTGTTTTTAATAAGAATCAGTGCACTTTCCGGGACCCTTCATCACAGAAAGTGATTGGGAGGGCTAAACCCTGCTCAGGATTGTATGTGGTCAACCCTGTTGAAGACAGAAGACTGAGGACTGAATCTGCCTCAGCAGCCTGCACTCAAACCTTAGACAATATCATGTTATGGCATTATAGACTAGGACATCCAAGTTTTGGTTATTTGAAGTCTGTAATTCCTGAATTATTTAAAGGATGTAATATCAATGATCTTCAATGTGATATTTGTCAATTTGACAAACTTACCAAATCTGTGTATACCAAACTACCTTATTTGCCATCCACACTTTTCATTTTAATTCATAGTGATGTATGGGGACCTTCAAGAGTAAAAAGTATAACAGGAAAAAGGTGGTTTGTCACTTTCATTGACGATCATACCAGGAACACATGGTTGTTTTTAATGAAGGATAAATATGAAGTTGGAGCAATTTTTCAAGAATTTTACAACATGATCTCCACTCAATTTGACACTAAGATCAAGATCTTAAAGACTGATAATGCACTTGAATACTATGAGTCTAACCTCAGTAATTTCTTGATGAATAAGGGGATTGTTCATATCAGTAGTTGTGTGGAAACACCTCAACAAAATGGGGTTGCTGAGAGAAATAACAGGCACCTGCTGGATATGGCTAGATCAATCATGTTCACTACACATGTTCCAAAGTATATGTGGGGTGAAGCTATATTAACTGCCACATACTTAATCAACAGACTTCCCAGCAGAGTGTTAGGCTTCAAAACTCCTATCCAAACCCTTCTGACCACACATTCCTGCCCTCATCTTATTTCCCAATTACCTCCAAAAATCTTTGGTTGCACTGTATTTGTTTATATCCATGCCCAACACAGAAGCAAACTTGATCCCAAAGCTCACAAATGCATTTTTCTAGGATATGCAAAGGACAGGAAAGGTTACAAGTGTTATTCTCCTTCTGAAAAGAGATTTTACAATTCTATGGATGTAAAATTCTTTGAAAGAACTCCCTACTACAGCAAGTCCACTGAGGCAGTCGCTGATGGAAACCTGATTGAAATTGACCTAAATCCGTTCCCTCAGCAAACTCTTAACCCTCAGACACCTACTGATTCTTAGCAAACTGAACCTCGGCACTATCGACTCTCAAGAGCCTCATCGACCCTCAAGAGCCTTCTCGAACGAGCCCTCATCGACCTGAGCCTCGACCCAGAGCCCATCGACGACCAGAGCCTCACGATACTCAGAAAAAGCCCTAGTTTTGGTTTCGTCAGGTTTTGATCCAGTTTTAAGGTTTTGTTTGGTTGTAATCGTAGTCCTCTTTGGTTTAGAAGCTTTTGATCATCAATTAATCTAAGTGTGATTGTGATCATTTAGGTTTTGAGTGAAAACCTTAGAAGTGCTGCGGTTTTTCTGAAGGTTTTGGGGTTGGAATTTCTTGCTAATAAGGTAATAGGCTCTTCATAATGAGTAATTACGGTTTTCCAATGCTAAGGTAAAGTGAATGAGTGTTATATTTGAATACAAGAATTACATAGTGTTTTGGTTGTGTTTGGTGTTGATTTAATTGGTTGTTTGATAGAAAATTATGCTATTGAAATTTATAAAAAAAAAGGATTTGATTGAAGTATGTGTACCGTATAAAATATTGAGTGTAAGTGTGTCGAATTGGAACCCCAGTCCTTGTGCTGATGTCGTTCAGCAGACTTTTTGGGTACCGTATATAAATTTTGGTACAGCTGAGTCTTGCTAAATATATTATTTTAATATTATCTTTCTTTGGTTAGTTCTAGGTTTTGAATGGTAAAGGAAATAAAAGATTCATAGAAGCAGGTGCGTGTACTATTCTAGAAGGGACTATCTTTTCACACAAATGTTGTTTTACACTTGCCAAGAGCCGAGAGTGGGCTTCGTTTGGATATTCCACACGTCTGCCATTCTGACCGTAAATGAGTCCGGAAAATATATACTATTCTGGCCAATTTATGGTCAATTCATTACTGATAGCCATTTCGACCCAATTTGAGTCAGAATACGATCATTATACTGATTTTATTCTAGTCAGAATTTTGAATGTTTTTCATACTCAATACCGGTCAGAAAGACATTCTGACTAAAATTGAGTACAAAAAACTTTTAATATTCTGTCTGAAATTCAGTCAGAATCAATAGTGGTGCTCTTATATTGTTGTTGCTATCCTGACCCAATTCTAGTCTGAATGTGTAGAGTATTCCGGACTCAATATTGGTCAGAATGATGCTCTGACTATGTATGAGTTTGGAAAACTTCAAACATTCTACCTAAAATGTGGTCAGAATCAACCAGTGTGGACTCTCAACACGTATATTCTGACCATATTTCAGTATGGATAATGTGTCATATTCTGACCAAACTTTGGTCAGAATGAACGCGCGTAAAATAAAAAAATAAGGGCGAATTTGGAAAAAAAAAATCTGTGTGGTAAGATAAAAATTTGTGTGAAAAGATATTCACTTCTAGAAAAAGAAAAAGAAAATAACAAAAGAATTACATATACATATTTAGTGTATATGCATGTTTGCTGAGCTATTGCTTTTAATTTATAAATTCTTTTTTATGTTTGGGATTGGTGTCGTCAGCTTTTAAAATAAAAAGAAAAGAAGATTTTTTAATAAGTATATAATGTGTAGTTGTTTGGTGTTATTGTGTTGTGCTATTTTATTTTTTTTTTTTGGAAAATATGAATATACAATTTGGTAGACAATGAATTGTGTGGCTAATGTTATTTTGATGCTTAGCTTGATTTGTATTCTTTCTAATGAATTTAAATAAGATGAAATAATGTGAACAAGCCTTGATTAAGTTTCTGATGTGTTTAGTTCCGGCACAGAATGAATGCTTTCTAAGAGTTGAAGTTCGGGACCGTCGGAAGAGTATGATAGACTCGTGCTTTGATGAGTTAGTATTCATCAATGTCTGTGTAATTGCTAGGTCTTGTCCGTGTCTAGTGGTCTAAGTAAGACCGTAGGAGTTGTGAGGGAGCTTATTTGAAAATATATTGGTGGCATGTTAATGATTAATAACAAACGTACTTGTGTAGTTAAAAGAATAAAGATCAATCCATTCTTGGTAAGGCACAAGGCTATATCGCGATGTGTGGGCGGTCGGATAAAATGAATAATTCCCTAAGTCTACCAGAATAGACTCCAGGTGCGGAAGGACTTCGCGAATGAACAACTCCGTAAGTCTACTAGAATAGACTTCAGGTGCGGATGGACTTCACCGAACGTTTGCACTATCGGAGTCTACCAGGATAGACTTCCGTGGCTATTGGTGTGATCCACCAATAGGTTGCACCCAGTTACTTCGTGGTGAGTAGCACCATGCATAGTACCCTTGAATGCTGATATAATAGAGATAAGCTAGGTTAGAAACCAATAGTCACAACATGTTGATGAGCATGAAGTGAACCCTAGAGTTGAGTCGGTCTCATAAATATAACCTAATAATAATAAAGGAACCTTTTCGTTGTAAAGTTTAATTACTCCTTGGCTTCTCACTCTTGCTAAGTACCTATGTGCATACCTCATTTGCATGTTTCTTTTGTATGCATTGTGGGGTGAGAAGATGAACCGGTTATCCATGTGTTCGTTGATGAGGATATATGATATGATGTTTGTGGGCGTTGATGCCATGCCGAAGCATCCAGTTTCTTTTACTTTTTGCTGCACTAGACAATGTCGTTCTTTTGTTTCTAAAGAGTGTCTGTTGCTTTTATTTTTAAGACAAGTTTGTTTGGGACATCGTACTTTGTTTTGGTTTTTCGTTGATGTATGGACACCTTCTATCTTTAGTATGTTGAGTTCTTTTCATAGTAGCAGTTATGGTGTTTTCTGAGTCTTTTTAGCTTCCATTTTGCTAAACTCGATACGACGTTGTAGAGACTTACGTGTAATATTAGATTTATTTAATATTATACATGCCGAGCGTTTCATTTCTGGATAAAGACTCGGTATCCGGAAGTAGGGCGTTACAGTTGGTATCAGAGAGAAGCGTCCAAGGTTTTCCTTCCTTAATATAAGATTTCTTTAGACCACTTATAACCATTCTGATCCTTCCCAATCTTTCAGAATGGTAGGTAACCTCAGAGATACTCGTGTAGGCTAGTTTGGAACTGGAAACCTAGGGTTCAGTAAGAAGCGAGTGGTTTGGTTCAAGACATGGGTCTGGCAGTTGAGAGTCAGTTAAAACGTGTTGATCGGTTTCAGAATCAGGTACCCCGTCTCAGATTTAGTAAGAACAACCTCAAGGATTCCTTGGTTATAACAACACCCTTTGGATAAACTAACCAAGGTTGCTAGGATGTTACTACAAGTGGATGGTTGTGTTGGAATCTACCGTTGCAAGATTAAAGTTATAGTTTTTTATTCTACGGACTTGGTTTGTCTCTTGGTATAGGTTGGCTACCTAAGAGTTTGTCTACCTGGACTGTTGAACTAGGAAAGTGTTCTTCCTTAGAAGGGAAGGCGAATACAAGATTGGTTAGTGCAGTTTCAGTGGTTCAAGTTAGGGTTGGTCAGTTTGGGTTTTTTGTACAAGGGTTTAAGCGGTTTGGGAATCGATAGAGTTTTGGTTATGTGGTTAGCAAGATTAGAATTGGTTAGAGGTGGGAAACAAGTGAAGCTTTGGTTTGGTTTGTGTTGAAGAGAGAGTGCTAAGGAAGGTCAACGGTTTGAGCACGCTTGAGTTTCGAGGATGAAACTCCTCTTAAGGGGGAAGGAATGTAATATCCTGACTTTTCAAAAAAGGACAGACGTGTCTTTTTGCGGAAAACGGAATATTATATGTATTATCTATGGATTTAAGAAATAAAAAAAAAGGAAATTTCAAAGGAAAAAAATGGGTTTACTTGTTAATTAAATGGAAGTTAATTAAAAGGGGATTTAGCTATTTAGTTAATGGATTTAATAAATGGTTATAAAAAGGAAATAATCCCCAAAATCTTTTATTATATGAGTCACGAAAATTTTCTGAGAAACGACAGAGGAGAGCAACGCAATTTGCTGGAAAGTGGAGAAGGGAATCTTCAATTGTGCGGCAAATCTGTCAAGATTTTGTGTAGATGACAGTAGAAGAAATCGATCACTGGGAGAAGACTATCGATCCCATACTCTTCATTTTCTAAACAGTAAGATTTCAGAAAAAGCCCTAGTTTTGGTTTCGTCAGGTTTTGATCCTGTTTCAAGGTTTCGTTTGGTTGTAATCGTAGTCCTCTTTGGTTTAGAAGCTTTTGATCATCAATTAATCTAAGTGTGTTTGTGATCATTTAGGTTGAGAGTGAAAACCTTGGAAGTGCTGTGGTTTTTCTGAAGGTTGTGGGGTTGGAATTGCTTGCTAATAAGGTAATGGGCTCTTCCGAATGAGTAATTATGGTTTTCCAATGCTAAGGTAAAGTGAATGAGTGTTATATTTGAATACAAGAATTACATAATGTTTAGGTTGTGTTTGGTGTTGATTTAATTGGTTGTTTGATAGAAAATTATGGTATTGAAATTTATAAAAAAAAATTAGGAATTGATTGAAGTATGTGTACCGTATAAAATATTGAGTGTAAGTGTTTCGAATTGGAGCCTCAAGTGCCCAGTCCTTGTGCTGATGTGGTTCAGCCGACTTTTTGGGTACCATATCTAGATTTTGGTACAGCTGAGTCTTGCTAAATGTATTATTCTAATATTATCTTTTTTTGGTTAGTTCTGGGTTTTGAATGGTAAAGGAAATAAAAGATTCATAGATGCAGGTGCGTGTACTATTCTAGGGAAAAGAAAAGGAAAATAACAAAAGAATTATATATACATATTTAGTGTATATGCATGTTTGTTGAGCTACTGCTTTTACTTTATACATTCTTTCTTATGTTTGGGATTGGTGTCGACAGCTTTTAAAATAAAAATAAAACAAGATTTAATAAATATATAATGTGTAGTTGTTTGGTGTTATTGTCTTGTGCTATTTTATTTTTTTTTGGAAAATATGAATATACAATTTGGAAGACAATGGATTGTGTGGCTAATGTTATTTTGATGCTTAGCTTGATTTGTATTCTTTCTAATGAATTTAAATAAGAAGAAATAATGTGAACAAGCCTTGATTAAGCTTCTGATGCGTTTAGTTCCGGCACCGAATGAATGCTTCCTAAGAGTTGATGTTCGGGACCGTCGGAAGAGTATGATAGACATGTGCTTTGATGAGTTAGTATTCATCAATGTCTGTGTAATTGCTAGGCTTTGTCCGTGTCTAGTGGTCTAAGTAAGAGATTGGAGTTGTGAGGGAGCTTACTTTAAAATATATAGGTGGCTAGTTAATGATTAATAACGAACGTACTTGTGTAGTTATTAGAATAAACATCAATCCATTCTTGGTAAGGCACAAGGCTATATTGCGATGTGTGGGCGGTCGGATAAAGTGAATAATTCTGTAAGTCTACCAGAATAAACTCCAAGTGCGGAAGGACTTCGCAAGTGAACAACTCCGTAAGTCTACTAGAATAGACACCAGGTGCGGAGGCACTTCACCGAACGTTTGCACTATCGGAGTCCACCAGAATAGATTTCCTTGGCTATTGGTGTGATCCAACAATAGGTTGCACCCAGTTACTTTGTGGTGAGTAGCACCATGCATAGTGCCCTTGAATGCTGATGTAACAGAGATAAGCTAGGTTAGAACACAATAGTCACAACATGGTGATGAGCATGAAGTGAACCCTATAGTTGAGTCGGTCTCATAAAGATAACCTAATAATAATAAAGGAACCTTTTCGTTGTAAAGTTCAATTACTCATTAGCTTCTCACTCTTGCTAAGTACCTATGTATTTACCTCAGTTGCATGTTTATTTTGTATGCATTGTGGGGTGAGAAGATGAGCAGGTTGTCCATGAGTTCGATGACGAGGATATGCGATGAAGACGATGTTTGTGGGCATTGATGCCATGACGAAGCGTACAGTTTCTTTTACTTTTTGCTGCACTAGACAATGTCGTTCTTTTGTTTCTAAAGAGTGTCTGTTGCTTTTCTTTTTAAGACAAGTTTGTCTGGGACATCGTACTTTATGGTTTTTCGTTGATGTAAGGACACCTTTATATCTTTAGTATGTTGAGTTCTTTTCATAGTAGCAGTTTTTGTTTTTTCTGAGTCTTTTTAGCTTTCGGTTTGCTAAACTCGATACGACATAGTAGAGGCTTACGTGTAATATTAGATTTATTTAATATTATACGTGCCAAGCATTTCATTTCCGGATAAGGACTCGATATCTGGGAGCGGGGCGTTACAATGCTATACCATGACAATGAAACATGGGTTTGAGCCCCATCTGGGGCATAATATGTATGTGTGTTAAACCTTTCTTATCCGGAAAAAAGGCAATTGTAATATATTGTTACATGCTACCCTTACAATTTTATTGAACGTGATTTGACTTAAGTTACTTATTTTTAGAAATTATTATTTTTAAATAAAAAGTGGGCTTTTACTTCAAATTTTATCCCAAAACCATTAAGTCTTAGTGTTGGTCCCTTGGAAAGGCTAACACAAGTTTAAGGGGGGTAGGGGTGAATAAACTTGTCGACACAAACTAGATTAATTAACAATTAAGGTTCAGTTTTAACTTGTGTGGAGTTGAGATGACAAAGCTGAGTCTAAGTCAAACTGACTTATACAAAACTGAGTCAACTGGCAGCAGATATAAATTATAGCCTTTATCTGGATCTTGTTGATTCTATAAGAAAAAGCTGTGTATGCAAAACTGAATTCCGGTGAATGTCAGTTTGTGAACTGTGTATGCTTATAACAATCAGTTTCAGTATGCTGTATACACAAATATAAATACTGTAAAGATAAGTAATGCATAAAGTAAGTAGAGCAAGAATTATAGTGGTTCCAGGTGGTGTAATCCTGTCAGTCCACTCTTCCCCTGTGATGTAGGAAGAAAATTCCACTAGAACTCCTTGAGGTACGCTGTTACAAAAAGTTCTATATGCTAGTCCTTGACTAATCCCTAGTGTCACTATCTAAACAACTAAAGAACAGGTTGGACTGATGCTCTTCAACTGCTTGAGCCACTGATCCTTAGAGGGTTGTATTGCCTCTTCACCAGCTACCACCACAAACACAGTCTACCCGACTGCAAATGTCACAACTGTCCTTGGCAACTCCTTGACCGGATTGCTTCACACTCTAAATATTTGATTAAGAATCAAAGTTGGGCTGAGAATCAATAAATTGATTCTTGCTTGTGGTTCTTCAAAGTGTCAAAATCTGGATATGTTCGATGTAGCTTGAACACTTGAAGAAATTCTAGATATGATCTTGTTGAGCGCAGATAATGATAGCAATTCGAATGAACTAGACTTGTGCACAAAAATGATTGAGTTGTTAATTCAGTGTTTGATCCTTGGTGCAAAGTCCTCTATTTATAGTGTAAGGTCCCACATTCATCTTGCTTGAATTAGAATTGTATCAACGTCTATATTTTCAGATGTCTGGTGTCAGTGACCGTTCTGACATGTCAGTTCTTCATCCAATTAGAATCCTTGATTTACAACGTTCGAATGTACTTTCAGTTGCTTGGATGGCTGAATAAAAAATGAGTTTCCTGATCAGTTTTATACTGAGTGTGTCAGTTTTCAGTTTGTTAACTGACTTAAAGCATTCACTGAGTCTCTACTCTTCTTCAAAATTTCAGTACCCTATTTATATGATATTATGTGAATGAATCAGATTACACCATTCCTTAAGCAAATCATCTACGAGATCCATAAAGTCAGTTCAGGCCATCACAGACTTACCTGAATTCTAACTTTATAGTCTCAGCTTAAAATCTTCATAACTGAGTTTGAACCCTCAGTTCTTCAATCTTCCTTAACTGAGTCTGTGTCCCTCAGTTCATCAATTACTGATTTTGTTCCCTCAGCCTTCAGTTCTAGATAAGTCAACCGAGTCCGTGTCCCTCAATGAACTTACCTTCTTCAGTTCTGAGTGAACTTCAGTTCCAAGTGTAAATCTTCAATCTTAAGTTAAGTTCCAGTTTTCTAGATGATTTCTAGTTTTCAGTTTTACGACACTTCTATCTATTAGAGTGTTTGTCTGATATAACCTATACAATTATCAGACTCTAGTAAAACCTATACATTTAGTTCTAGACATCTTTTAGCTTTCCACTATAACAGCTAGTTTCAGCACTTCATCAATGGGGTGTAAACAAACATATTCTTGAATAAGATGAATCATCATCAAAACTAAATTTTATTCCCAACAATTTCCCTCTTTTTGATGATGCCAAAACCCTCCTTAAGAGAAAAGATTAAAGATAATAACAATGCAAAACAAGGTAAAACTGGAAACTGGATTTCATTAAGAATTTTTTTGCAAAAACTGGAATAGTTACACAGTTGATAATAATAACTAAAATAAGATCTATACAACTGTTCCTTGTGTAACTTTGATAAACTTTTGTTCCTTATCGTAAAGAGGATATTCTTGTTCAATTTTTGTATCTTCTTTGTTGAAAGTTCTGAGATAGTCCACTTGACTTGTGAGTTTCCACTTTCTCCAAAGAAATAACTTAGGGAGGTGTCTCTCACCCTTGTAGTAATCTTCAAATTCTGAGATATCTACTTTCAGCTGTTCTCTCTTGTCTTTAATTTGAAGTCTTTCTTCGATTCTCTTGATCTTCTTGTATTGTGCCATCTTCTGACTGTGAAAAACATCAGATAAAAAATAGGAAAGTGATTCTTCATAAGTTTTGTGCCTATATTTCATTTTGACATGGCTGTAGTCAGCAAAAAATTTCATCCATAGATCCATTGTTAAAGTAGCTCTTCTTTCTCCAGGTTGACTATACTTGGCAACGAGCTGTTCATCAGTGAGTTCTACAACATCCCTGACATAAGGATCTGCTGCTGATTTGCATTTCTTCAATTCTGTCAATTCAGCCTCAAGCTTCAGTTTTTATTCACATAACTTTAGCTTTTCTTTCTCTACTTCCCCTTTTTTGGCATCATACAACTCATTGATTAGTTGATATGTTGCCTTCTGATCTGTTGACATATTTTTCTGGGAGGTGAGAGCTTCTTTGAGCTGAGTTTCCAGACCATAAATGCGTTGATTGAGGTGTCATTCAGCTTGTGCATGAGTTTCTCTATCTTCCATGGTTGTAAATTTGAGTTTTCTTTGAGACAGAGAATCTCTGAGACTGAATCTGAAGTGGATTTCTTGATAGTATCCAACTTAGCATGAGCTGATACATCAGTTTTCTTCCTGTAATCCAAGTAACTAGAAATATGTGACAGAAGACCATTGTAATCATCCTTTTGTTTGAGCATAATCTTCAATCCTTCTTGTACTTTGCTCAATTTTCTGTTGTAAGTTTCTCAGATCGGTCTTCTTCTTCTTCTTCTATTTCTTGGATTTTAGACTGACTGGCATCTTCAATTTTCATTAGTTGCTGATTATCATCAGCTCTGGCTTCTTCTTCTTTATTGTCAGTTGTCTTATTTCCAACTGGCAATTCTTCAGCCTGAGTATCAGTTTGCTTAGGTTGTTGTTCAAGCTGAGTGCTTGACTACAAACTGTACTTTTCTGAGATTCTTTCCTTGAATCGTCATCCTTATCATCATCTTTCTTCTCTAAAACTTCCTTCGGTATAGATGATGTGGTTGATTCAGTTCTCTGAGCTATCTCTTTGAATCTATTGTAGCATTTGTTGAGAAACTCTTCCATTGAAAATAAGGCATAGAGATTTGGTATTTCCAGTTTCTCCAACAAAATATTTTCTTTAGTTTGTAGAGTAGCTTCACGAGAATCTTCAGTTATGAGCTTCATCTTCATCAGTTTGACGATCCTTTCAGCATCGAAGATGAACTCCTTTGGTTGCTGAGTTACCTGTTCCTCTTGCTCAACATGCATAACGGAAACTTGTTTCTCAAATATTTTCTGCTTAAGATCAGAAACAATTCCAGGAACCAAGGCCTTCAGCTTACTGACATCAGTTGTCAGTTGTTGTTCCCCCTCAGTTGGTGCTAACTGACTTGAAGTACCTGGGTACAAACAACGTGTAACTGATTTTTCCCCTTGTGTCTCAGCTTTCCTTTTAATTCCTTTTTGCTGAGCGATCTGCTGAGACACAGTTTGACTATTGGCTTCAGGTTGGGAAGTCTTCTTCATTGAACTTGCAACTGCTACAACTTGTTTAGTGGTTGTAGATGCAGTAGCATTTTGTGTTTGCTTCTTCCCACCACCGAGTCTTTCCAAATAATATTGAATCACTAAGCTAAGTGATTTCTTTAGTCAAAATTTTCCCTCAGTTTGTCTTCCTTCAGCTTAGGCTCTACTGACACTTGATATTTTAGCCAAGTGTTGCTGCTTGATCTGGTTGGAAATATATCCAGCCCAATTGAACTCAAATCCATCCCAAATGACGTTCATCAGGTGAATATCATCTTTATTTAACTTATTCAGCCCTTTGTGTTTTCCGACGTCATGTCTGCTGATCCATCTGCTGAGGAGACCAAATTCAGGTTTGAGGTCCTTGATGTGTGTATCGACTGCTGTTGGTTGCTTTGAAGCTGAAATCTGCCAAAGAAAAGCTTCACGCTGGAGTGGCAGACATGATAGCTCAATTGATTTCACCAAAAAATCTTTGAAACCAAAAATCTGTCTGATAATATCTTTATTGACGAAAATCTTCTGTCCACGAACTCTTGTTTACAGAGAGTTCTTCAGCATCTTCATATTTTCCCGAAATTGCAGTAGACCTTCCAAGTCCATATCTTGCTGCAATTCCGCTTCCAGCAGGTTCTTTAAACCTTGTAATCTGCCTATTTTCTCACTTATATGACTGGAGAGAAGGGTATTACCGCACATCTCTTCAAATTCTTTGAGTGTGAACATATCAGGTGTGGCGATTAATCTTTCTTCATGAGTTTGTTTTGAGGCCGCCATTTTTGAAATTGTTTAAGAGAAAATTTCTGGCTGATTTTAGAGAGGAAAAGGTTTGATTTTTCTTGTTGTAAGGAGAGAGTACGAGGACGGTTGTATATATAAGAGTAGAACGGTTGGTGATTTGGTCCACGATTTTGCAGTAAGATTTTGTACAATTTTTTTAAATTCCAACATGGTTTGTATAACCGATGTGTACTATATTACATTATGAGGGTTTACACACTATGAATTCTGACAAAAACGGCGGTAATTAATTGCGATGTAACTGTTGTTGGTTTTATCCGTTCCTTTATTGACTTTGTTTGACTGGGTAAAACTGAAACTGAGATCAGTTTTACAAAAGTGTTGAGTTCCGTCAATTCTTCAGTTCAGTTAGTCAGTTTGAGAATGTTGATGTCAATGACTGATCTGTCAAGTGAGCGCACCCAGCATGACAAAGATCAATCCCCTTGACGAATCTCTGTGCTTGAACTGGCTTTACTGACTTTAATAATCCCCAATTCAGTTCTCAGTTTAGCAAACCTTTTTTTGTCCAGAGATTTGGTAAAGATGTCAGCTAACTGATCTTCAGTTGGGACATAGAGAACTGTAACGTCCTTTTTCTTTACATGATCCTTTTATAAAATGACGTCTTACATCAATGTGATTCGTCCTTGAGTGCAAAACTGGATTGTCAGTTATAGCAATTGCACTTGTATTATCACACATTATAGGAATTAGTCCCTATTCTATTCCATAATCTCTTAATTGTTGCCTGATCCATAAACTTGAGCACAACAATAGCTTCCAGCTGCTATGTACTCAGCTTCAGCTGTTGATGTCGATATTGAGTTTTGCTTCTTGCTGAACCATGACACAAGTCTATTTCCAAATAACTGACATGTGCTTGAAGTACTTTTCTGTCCACTTTGCATCCGGCATAGTCTGAGTCTGAGTAGGATATAAGTTTGAATTCACCTTCCTTTGAGTACCATATCCCAACTCCTTATGTATCTTTCAAATACTTCAAGGTTCTTTTGACAACAGTGAGATGGCTTTCTTTAGGTCTTGATTGAAATCTGGCACAGACACCAACTACAAAGGATATGTCTAGTCTACTGGCTGTGAGATTAAGTAGACATCCAATCATTCTTCTGTAGAGAGTTTGATGCACATCCTTGCCATCTTTATCTTCATCTAATCTGATGTTGGTTCCAATTGGTATTGCAATGCCAACTGAATTTTCTGTTTCAAACTTCTTGATCAGTTCTCTGGTATACTTGGTTTGGTGAATGAAAATTCCACTGTCCATCTGTTTTACTTGTAAACCGAGAAAGTAATTCATTGCCCCCATCATGCTCATTTGAAATTTGCTCTTCATTAAGATTGCAAATTTCTCACAGAGTTTCTCATTTTCAGATCCAAAAATGATGATCCACATAGATTTGAACAGGAGAGTACTTTCTTCAACTTTCATTCTGAGTAGGGTTTTATCAATAGTTCCTTTAGTAAAACCATTATCTACCAGAAACTAAGATAGAGTTTCATACCAAGCTCTTGGTGCTTGTTTGAGTCCATAAAGAGCTTTTCCCAGTTTAAAGACTTTGTTAGCTTGATCTTTAATTTAAAATCCTGGGGGTTGCTGAACATAGACTTTTTCTTCAAGTATTCCATTCAAAAATGCACTTTTAACATCCATCTGGTACACTTTGAATTTCTTGTGAGCTGCAAAGGCAAGAAATAGTCTGATTGCCTCCAACCTTGCAACTGGGGCATAAGTTTCATCACAGTCTATCCCTTCAGCTTGAGAGTAACCTTTTGCTACAAGTCTGGCTTTGTTTCTGATAATATTTCCATCTTCATCAAGCTTGTTTCTAAAAACCCATTTAGTTCCAATTATGTTGACATGATCTGGCTTGTCAACTAAATCCCAAACTTGATTTCTCTCAAATTCATTGAGTTCTTCTTGCATAGCCAAACTCCAATCTGGATTGTTCAAGGCTTCTTCAATCTCTTTAGGTTCAGATTGAGACAGAAGCATGCTATCATAGCATCTAGTTGGTGTCTTGTTCGAACTCCAGCTTGAAAATCTCCTAACACTTGTTCTTTTGGGTGATATCTCATCCATTGATGTACTGGTGGTTGCATCAACGGGTCTTCATTTTGTTGAGTTGGTTCTTCTTGGGTTTGATCATTTTAAGTTGGATCGGTTTCTTCTTGCTGTTGTTCAGTTGCAGGTTCAGTTACTGGCAACTGAGGCTGATCCTGATCTAAGGAATCTGAGATCCTTAATCTTTCAATATCAATAAAAATTGGTTCTGGAGTATTATCTGTTTTAGGATGAGAAACTGGTTCTTCCTTGTCTTCAAGTGTATCTCCAGTAAACTTTGGTTCATCAAAAACCACATGTATAGATTCTTCATGCTTGAGTGTTCGTTTGTTTAGCACTCTGAAAGCTTTACTGACACTTGAGTATCCCAAAAATATTCCTTCATCAGCTTTGGGTTGAAAAGCTTTGAGCTGATCTTTGCCATTATTGTGAACAAAACATTTTCTTCCAAAGGCATGAAAGTATGAGACATTTGGTTTTCTTCCATTCCAAATCTCATAAGGTGTCTTTTCATGTCTCTTGTTTATGAGAGCTCGATTCTGAGTATAACAAGCTGTATTTATAGCTTCTGCCCAATATCGTTCTGGCAGTTTAGATTCACAGATCATTGTCCTCTCAGCTTCTTTGAGTGTTCTATTTCTTCTTTCAGCTACTCCATTCTGTTGAGGTGTTGCTATAGCTGCAAACTGGTGTAATACTCTATTTTCTCCACAATACTCAATGATTATGTTGTTGAGAAATTCTGTTCCTTTATCAGATCTAATCTTGGCTACTGTAACACTCTTCTGATTTTGGAGTCTCTTGAGAAGTTCTGTCAGTTGTTGCTTAGTTTCACTTTTCTTTGTCATGAAAATGACCCAAGTGTATCTTGAAAAGTCATCAACTACCACCAATGTATATTTCTTTCCACTAACACAGATTGGTGTAACTTGTCCAAACATGTCCATATGCATTAGTTCTAAAACTCTGTTTGTTGAATGTTGAGACTTGGTCTTGAAACTTACTTTTGTTTGTTTTCCTTGTTGACATGCATCACACAGGCTGTCTTTCTTGTATGTCATCTCTGGTAGTCCAATCACCAAGTTCTTTTTGACTAACAAGTTGATATCATCAAAATTTAAACTTTAGTATGTCATCTCTGGTAGTCCAATCACCAAGTTCTTTTTGACTAACAAGTTGATATCATCAAAATTTAGATGACTCAGCCAACTGAGGGCTGTCTTTCTTGTATGTCATCTCTGGTAGTCCAATCACCAAGTTCTTTTTGACTAACAAGTTGATATCATCAAAATTTAGATGACTCAGCCAACTGAGTTCTAACTTGGTGTGCACGATTAAACAAGTTTCTGAAACTACTGTAGACCAATCTACAACATACATGTTCTCTTCTCTTTTTCCAGCAAGAACTACTTGGAAAGTTGTTTTGCTGACGACATTGCAAAAATCTTTATCAAAAGTTACTTTGTATCCCATATCGCAGAATTGACTTGTGCTGAGTATATTATAGTGAGGTCCTTCCATGTAAGATACATTTTTGATTGTGATACCATTTCTGATTAAGTTTCCATATCCTTTTGTGTAACCAGGTTTATCTTTACTTCCAAAATTGACTCTTGGTCCATCTTTAGCTACAAAATCAGTGAGATAGTCCTTGCTCTTTGTCATGTGTCTAGAGCACCCACTGTCAAAGTACCAAATATCCTACATAACAAATTAACATGCTTTAGGTACCAACTCTGTTTAGGTCCATAGTGGTCAGTTGTCAGTACAACTCTGGGTATATGTCCATAACATCTTCTCTAGAAATTGTTGCTATTATTCTCATATATGTAAGCCACATTTCCATAATATCTTTTTCTAGATTGTGTCTCATTTATATGATTTATCAGGTCTTCTGGTTTAAAATGATTTCCAAAATGTCTTTTATTATTAAAAGCTGAATAATAACCATCATTCCTTTTGTACTGAGGTCTGGACTGACCTTTATACTGAGACTTTTGGTGAGAACTGGGATAAGTTCTCTGCTGAGTCTTGGACTGAAACTTGTGATAAGTTTTCTGTCTAGAATGATTGTTCCTACCAGTTTTAATAGTAGGTTCAGTAAAATTCCAATCATCATCAGTGGGGGTATAGTCTGCCTTTCCCCCTTGATGTGTGAATCTTTGAATGATTGACATTCTTAGATTTACTCTGATTATAATTTTTCTGGTTCTTGACTTGATCGGTTTTTGTAGATCAGGCAGTTGATCTACCATTTATGTTTCCTGGAGATACAACTGATCTACCATTTGATTTACCTTTGTTGGTAGGTGCAACTGACTTCTTAGAAAACTGAGTTGTCTTATGTGTGGCTGACTTTATTGGTTAAGCAATTTTCTCAGTTTGTGGAAGTTGCTTAGCTACAAACTTAATACCAGTTTTGATACTAGGTTCATCAGCTTTGCTAGTTCCTTTCTTAGAAGATTGCTGTGTATCAAATCCTAAGCCAGTAGTATCTCCATAAGGCTTTCTGGATTTGAATCCAGTAGCTGAACTTGATTGAGCAAAAATTCGATTGTCGCGCTGCGATGCGATGAGTCGACATTGATTCTTTCCTTTATCAGTTCTAGTCAGTTTCATCATGTTTAGTTCAGACTTCAATCTTTCAACTTCAAGAATTAGAACTTCTTTCTCAGCTTTAATTGATTCACAACCAGCTTGGATGGTTACTAGCCGATTCATCAATTCGTCAAATGTTTCTTATAATTCCAGATTTTTTGGATTGGACTCAGCAGTCGAAGAACATGCATTTTGTATGGAAATCTGAGCTGATGAGTATTTAGATTTAGATTCACATACCTCATTTGGACTCTCCATATGAGCCATTAAAGCTGTGTCATCGGAAAATCTTTCAGTGCCAGCTTCATAGTCTCACTCATCTCCGGCCAAAAGTGCTCTTCTGCCAGTTCTTCGTTGCTAAGTCCTCTTACTAGTCAACTCTGGACATTCAACTTTGAAGTGTCCATGATTTTTACAGTTGAAGCAGAGATATTCACCATCTTTCCTCTTTTCAGGAGTCTTCTTGATAAACTTCTGAGACTGGATGTCCACTCTTCATTCTTCGAATTCTATTCATCATTAAAGCCATCTGCTCCTCCATTTCATCCAATTGCTGAAGATTGCTGGATGAGGTTTCTTGGTTATCATTTGAGGCTACTGCTGCAAGAGCTGTTGTTTTGGGTTCCTTCATGGCTTTGATTAGAGCTGTTGTCATGGTGAAATCTTCACTGAATTCATAAGCTTTAAGATCTGAGAAGATTTTGAAGGAATCTTCTATGTTAAGTCTTCTTGATTCTTCCATTGCTGTGACCTTCATCTTCCAACATATTGGTAAAGCCTTCAAGATTCTAGTGTTGATTTCTTTCTTGGTGTACTCAATTTTGAGTAGAGCCAGTTCATCCATGATAGCGCTGAATCTTGTTTCCATCTGATCAATATTTTCGCCTGACTTCATTTTGAAATTTTCAAACTTCTGTTTTGCAACTGAGATCTTGTTTTCTTTGACGTAGTTAGTTCCTTCACAAACCAATAGAAGTTTCTCCCACATTTTTTTGCAGTAGTGCAATCCTTGACTTTCAGATACATATTGCTGTCAAGAGTTTTGAGTATGATATCCATGGAAACATTGTTCAGGTTGTTTCTCTTTCGATCATCACTGGTCAATTCGCTGTTGGGCTTGGGAACTCTAACTTGATTTTCACCGACAGTTTGCATGTAGGTGATCTGGATAGGTCCATCAGTGAGTACATCAATCATCTCATCATGAGAAAGCTGCTAGAAAGGCCTGCAAACGATGTTTGTATTCATCAAATCTGTCCATGTTGCACATCAGCATTTGTCTGGCAATGACTGGAAACTGAAACACTGAGCTTTCAGGAGAACAACTAGAGGAGATAATTAGAGCAGGTGAGTTTTCAACAATATCTTGTCAAAGAACACTGCTCCGATACCAATTGTTGGTCCCTTGGAAAGGCTAACACAAGTTTAGAGGGGGGTGAATAAACTTGTCACCAAAAACTAGATTAATTAACAATTAAGGTTCAGTTTTAACTTGTGTGGAGTTGAGCTGACAAAGCTGAGTCTAAGTCAAACTGACTTATACAAAACTGAGTCAACCGACAGTGGATATAAATTATAGCTTTTATCTGGATCTTGTTGATTCTATAAGAAAAAGCTATGTATACAAAACTAAATTCTGGTGAATGTCAGTTTGTGAACTTTGTATGCTTATAACAATCAGTTTCAGTATGCTGTATACACAAATATAAATACTGTAAAGATAAGTAAATGAGTAAACTAAGTAGAGCAAGAATTATAGTTGTTCCAGGTGGTGTAATCCTGTCAGTCCACTCTTCCACTAGAACTCCTTAAGGTACGCTGTTACAAAAAGTCCTATATGATAGTCCTTGACTAATCCCTAGTGTCACTATCTAAACAACTAAAGAACAGGTTGGATTGCAGCTCTTCAACTGCTTGAGCCACTGGTCCTTAGAGGGCTGTATTGCCTCTTCACCAGCTACCATCACAAACACAGTCTACCCGACTGCCAGTGTCACAACTGTCCTTGGCAACTCCTTGACCGGATTGCTTCATAGTCTAAACTTTTGATTAAGAATCAAAATTAGGCAGAGAATCAATAAATTAATTCTTGCTTGTGGTTCTTCAAAGTGTCTAAGTCTAGATATGATCGATGTAGCTTGAACACTTGAAGAAATTCCAGATATGATCTTGTTGAGCACAAATAATGATAGCAATTCGAATGAATTAGACTTGTGCACAAAAATGCTTGAGTTGTTAATTCAGTGTTTGATCATTGGTGCAAATTCCTCTATTTATAGTGTGAAGTCCAACGTTCATCTTGCTTGAATTAGAATTGTATCAACGTCTATATTTTCAGATGTCAGGTGTCAGTGACCATTCTGACATGTCAGTTCTTCATCCAATAAGAATCCTTGATTTACAACGTTCGAATGTACTTTCATCAATTGTCATTCCATTGCTTTAAAATCAGAAGATTAACTCAATCGCCGATTTCTCTTTTCTTCTTCAAACTCACAAGTAAGCATTTTATCTTCCCTGTTGTTTATTTTTTTTGAATGTCCGTGTTGAGTGCTTCCGTAGAAAGGCTATTCGATTGAGGACTTCGAGGCCGATGAACCCCATACAAGATTATTTGTGTTAAGAAATCACTAGTTTAACGCAGCGGAATTTAAAATTTGATTTCCTTTTCTATATCGTTCTTCGTTTAATGCAATAAACACGTTAAGTAGTTTGACGGTTATACCTTAGATGATCTATAAGATCGTCGCTTTGACCGTCAACAGAGAGTAGTTCAGTGCGCAAGCCGTACACGCGTCTGGCCTCTATCGCTAATCCACACGAACCCCTTGCTGGAATCCTCCTTGGATTGCTATCGGAAAAACTCCGGTTGCTAGACCGGCCCTTTTCTTCTCTCACAAACTCACTATGGATTGCTCTCTATTTTACACAAGAACTATGAGCCATTGCAATTGTGATGTACAATAGAGCTTGACACCCACCTCTTATTTATAGTCAAAAGTGGCGCCCCATATGTGTGTAGAAGAAAACCTTTTCCCAATAAAATAAGGAAAATCTTCTAGATTGATTTATCTCTTTAAAGATAATTAATTTTGCCAATATCTTATATTGAACATAATTATCTTATTACCATAAATCTATTTTTCAAAATCAATTAATATCTTATATTAATATTATGGTAATCTTATTAATTAAAGTGCACAATCCAAGTGTATCTTATACACTCAATTGTGGCGCCCCAATAGTCAAAAGATTGACTTCCAGAGTATTCTTTAATTTATATAATTTGTATATAATTAATATCTTGTATTTTATTTATTCATAAAGTGCAATTTACTAAAATGCCCTTCATACCTAACGATAACGGGATAGCGTCTAGCAACACACCGTGACCCCCAATCATCGGAAGAGTCAAAAGCAATGACTACTACCTTTCATGTGAAGCAGTTACCGTGTAACTCACAATCCTATCACTGTAATAATATCCATACGATCATATCTCGAGTGTCAATACATTAACAATCGTATCTTATAATCTGGATATCATGCTCTCTCGGAATAACACATTTACTCCCACTTTGCAAAGATTCTCGAGAGCTAGACATTCCTTATAAGAAGGCCATTTCGGATATTCGATCCCAATCTTAGGATACGCGATTCCCAGATGACCAATCATGTATACTCCGCATGCTTCAATATCATACCCAATCACTACCACATGATCGCCCTGTGGTTAGGAGAAATCTCAATAGTGTCAAAGCATGACAATCCACACTGTGATGCCATGAAGACTCCGGTCAAAAGGATAATTACACAACCACCACATAGTGTGACACTTAATGTAAGTGGGTCAGTCTAACGTACGCATTCTCTAATACACGTCCACGTACAGTCCAAGTGTCTCTACACTTCGATAGACGAGATCTATCCCTGTCTTCTAAAAGACAGAAGACATCCAATACGTGCTAGTCTGATTATACTATCAATGTCCCATTTGATAATATGTAAGACTATATACATTTGAGTACCAATCTTGTTATAGTGATTAGAGATCTCATCAACCACAATCACTATCATGGTTTCTGTATCACAGATTGATACTAGGGACGTTACTATATATATACAACAAATAACATGAAGATAAACAATATATAATAACATAAGCGCCTTTTATTAATCACAATAAAGTTATTACATGAACTAAATAGACTGTAAATGACCCGACCCGGTCAGATCCGGTCCAACCCGATTGGGTTTAGGACACCTTTCCAACAATCTCCCACTTGGCCTAAAGCCAATCACCTATATGCCTAAGCCCGTACAAGTGAACATGTTTCTCATGCTTTGCTTGAGACAATGCCTTGGTTAACGAATCAGCTATGTTATCATCCGTGTGGACTTTCTCTATCTTTACATCTCCTCTATCTACTATCTCTCTAATCAAGTGATAGCGCCGTAGCACATGTTTGGACTTCTGATGAGACCTTGGTTCCTTTGACTGAGATATCGCTCCATTATTATCACAGTACAGAGGCACTGGACCTTCAATGGAGGGAACCACACCAAGTTTAGTAATGAACTTCTTCATCCAAACTGCTTCCTTTGCCGCCTCTGAGGCTGCTATGTATTTGGCTTCCGTTGTAGAGTCTGCAGTAGTCTCATGCTTGGAACTCTTCCAGCTCATTGCTCCACCGTTAAGCATGAAAACAAATCCAGATTGTGACTTAAAGTCATCCTTGTCAGTTTGGAAACTGGCATCTGTGTAACCTCGTAGTACTAAATCATCATTCCCGAAAACCAGGAACATATCCCTAGTACGTCTCATGTGCATTAAGATATTATTCACAGAAATCCAGTGACCCTCACCTGGATCGGACTGGTACCTACTAGTCATACTAAGAGGGTACGAGACATCTGGTCTTGTGCACAACATGGCATACATGATAGAACCGATTGCCGAATCATAAGGGATCTTACTCATTTGTGCCCTCTCCTCTCCTGTCTTAGGACTCATTCCCTTTGACAGATAGACCCCATGTGACATGGGCAGCAATCCTCTCTTGGACTGCTCCATGCTGAATCTCTTCAGCATCTTGTCTATGTAGGTAGATTGCGACAGACCAAGCAACCTTTTAGATCTATCTCTATAGATCTTTATTGCTAGAATATAGGCTGCATCACCCAAGTCCTTCATTGAGAAGTTCTTGGATAACCAAACTTTGACTGATTGTAACATTGGCATATCATTCCCTATGAGCAATATGTCATCTATATAAAGCACTAAGAACACAATGGCACTCCCACTAACCTTCTTGTAAACACAGGGCTCATCTTCGTTCTTGATGAAATCAAACTGCTTGATTATTTCATCAAAGCGAAGATTCCAACTCCGAGAAGCTTGCTTTAACCCAGAAATGGATCTTTGCAGTTTACACACCATCCTGGCGTCATTGGTTGTTGTGAAACCTCAGTCATGTCATATACACTTCCTCTCAGGCAGTTCCGTTAAGGAAAGATGTTTTCACATCCATCTGCCAGATTTCATAATCATGGTATGCTGCAATAGCGGGCAAAATTATAATGTATTTTAACATGGCAACAGGAGAAAAGGTTTCGTCATAGTCAACTTCTTGCCTTTGCTTATAACCTTTTGCCACTAACCTAGCTTTGTAGGTAGTCATGTTACCGCCCATGTCGGTCTTTCTCTTAAAGACCCATTTACATCCAATAGGAACTATTCCTTCAGGTGGATCATCTAAGTTCCAAACTTGGTTGTCTTTCATGTATTCCATTTTAGAATTCATGGCTTCCAGCCATTTCTCTTTGTCATGCCTTAATAGCACTTCCTCATAAGTTCTAGGGTCCTCATCTTCCATGAGATACACGCCAGTGTACCTTTCGGGTTCACGGCGTTCCCTGGTGGATCTTCGAGGTGCTAGTGTGTCCATGACTGTTATCTGTAAGCGGTTCTCGAATTTCTTCAAGATCAATTTTACTCCCACTGACCCTATCCAGGATAAACTCTTTCTCCAGAAAGTGGCCAGTCCTAGCAACAAACACCTTTTGTTCCTCAGGATGGTAAAATTGGTACCATTTGGTTTCCCTAGGATAACCCACAAATAGACATTTGTCAGACCTAGGCTCTAATTTGTCAGGCATCATCCGCTTCACATAAGTTGGACAACCCCAAGGTTTTAGATGACCTAGTGTTGGACTTATTTTTGAGTTTTAGTGATGAGTGCCAGACTAACTGTTATAGTGCAAAGGCAAAAAGATGTCTACATCAAATGTATAGGTTTATTAGAGTTTGATCTTTGAATAGGTTTGATCAAACAAGCACTGTAATGGTCAGCTGATTTATATCAGCAGACTGGTCTATATCAGTAGGGTAGATAGATCAGTAGACTAGTCTGGAACCTGCTGAGGACTGAAGGCTGAGGGCTCAAACTCAGTTAATGAAGGCTAAGAGATCAAACTTAGTAATTGAAGTCAAGGATATGGAATCACAATTTAGGCAAGTTTGTGATGACCTAAACTGATTACATATACCTTGTGTACAAGGTCTAAGTTCCTCTAGATGGATGGTGATTGGAACTTAGTTATTTGCAAAAAGGTGTAATCTAACTTCAAAAATAAAAGTTAGATAAAAGATGTCTGCTGCATTATGTTTTAAACACAAAAAATTAGAGTTCAGCAGCCTGATAGGTATTTCAGCAGACTGATGAACCTGCTGATATATATACCTCGAGTAATTCAAGATTACATGGATAAGGACAACCAACTACCTCTGATTCATCAAACAAATCAATGGCTGAGATTAAAAAGACGTTGGGATGATTCAGGACTTTATCCAATGGTTTTAAGTCAAAGGGTGGACAGACTGCACTCTGTCGAAAAGGATCCTGACAATGTCAGTCCTATGAATAGTGATAGAAAGCAAGTCAAATAGGACAAAACAAGGAACGGCTACATTTGAATTTCAAATACAAGTCACATGGACTCCTACCTATAAATAGAGGACTTCCAACTCAGAAAAAGATGATGAACTTTAAGAGAAAAATACAAGAGATAATTCTGAGCTGAAAAAGCACCCTGCTGAACTTACTTAAGGCTACTGATCCAGAGAAAATCTTCAAGTGTATTATGTATTCAAGCTACATCAAGTTTACACACTTGAAGACTGCAAGCGGCTGATTACTTCATCCTAATCAAGCTGCTGCAACTGAATCATTTTCTTGATTCATTCTTTATTTTACAAAGAATCTGCTGAAGACAGTGAAGAATCTGTTGGGTGTGAAAGTCTGTTGTTTGTGGTGAAGCTGGTGAAGAGGCAATCCTACCCTTCAAGGACCAGTGGAAGACTTTGGAGCAGCAATCCTACCTGTTCCAAGTGTTTTGTTTGTGAAGCCATAGTTATTGGTGAAGGACAAGCAACTTAGGAATCTTTGTAACAGCTACATCAAAGATCTCTAGTGAATTACCTCCAACATCATAGAAGAAGAGTGGACTGACAGGATTACACCACTTGGAACCACTATAAAATCTGCCTACTTACTTTCTGCACTTAAATTCTACATTTAGTTCATTATACACATCAACCTACTGAATCTAGCAACTGAGATCACACACATACACTACTGAGTATCCAATACTTAGTATCATATTTAATAACAAGTAATAAGGCTTAATTTTTCATATAATTCCCCTGTACAAATTCAGTAAACTCTACTGTCGGTAGACTACTGTGTAACAATAGACTACTGAGGTGTCAGCAGACTACTGAGGTGTCAGCAGGCTGCTGAAGTTACTAAATTTGTTAACTCCAAAAGTTTTAAGTGTTAAGTTTATTCACCCCCCTCTAAACTTAACCAAAGCCTTTTCAAGGGACCAACAATTGGTATCGGAGCGATTGCTTACATTGCTCAAGTAATCCTACTTGTTGTGTTTGAGAAAATACTTTGAAACTTTTTCAAGTTACTGATTTTCAAAGCTTTGCATCATGGATAACAACCAGTATGCTAGAACTATGCTGATGTGTTCTCTAGATAGATTTGATGAATATAAACGTCGAATGCAGGCTTACCTTGCTGCAACTCATGATGAAATGATGGATGTGCTGACAGATGGACCACTGGAGATTACCAAGTCAGTAACAGTGGGTGATGTGACAGAGTACATTCTAAAACCAAAAAGGGAATGTAATGCTGAAGATTGAAAGAGAGCAAATCTCAACAATATTGCTATTGATATCATTTATAGAACCTTGGATAGCAATATGTACATGAAGGTTAAAGATTGCAAAACAGCTAAAGAACTTTGGGACAAGATACAGTTGATCTGTGAAGGCACTAATGCAATTAAGAAGAATAAAATCAGTGTGGCTAAGAAGAGGTTTCAAAAGTTCAAAATGCTACCAAATGAAACCATTAAGCAAATGGAGTCAAGATTTAATGCTATCCTAGATGAACTTACCCTACTGAGTGTAAGTTACTCAAAAGAAGAAATAAACTCAAAAATCTTGGAAGCATTGCCTGACAAAGAAGTTTGGGAGATGAAAGTCACTGCAATAGAAGAAATGAGAAAGCTACATGAAGAGGATACATTCAAATTATTCTCAGATCTTAAAGCTTATGAATTCAGCAAGAGATTGGTTCCTACCACTAAAAAGGAGGAACCAAAGACAACTGCATTGGCTGCCAAACATCAAGAAGTGACATCAGGAGCTCAAGATGATCTGCTGGATGAAATGCAAGAGCAGATTTCCCTACTGAGCAAGAAAATCAGGATGATGAAGACTGGAAAAAGTTCTCCAAGGAATTTCACTAAGAAATTCAGTGAAAAGAAGAAAGATGATTCAAGAAAAGACAATGATTACTTGTGTTTCCAATGCAAGAAACCAGGGCACTTCAAACCTGACTGTCCTGAGTTAAATCAGAAAAAGGAACCTGATTATCTTTGCTTTAATTGCAAAAAGCCTGGACATTTTAGACCTGATTGTCTAGACCTACTGAAGACCAAGAGCCAACAAAGAAGACATGGAAAGAAGGCTATGGTTGCTGAAGATGAATCAGGGTATGAAGTGGAATCTGAAAAGGGAAATGAATCAGATGACACAGCATTGGTTGCTGAAATGGAAGATTATGCATTAATGGCTAATATGGATGAAACAGAGGAGGTATACAATACTGTATCTATCAATACTCCTGCTGGAAGTGATTGTGAATCAACTTGTGGTTCAAATCCTAGAAACTCTGACAATGATGAGACTTTGCAAACTAATGGTTATACTAATGCTTCTAACAACAAAAATCACTTCAAACAGCATTATAAACCAAAAGGCCAGAAAACATATGTGAATCCTACACAACCAACTGTTAGAACTTGTGGATGTGTGGAATACATGTATGAACCAAAGTATGACACTTTTAGGAGAAGACCTTATGGAAACATCCCATGGGTCATGCTTACTACTGACCATTATGGACCCAAACAGGTTTGGGTACCTAAAATATATTAACTTTGTTTTGTAGGGTGTCTGGTACTTTGACAGTGGATGTTCCAGACACATGACAAAGAATAAGCACTGTTTATCAAACTACGTGACAAAGGATGGTCCAAGGGTTAATTTTGGCAACAAGAATACACCTGGATATACTAGAGGATATGGCTCACTTGTAAGAAATGGACTTACAATCAAGAATGTTGCATATGTGGAAGGACTGGACTACAACTTGCTGAGCACTAGACAATTCTGTGACATGGGATACAAGGTCACTTTTGACAATAACAACTGTATTGTCATTAGTGAAAGAGGTGATCAAGTTGTACTGGCTGGTAGAAGACAACAAAACATGTATGTTGTGGATTGGTCTACTGCAGTTCCAGAAACCTGTCTGATTGTGCATACCAAATCAGAACTCAATTGGTTATGGCACAAAAAGTTGAATCACTTGAATTTTGATGACATCAATTAGTTGGTGAAGAAGAAACTGATGATTGGTTTACCTGAGATCACATTCAAGAAAGATACTATATGTGATGCTTGTCAGCAAGGTAAACAGACTAAATCAAGCTTCAAATCAAAGACTAAGCAATCTACTAATAGAGTCTTGGAGCTGATGCATATGGATCTATTTGGACCATTTACACCAACAAGTGTTACAGGAAAGAAATACACCTTAGTGGTGGTGGATGATTATTCAAGGTACACTTGGGTGATATTTATGAACAAGAAAAGCGAGACACTCAAAAAGATGCATGATCTTTTGAAGAGATTACAGAATGAGAAAAGTTTAACAGTAGTAAAAATCAGATCAGACAAAGGTACTGAGTTTCTCAACAAAGTTATAAGAGAATATTGTGAACCGAATGGTGTACTACATCAACTTGCTGCTGCTGGTACACCTCAGCAAAATGGGGTTGCTGAAAGAAGAAAGAGGACTTTGAAAGAAGCAGGAAGGAAAATGATTTGTGAAGCATTGCTACCTGAGAGATATTGGGCTGAAGCAGTTAATACAACATGCTATACACAAAACAGAACCTTAGTGAACAAGAAGCTACTGAAGACACCTTATGAGATTTGGAATGGAAGGAAACCTAATATATCCTATTTCCATCCATTTGGAAGTAAATGTTTTATCTTAAATCATAAGGAGCATTTGAAGACATTCCAACCAAAATCAGATGAAGGAATTTTTTTGGGATATTCTTCAGTCAGCAAGGCATTCAGGGTACTGAACAAGAGGTCATTAAAACATGAAGAAACAATCCATGTTGTGTTTGATGAACCTAAGTTCTTTGGTATGTAAGATGAAGGTTGTGAAGGCTTCGAGAACGCATAAGTCAAGTCATCGATCAGTTGTGTTGAAGTTTTGGAAAGATTCAATGATTTAAAGATTTACGATTACGCCTTCTGCTTTGAACACCCTGCTGGTGATACTACCGGTGCAACAACTGAAGCAGTTCAAGGATCTGCTGAACCTCCTGTTGAAGATACAGCAGACCCTACTAAAGATGAGGTTCCTGAGAATCAATCTAACCAGAATCCACAATGGTTAAGGAATCACCCTGCTGAACAAGTTATTGGCAATGCACAACAAGGTGTGAGGACTAGAAGAAAATTAGAAGCAATGTTTACTTGTTTTCTATCACAAATGGAACCTAAAGTTGTTGAAGAAGCAATTTCAGATCCAGATTGGATAATTTCTATGCAAGAAGAGTTAAATGAATTTGAAAGAAATCAAGTTTGGACACTAGTTGAAAGGCCAAATCATGCAAATATCATTGGTACAAAATGGGTATACAGAAACAAACTGGATGAATCCGGTACCATTGTGAGGAATAAGGCCAGACTAGTTGCAAAAGGATATTCTCAAGCTGAAGGAATAGATTTTGATGAAACTTATGCACCTGTTGCAAGATTGGAAGCTATCAGATTATTCTTGGCACATGCTGCATATAAAAACTTCAAGGTTTATCAAATGGATGTCAAGAGTGCATTTTTGAATGGCATTCTAGAGGAGGAAGTGTATGTTCAGCAACCTCCTGGATTTGAAGTTAAAGATCAAGAAGATAAAGTGTATAGACTCAAGAAAGCACTTTATGGTTTGAAACAAGCACCAAGAGCATGGTATGAAAATCTATCTCAATTCTTGGTGGACAATGGTTTTACAAAAGGCACCATTGATAAGATTCTTTTCAGAATCAATGAGAAGGACAGCACCCTGCTGGTACAGATTTATGTTGATGACATAATTTTTGGTTTTGACAATGAATTGCTGTGTGAAAAGTTTGCAAATCTAATGAAGAGCAAATTCCAAATGAGTATGATGGGAGAAATGAACTATTTTTTGGGATTGCAAGTTAAACAGATGAAAGATGGAATCTTCATTCATCAAACCAAGTACACCAATGAGCTGCTGAAGAAGTTTGGTATGGAAAATAGCACCAGAATATCAACTCCTACGTGTACAAATATCAGATTGGATGAAGATAAAGAAGGCAAAGATGTTGATCAGACTTTATACAGAAGGATGATAGGCGATCTCTTTGTACCTTCTCGCCAGCCAGACTGATATATCCTTTCTTTGTAGGTGTTTGTGCAAGATTTCAATCTAAACCTAAAGAAAGTCACTTAGGTGCAGTCAAGAGAGTTCTCAAGTATCTAAAGGAGACTTTGGGAGTAGGGATATGGTATTCCAAAGATGGAAGTTTCAAAGTTATATCCTACTCAGATTCTGATTATGCTGGATGCAAGATTGATAGAAAAAGCACCACAGGAACCTGTCAGTTAATAGGAAATAGACTGGTTTCCTGGTTCAGCAAGAAACATAATTCTATATCAACTTCCCTTCTTTGAAAGTGAATACATTCTTTCTTTGGAAGTTCTTTGTGCACAAGTACTTTGGCTTAGACAACAATTAAGGGATTATGGAATTGAAGAAAAAGAAATTCCAATTATGTGTGACAACACAAGTGCAATTGCAATCACAGAAAATCCTGTTTTGCATTCAAAAACCATGCATATTGATGTGAGACATCATTTTATAAGAGATCATGTTGAAAAGAAAGATGTGTTGGTTCTTTATATCCCTCTAGATAGTGAAAGGTTTGCTAAACTAAGGACTGAACTTGGAATTATAAAAGTTGACTGATAATCAGCAATGTACTGGAATTCACCAAGGGGATTAGTCTTTGCTATGTTGGGTGAGCTCACTTAGCAGATTAGTCATTGGTATCAACAATTCCATGTACCTATTTTTGGACAATTGAGCAAATGAGGTTGCCAAAGGGATTGGTCTTTGTCATGTTGGGTGAGCTCACTTGACAGATCAGTCATTGGTATTAAACTTCATTTTGTATTATCAATTGAACAAAACAAGAAGGAATGAAAGGTCAACAGAGTTACTTTGTCAGCAGGATGCTGAGCCAACCCTGCTGATGACAAGTCTGCTGAATGGAACGTTACACAGTCAAACTCATTAAAGTCAAAAAGCAGATTGGCGGGATATTTATTTTATCCTTTATAACCGCAGTTAACACGATCCAATGGTTACAAACGTTATGAAGAAGTAATGGGCCACGTGTCAAGTTAGCATTCACTCAGATTAATCGTGGTTAATGTGGATGTAAGAGGCTTTGTTGTTGATGCTAACAAAACAGATTTAGCTATCAATATTGGTCGAAGAATAAGAAGATATGCAGGTCTGTAAAATGTACTCAACATAAGATTGGAAACAATTTCTTACACAAATGTTGTCAGTTTTTGGAAGAATATTGTGATAAAGGAAGGAAGAGAAGCATTCAAAACAACTGTAAATGCTCAAGAAATTTAAGTTTCCTCAAACCTACTGAGGGAAGTTTTTGGTTTTGAAGAAGTAATAGATGCTCCTGTAAATCCTGAGGAAATGGGGTTGTCAAAGATGGATTTTGTTGACAAAATCAAGACCAATAAAGCCACCAAATCAATTCCAGGTATTAATGTGAAAGACATTGGTTATGAGTACAACCTACTGAGCAAAATCATTGCTAAGAACATACTAGGACTGGTTGGAAGTATGGATACTCTATCAGGACCCAAAATAGAGCTGCTGATGATTATTTGCAGAAGTATGAAATTTGATTGGGCTGGATACTTTATCCATTACATGAAGAAAGTTGCAAAAGAAGAAAAGAGAAGGAAAAAGGAAATCCAAGGCCTTACCCTTAGGATTAATGGTTCTGGCCCTGCTAAATCATTTGGAAATTCCTGATGTTGCACCTGAGAAGATAAACCAATCCAGATACAAGAAAGAGATTGATTATCTTATCCCTGGTCTGGATGATGATGAAGAAGGTGTTGCTGAGGCTGCTGATGGTGATGATGGTGGAGATGATGGTGATGTTGGTGGTGAGCAGGTCAAGAAAGTTGTTAAGCCTGCTGCACCAAAGAAGACTACTGAGAAAAGAAAGGCTACTGACACAAGGAAGATAACAGAAATGATAAAGCCTAAAAGAACAAGGAAGCAAACAGCACAGACTGTTGAGTCTGCTGAGGGTCCAAGTGATGTTGAAGCTATTGACCCTGTTGTAGTTGAGAAGAAGACTGTTGCTGAAATTTTGAAGGAGTAACAGAAAGAAGCCCGTAGAAAGAGGAAGTCTACTGTGATTGAAATTGCTGATAAGCCACTTTTCAAGAGAATGAAATAGATTATTCATAAAAAGAAACATGGAAAGGGGAAACAATTGAAAATTTTGGAGGCTCAAAGAGAAGAAGAAGAAGCAGTAGAAGAAGAAGGGGAAGTACAAGGAGAGGCTATTGATGCTGAACCATTAACAATTATCAAGCCTAATGAGGATGCATATGTTGTTATTGAGCAACCTGCTGGAGAGTCACAGCAGACTACAGAAACTAAACCTGCTGATGAAGTTAGTGAATCCTCACCTGCTAAGGCTGCTGAGTCTTCTGAATCTGCCCAAGTTGTTGTTGAGCAACTTGTTGAAGAACCACAACAGACTACTGAGTCTGCACTTGTTGTGGTAACTGAAACACTTGTACAAGACCCTGCAATTCCTGCAATAGTTCAGGGGGAAGAGCAGTCTGCTGCTGATCCTGCTGATGAGCATATAAGTCAGGGGGAACCAAGTGTTATGCAGATGGAGGTAGTAGGGACTAATATCCAACCTGAGAAACCTACTGACCTAGAAGCATCTATGGAAGAAACCTTTAATCTACTTGTAGAGACCTTTGGAGGTCAACAAGGTACTGAGCGACTCCGGAAGATCATTCTTGCCCTTTGAAAGACATGAGAAAAAGAAGAAAGAAGGTATATCTTGATCCAAAGCTCCTATTTTGGTGGTGATTATTTCCAATGGAAGTTTGGATATTATAAGAGACAAAAGTCAGCTGCAGAACCAATGATAGATTTTGAAGAATGGGCTTTTGAAAAATTGGGAGTGGGGAGCTTGCTGGATCTGATTGATACCACCTTACTGCAATCAAGGCTGATGGATCTATTTGACGAACAACAGAAAGAAGAGGGTATCATATTCAGGAATCCAAGAGATGATGATGACTCTTCATCATCTGATTCTGATGACAATCATCCATCTGGTCCAGGAGGAACAAGTGGTACTGCAATGATTATTGAACCAACTAAAAGGCGATCTCATGGTCTTTGGAGAATCTCTTGAAAGACAAACAAAGCGGGACGAGACAGGATGAAGATATGGAGAATCTCACCATGGATGATATTGAGGCACAAATCAATGAGGGAATAGACATTGGTGCAAACAGAATGGTTGGTGAGGTAGATCCATTATTTGTTGAAGAACCTGCTATTCATGTTGATGATCAGCAGACTGTTGATTCAAGTGATGAGAGGGTTACTGAGAACCTAGTGCCAATTCAGAGGAATCAATTCAATATCAAGACTGGATTGACACTGAGGGGACCTTATCCAAAACTGCCTTTATCCTAACAAAGATTGGTCATGCTGAAGGATTCCAAGTGGATAATGAGGCTGTATTCAATCCTCGAAGAGTGGAACAGGAGGTACAGGTTGATGAGTTTCAAACAGCACCTGAACAAAGGTTGGAACAGGAGGTACAGGTTGCTGAGTTAGAAACAGCACCTGGACACAGGTTGGAACAATTTTTGGGTTTGGAGGAAACCCCTGTTGTTATTGTTGAAGAGGCTGCTGTAGTGGAGCCTACTGGAATCAAGACCACTATAGGGAAAGATAGTCAGCAGGCTGCTATTATTGATGAGAATGAGCAGCTGCTGGACTATGACTATAGTGATGATGAATTTCAAATTCCTGAAGAAGAAAATGTTGATGATGAACCTCAACAGGCATTTGTACCTATTTTTGAAGAACCAGCTCTTGATCCTATTCTGGAGGAATATCAAGGACCTAACCCTGCTGGACTGGATATGAGTTTTGCAGTGGTTATCAGCAGACATAGGCCACAATACAATGTAGAAGAGCCTGCTGATAGAGGAATGGCTGGTGGGGTACCAGCACATGTCATGGAAGAGTTGAGGACAGTTAGAAATGATATTGCAAACTTAAGAACTCAACTTGACAGGCAAGAGCAGAGATTTGAAGCCTTAATGAATTTGGTGGAGAATAGAGGGAGGACCACTGAAACTGCTGCCTCCAATATTACATCCACACAATATGCTCTAGCTGATCTTGCTATGGATGTTAAGGGGATTAAGCAAGGAAATACACTGAAGGACAAGTTTCTGAAAGACCAACTTGAATCCATTCATAAGAAACTTGACAAACTTGCTGAATCACCTAAGCCTGCTGAGCCTGCTGCTGTATCACAACCTATTGTACTTGATCCTAAACTTACTGAAAGGATAACCCTGCTGGAGCAAACAATGGACGGAAGGATCACAGCAATTGATACTAGGACTGAAATCATGGAAAGTCAACTGAACAACCTAGTAGTCACTCAAGAAAGTGTGCATGGCCGGCTGACCCGTTTTGTTGATGATGTCAATAAGGGGGAAGAGCAAACAGCAGAAGCAATAGAAGATGCAAGGATTTTTGCAAAGAAGAGATGGGAAGCTGAATCGCCCCATCTATCCTCCTGAGGAGAGGTTTAAATACATATAGAGAACCTGCTCCTGGCAGACTTCCACTCACAGATGATCTTCTCAAATAGTACAAGAAGGTCTACTACAACAAAAGGAGACCCTATCATGACAAGGGATTTCATGAAGGTCTTAACTCCTTTTTGGGCTTAAAATTCTGGGAGGCCAGAGTTAAATCAATGAGAGCCACAAGAAAAAGTGGAAGAGGTGGTAGAGGTGAAAGGAGTTTACCTACCACAAATGCAAAGGAATCATTGAATAAATTCAAGGAGGTTTACATGAGGTTAGGCTTCAGGGTACATCAGATTAATCTAACTCTTCCTGAAGCTTGGCATTGGTGGAAACAAGTTAATCCTCATATTGATTTCACTCTGATTGAAAATGACTGGAAGAGAGAGATGATCAGAGAAATCAGAACTTATCAAGAACAAGCTGAGAAAGCAAGAGAGGAAAGGGAAAGAAGACAGTAGATCAGCATACTTATCTGTTTTATCTTTGCTGATGCTAGACTGTAATAATTTTTGAACAAATGATTATAATGAAAGAAGACTATATTTGTTCTGTTTTTGTTTTAAATCTTTTTGCTTTGCTGTTAGGTGAGGGTATTGGCATCATCACCAAAAAGGGGGAATTTGTTGGACTTATTTTTGAGTTTTAGTGATGAGTGCCAGACTAACTGTTATAGTGCAAAGGCAAAAAGATGTCTAGATCAAATGTATAGGTTTATTAGAGTTTGATCTTTGAATAGGTGTGATCAAACAAGCACTGTAATGGTTAGCTGATTTATATCAGTAGACTGGTCTATATCAGTAGGGTAGATAGGTCAGTAGACTAGTCTGGAACTTGCTGAGGACTAAAGGCCGAGGGCTCAAACTCAGTTAATGAAGGCTAAGGGATCAAACTTTGTAATTGAAGTCAAGGAAATGGAATCAGAATTTAGGCAAGTCTGTGATGACCTAAACTGATTACATATACCTTGTGTACAAGGTCTTTGTTCCTTTAGATGGATGGTGATTGGAACTTAGTTATTTGCAAAAAAGGTGTAATCTAACTTCACAAATAAAAGTTAGATAAAAGAAGTCTGCTGCGTTGTGTTTTAAACACAGCAAATTAGAGTTCAGCAGACTGATAGGTATTTCAGCAGACTGATGAACCTGCTGATATATATACCTCGAGTAATTCAAGATTACATTGGAAGATTACATGGATAAGGACAGCCAACTACCTCTGATTCATCAAACAAAGAAATGGTTGAGATTAAAAAGATGTAGGGATGATTCAGGACTTTATCCAATGGTTTTAAGTCAAAGGGTGGACAGACTGCACTCTGTCGAAAAGGATTATGACAGTGTCAGTCCTATGAATTGTGACAAAAAGCAAGTCAAATGGGACAAAACAAGGAACGGCTACATTTGAATTTCAAATACAAGTCACATAGACTCCTACCTATAAATAGAGGACTTCCAACTCCGAAAAAGATGATGAACTTTAAGAGAAAAATAAAAGAGATAATTCTGAGCTGAAAAAGCACCCTGCTGAACTTACTTAAGGCTACTGATCCAAAGAAAATCTTCAAGTGTATTCTGTATTCAAGCTACATCAAGTTTACACACTTGAAGACTGCAAGCTGCTGATTACTTCATCCTAATCAAGCTGCTGCAACTGAATCATTTACTTGATTCATTCTTTATTTTACAAAGAATCTGTTGAAGACGGTGAAGCATCTGTTGGGTGTGAAAGACTGTTGTTTGTTGTGAAGCTGGTGAAGAGGGAATCCTACCCTTCAAGGACCAGTGGAAGACTTTGGAGCAGCAATCCTACCTGTTCCAAGTGTTCAGTTTGTGAAGCCATAGTTATTGGTGAAGGACAAGCAACTTAGGAATCTTTGTAACAGCTATATCAAAGATCTCTAGTGAATTACCTCCAACATCATAGGAGAAGAGTGGACTGACAGGATTACACCACCTGGAACTACTATAAAATCTGCCTACTTACTTTCTGCACTTAAATTCTGCATTTAGTTCATTATACACATCAACCTACTGAATCTAGCAGCTGAGATCACACACATACACTACTGAGTATCCAATACTTAGTATCATATTTAACAACAAGTAATAAGGCTTAATTTTTGATATAATTCCGCTGCACAAATTCAGTAAACTCTCTCACAAGTCGAGACTCTTCGTGTAACAATGACTCTATTGTGGTGTCGGCAGACTCATCGAGGTATCAAGCATTGCTTTGAAGTTACTAAATTTGTTAACTCCAAAAGTTTTAAGTGTTAAGTTTATTAACCCCCTCTAAACTTAACCAAAGCCTTTTCAAGGGACCGACACCTAGGCTCGGTTTTCTCTTAGTCCATACCTCGTATGGCGTAGAGTCAACCGTCTTTGATGGAACTCGGTTCAGTGTATAGGATGCGGTTTCTAGAGCATACCCCCAAAACGATTTTGGAAGAACTGCATAGCTCATCATGGATAGTACAATGTCTAACTTGGTACGGTTCCTCCTTTCAGACACGCCATTCATTTGTGGCGTCCCGGGAGGGGTCCATTCAGGTAGAATCCCATTCTCTTTCAAATAGTCTTGAAACTCTCCATCTAGGTATTCTCCACCTCGATCGGATCGAAGTGTTTTGATTTCTTTACCTAGTTGTTTCTCTACTTCACTTCTGAATTCCTTGAACTTTTCAAAGGCTTCAGACTTATACTTCATTAAGTATATATAACCATAGCGAGAATGGTCGTCAGTGAAGGTGATAAAATAAAAGTATCCTCCTTTGGCTTGAATTGACATTGGGCCACATACATCAGTATGTATGAGCTCAAGCAACTCATTGGATCTTATCCCTTTGCCACTAAAAGGTGACTTTGTCATCTTGCCAAGTAAACAAGCTTTGCATGTATCAAACGATTCGTAATCGAATTGATCCAACATTCCATCTTTATGGAGTTTGGAAATGCGATTCTTATTTATATGGCCAAGTCTACAATGCCATAAGTAGGATTCATTCAAGTCATTTGTTTTGGCTTTCTTGTTATTTATATTAAGTACGTCAACATTCATATCTAATATGTAGAGACCATTGCTAAGTATGCCAGTACCATAAAAGATTCCATCACGTGAAAAAGAACAACATTTATTCTCAAACGTAAAAGAAAATCCATCAACATCTAATGCAGAAATAGAAATAATGCTCTTCGTAAGAGCAGGAACAAAATAACAGTTATTGAGTTCAAGTACTAGCCCAATGGGCAATGAAAGAAAATAAACTCCTACGGCTAGCGCAGCAACACTTGCTCCATTTCCAACGCGTAGGTCCACCTCTCCTTTCCTTAGATCTCTAGTTCTTCTTAGTGCTTGCATATTCGTACAAATATGAGAACCACAACCAGTATCTAATACCCAGTGGTTAGACTTAGAAGAAGTAATGTTGATCTCAATCATAAATATACCTGAAGTCGAAGCATCAGAATGCTTCTTCTTGGTACTCAAGAAGCCTTTGAAGTTTCTCCTCCAAAGTCCGGTCTCACCGCAATGGAAGCAAGCATCCTTGGATTTGTCTTTTGCTATCTTAGGCGTTGGCTTAGGTGCAGCCTTCGCCTTCTTGGAATTTTTCTGGGCTTTTGCCTTGCCCTTGCTTGAAGTGACCAGCAACACTTGCTTTCCCTTCCCCACAGTGCCCTTAGAAATTTTCAACATGTTCAATAACTCCGCTAGGGAGCAATCTATCTTGTTCATGTGATAGTTCATCAAAAGCTGAGAATGAATCGGTGCAGAGATTGCGAGAATCAAGTCAATACTCAACTCGTTCCAACTTGTGGCCCGACTTCCCAAGCCACTCTATGTACCCGATCATCTTAAGCACGTGTGACCCCACGCAGAGACCGGATGCCATCTTACAACTAAAACAGGCCTTCGAGACCTCGTACCGCTCAGTCAAGCGACCCCGAAGCATAGAGTTCCTTTAGGTGGACCATGATTGTGTAGGCATCCATAGACTCATGCTATTTCTGCAGTTCAGGTGTCATAGAAGCAAGCATAATACATGTAGCATCGATCTTTCGGAAGCGATTGCTTGTTATACTTCTCGACAAAGATCCGCGCACCAAACCCCCAACGGGCTTTTACAGTAGGGCCTCGCCCAAGACATAGCCAATCTTCTCGTGCCTCAAAACGATTTTGAGGTTTCTTTCCCAATCGAGAAAATTAGTTTCGTCAAGCTTGTTTTCAATGATAAAACGAAGGTTCAATTTGTTTGACATTTTCTACAACAATAAGTAAAGATAGAATAAGCAAAAGCTCATCTATAAGAAAAACCCTAAATTTTGCACTTAAAATTTTTATAAGGTTTTACTCCCACTAGCCAACTACTCCCAATTGGCTTTAAAGAAAATAATTTTTTTAGTGGGCAAGATCCCATCGAACTACCTCGACCCCCAGCTTTGGCTGATGGGCCGAAAATAATTAAACAGGTGGACAACGATTTGTCGATCATATCTTATATGACTCTTGTTGTTTGACCAGTCCACTCTTTGACAACATTTCATCTTATGAAAATAGTCAAACTCTTGCCTCTAAAATCCAAACGACCCCGCTTTGGCTGGTGGCCGAGAGAATTCTTAGTCGAGTCATAACCCCAATATTCGTGAGATCTCTTTCGATCATATCTCGATAACGACGATATACCCGAGGTAGGTCAACCCCCGCTTTGGCTGGTGAGTTGGGTCCGAACAAGGGCTCTTCACCGTCGTTATAATATGGGGAGGCAATTTCGACTTGATTTTTGATGTGGGAATAATTTTAAATTAATTCATTTAATTAATTTGGTTTAATTATGGTCTCATCTACTGTGTGCATATTACTACTATATCATATAAAGTGAAACATACACAACATTCCGCGTGCAAAATAACCGGCATGATCATGGACTTTTCCTAGGTGCGGTTTCGAATACAAACTGACGAAACCGCAGGTCACAAACTAAGGGTATCTGCAACCGCCAATAGGATCTTTATTGCTGTACGCCAATGGGTTCTTTATCTCTCCTTGGTCTTCAACTTCTTGCTCCATTCTTGTTACATAATAAATAATTACACCCGCCGCACACGGGGGGAGCTAACGAGAATGGGATAAATGCAAAAAGTAAACTAGGTCACGTTCTTCATAACGGCCTAGGACAATTTTTCAAAAACCAACAAAAGAAAACATTCCCATCTATCATATTGGTCGAGTCCATGATCAATCGGGGTCCATATAATCACATTATATCTACACATCTAATCCATACAATTTTATCATATGAAAAAGATGAAATTCTAATTTTAACTACTCATGCGTCTTTATTTTATCACATCAAATAATTAAATAACATTTAATTAATTATATGACTTAATCGATAATTAAAATTTACATTTAATTTTAAATCGATTTTAATTTCAAATAAATTTGAACTTTTCAAAATAAATTAAAATTATAAAGTCTCCTATTTGTTTCCTTTCCAAAACCAAATTTGGCTTAGGCCTGGCCACTTTCCAAAATCAAAATTTTGGAAGTGGCCTAGGCCTAGGCCTTTTACAAATCAAATATTTGAAAAGGGCCTAGGCCTATTCCAAATCAAATATTTGGAAAGGCCAAATAATTTTGGTTTAGGCCTGGCCACTTTTCAAAATCAAAATTTTGGAAGTGGCTTAGGCCTAGGCCTTTTACAAATCAAATATTTGAAAAGGGCTTAGGCCTATTCCAAATCAAAATTTGGAAAGGCCAACATGCCATATGGTTTCCCAATTGCCCAAACTGTTTGAACCATTGGTTGGCCATATGACACAATAAACAAACGAGATATCTATGCACAATAAATATCACAAAACAAAAAAAAGGTCGATCACCCCCATTGGAAGATGACAGCCGACGGACGGCAGCCCTAGGGCCACCGCCGTCGCCGCCGCCGCAGAGGAGGGGGGCCGCCGCCAGTCGGCCGAGCCCCCCAAAACCCTTTTTTTTGTTTCAACGTTTTGTGATTTAAATCTTGCATCTATCGATTAATTACTACGAAATTAAATTATGCTTATTGCTTAAGCTCGAAGTCTGTCTCTGATACCACTATTAGGAAATCACTAGTTTAACGCAGCGGAATTTAAAATTTGATTTCCTTTTCTAGATCATTCTTCGTTTAATGCAATAAACACGTTAAGTAGTTTGACGGTTATACCTTAGATGATCTATAAGATCTTCGCTTTGACCGTCAATGGAGAGTAGTTCAGTGCGCAAGCTGTCCACGCGTCCGGCCTCTATCGCTAATCCACACGAACCCCTTGCCGGAATCCTCCTTGGATTGCTATCGGAAAAACTCCGGTTGCTAGACCGGCCCTTTTCTTCTCTCACAAACTCACTATGGATTGCTCTCTATTTTACACAAGAACTATGAGCCCTTGCAATTGTGATGTACAATAGAGCTTGACACCCACCTCTTATTTATAGTTGTTAAAGGTGAATTTTATGGTTTTTATCGCTTTATTCCGTAACAATATTCTTCGTATTTTATTACTTTTTTATAGAAAAGTAGGAGTTTAATTGAAATATTGAGATATTGAAGTTCGAAATGTTTAAAAGTGCAAAATCGAGTTGTGTATGCGTTTTTTAATGTGTTTATGTATGATTTTACACTTTGCTCGTGTTTACCATCTTGTAGGTATGCTTGCATGCCTGAGAAGGAGCTTAAAAGATGTTTACTTGAAGATTTAATGGCAAGAAAGAGATACAAAATTGAGATTGGCATGAGGACACATTGATGGCTGAACTGGCGTCTGAGTCCCGTCTAGTGGACGGGCGTTTGAAGGACCAGACGGACGTCCACTAGAGCTGTTGGATTCGGAGAAGGCAGAAATTTGCTGGACGAGCGTTCGATGTATTGGACGAGCGTCCAGGAGGAGAAATTTGGTTCAGGATGTTCAGGTTTTCTATGGACGAGCGTCCATTTTTGCATAGGACGGACGTCCAAGAAGACTCGGCATGACTCGATGAATTTTGTGAAGACTGGACGGGCGTCTACCTTGCTGGACGGGCGTCCAATCGCCGACTTAACCCTAGACGCCTCAAAATCTTATAAATACCAGCGCATATCAAACCCTAAAGATATCATATCGTTCATTCAGAAATTCCTAGCAGCCGCATATTCCACGAAACACATAGATGAATTCTTCCATCTCAACAATCATGATCACCAATATGATTGTTAGCTAAGCATCTTGCAGTGGGACAACAGAGGAAACCAACCAACAACCACACCAACTAGAAGATTTTAAGCTATATCTTTAGTGAGTTAAATTTACTGTTTTTCATCAATTGAATTTCGTAATAATTGTTTATGTTTTATTGAATCGAGAGATCGATGAAACTACCGTTCTAATTGAATTTATATGAGAATATTATTCAAGTTGTGATTTCTTTCAATTGATGCAATTAATTGTGATTCAAGAGATTGTTTATGATTAATTGAGTAGAGTATTGGAGTCAATCTCATGATCGTGTTATGCATGCTAGTTTAGTTTTGCTTGAGAAAGAAAACGAAACCCTAGAAATTGATTAAAGAGATTTAATCGAATTCGTGATTTGATCATTACTAAAAATCGTACCTTTAGCTCACAATCTAGTTGGGGTTGGTTGGTTGATTGGTGGATTCTAGTTGCCTTGCCGTTCTTTTAATTATTTGATAAACCAATTTGTTCGTATCAATTGTGATTGCCACGATTAGTATTTCAAGAACTTTAGTTGTTGCCCGCTGTTTTCTGCATATTTCTGTTTTTCCAGCAAGTTACCGGACGCCCGTCCACCTTGATGGAACGGCCGCCCCGGTGTTGAATTTTTCATTTTCGCTATTTTTGTCATTGTTCTTCGTTTCTATTTTACAATTAATATAAACCTTAGTTTTAGATAATAATTTGTGACATAATCGATATAATAACTGCATCTTAATCCGATAAACATTCGATTCCCTTAGGACGACCCGTTAACACCCTTTACTACAAGCCTTATACTTGGGGTGTTTCGGTTTATAAATTTAAAACTAGTTTTTACCGAACAAGTTTTTGGCGCCGTTGCCGTTGCAATTAAATGAGCTCGACGAATTTAGACTCAGAGCATATGAGAATGCCAAAATCAGTAAGGAAAGAACTAAGGTACTCCATGATGCTAAGATCAAGGATAGAGAATTCAAAGTGGGTGATCTGGCTTTGCTTTATAATACCAGGCTCCATCTGTTTGCCGGTAAGCTCAAATCTAGATGGTCTGGGCCCTTTGAAATTCTCGATGTCAATCCAAGTGGAGCGATCACGTTGAACGGGTATGATAATCAACCCTTTAAGGTAAATGGAAAAAGACTCAAAAAATATTTTGACCAACCAAAAGAAAAGTCTGAGACCCTGTACTTTCAAAAGAGGGTTGAAACGACTGATATTCTGATCTGCGATGAGATCCCATCCGAATTCTTTCATTCGGATGATGACATTTCTACATTTACCCGTGAGGACCCTTCTTCCAAGACATCTGAACATGTCAGTATACCTAAGCTTAACCTGCACAAGAACGGGACGAAGAAGAGAGTCAGTGCTATCTGGAGAGTTAAGTTCAAACACTTAGTAGAGCACTTGGCCTGTTGCTGTTGCGGCCACACCCTTGTCCTTCATTCTGATTCCAATGAAGAAGTGGCCAGAAGTAAACCGAAGTGGCCCGATCCGGGTTAACTTTGAAATCTGTGTCAAGCTAATGACATAGAAGAAGTGCTCCTAGGAGGCAGCCTAGTCTTTTAAGTTACTTTTTAGTTAAGTTTTTAGGGCATGAGGAATAACACCATGGTGATTTGTGTGTTGGTTATCCCTGTCCTATTTGTGAATGCTTTATGTGCCTACATGTTTACTCATATACCCCTTGTACCCCGAGATTATATGCTATGTCGAGTGTTGCAGATATTGTTGCGCGGTTTTTGCCATTTGTCACTTTTAGTGTTGTCTGTTCATGCTACGAGTTGCAGTGGTACATTCATGCTACGGTCTGACCTCTGCCCACCTACGACCCGACAATCATTTTGAAAACCAGCTAAGTATTCTTTTCTTTTATCTGCACATTCTGAGGACATAATGTGATTTAAGTGTGGGGGGGTGTCTAAATTGGGTATGTTATCATGCTATATTTCGAAAAGCGAGCAAATGTGAATTCCTTGGCAAAAATTTAAAATTTTTCAAAGTAAACGTGGATAATTGTAAATCTTGAGCATGTAATTGAAACAAAAAGGCTCGCTAGTTGTAGTTTCCTGACGATGATTGTCTGTAACTTCTGTGAGATAGTTATAGCATGCTTTTACTAATATGAGATAGTATTCATTTCATATTCATGTAAGCCTTTGAAATTGAAGCGACATTTTTAAAATTTATCCATTCACTATCCTAGTGATTTATCCTAGAGAGACTTGTGCTTAATAGTAACGGTAAACATTACACCTAATTTCTAACCGTGTACTGTGAATATCTGAAGGTTTGAATGTGATAGGAGGGATATATATTAAGGTTTGTACACCAATCTAAGATGAATAATATGAATAAAATATGTGTATGTCGGATGTAGCTGCCAATGATTTGAGTGTGGTAGGGCATTATCACGAAATGTCCTATACCACTATGAGGTTCAATAGCTCCCATTGCTGATGATAGTAGTCCGACTAGGGTGTTATCACGAAACATCCTATTCTTTGGGAATGAGGGCATATGCTATATATGTGGAATTAAGTTAATCTTAAAGAAAATTTGGCAAATGGTACTATGGAAAGTTGGTAGGAACCGTAGTTATCTTCTAACTATCCCCAGTATAAACCGAATGATATGTTTTAGGGATTATCCTAATAAGTACACGGGAAGACTTTTTGTGGAATGGTTACTGCCTATACCTAGGAAAGTCATTAGGATTATTTGAACGGATTTTGTGCGAAAGATGAGTGGAGATTGAAAAGGGCTTTTCACACACACACTGAATCTATCTCTATGTTGGTATTAATTGCTATATTTGTCGTATCTTTTGTTACGTGAGTTGGGAATCTATATGGATTGCATGAAAGTGAGCTAGTTTTGATTATTTTGTTCGGGACGAACAATAGTTAAGTGTTGGGGAGTTGTTAACGGTGAATTTTATGGTTTTTATCGCTTTATTCCGTAACAATATTCTTCGTATTTTATTACTTTTTATAGAAAAGTAGGAGTTTAATTGAAATATTGAGATATTGAAGTTCGAAATGTTTAAAAGTGCAAAATCGAGTTGTGTATGTGTTTTTATGTGTTTATGTACGATTTTACACTTTGCTCGTGTTTACCATCTTGTAGGTATGCTTGCATGCCTGAGAAGGAGCTTAAAAGATGTTTACTTGAAGATTTAATGGCAAGAAAGAGATACAAAATTGAGATTGGCATGAGGACACATTGATGATGGCTGGCGGCGTCGAGTCCCGTCTAGTGGGACGGGCGTTTGAAGAGACAGGCAGGCGTCCACTAGTAATTTGTTGGATTCGGAGAAGGCGAAATTTCTTTGGACGAAAGCGTTCGATGTATTAGACAGCGCCGAGGAGGAGAAATTTGGTTCAGGATGTTCGAGTTTTTACGTGACGGGCGGGCGTCCATTTTTGCATAGACGGACGTCCAAGAATACTCGGCCCGACTCGATGAATTTTGTGAAGACCGGGCGGGCGTCTACCTGCGGACAAAGCGCCCAATCGCCGACTTAACCTAGCCGCCTCAAAATCTTATAAATACCAGCGCATATCAAACCCTAAAGATATCATATCGTTCATTCAGAAATTCCTAGCAGCCGCATATTCCACGAAACACAGAGATGAATTCTTCCATCTCAACAATCATGATCACCAATATGATTGTTGGCTAAGCATCTTGCGGTGGGACAACGGAGGAAACCAACCAACAACCACACCAACTAGAAGATTTTAAGCTATATCTTTAGTGAGTTAAATTTACTGTTTTTCATCAATTGAATTTCGTAATAATTGTTTATGTTTATTGAATCGAGAGATCGATGAAACTACCGTTCTAATTGAATTTATATGAGAATATTATTCAAGTTGTGATTTCTTTCAATTGATGCAATTAATTGTGATTCAAGAGATTGTTTATGATTAATTGAGTAGAGTATTGGAGACAATCTCATGATCGTGTTATGCATGCTAGTTTAGTTTTGCTTGAGAAAGAAAACGAAACCCTAGAAATTGATTAAAGAGATTTAATCGAATTCGTGATTTGATCATTACTAAAAATCGTACCTTTAGCTCACAATCTAGTTGGGGTTGGTTGGTTGATTGGTGGATTCTAGTTGCCTTGCCGTTCTTTTAATTCTTTGATAAACCAATTTGTTCGTATCAATTGTGATTGCCACGATTAGTATTTCAAGAACTTTAGTTGTTACCCCATTGTTTTACGCATATTTGCTTTTTCAAAGACGTTACGGACGCCCGTCCACCTTGATGAAGCGGCCGTCGGTGTTGAATTTTTACATTTTCGCTATTTTAGTCAACGTTTCTTCGTTTCTATTTTACAATTAATATAAACCTTAGTTTTAGATAATAATTTGTGACATAATCGATATAATAACTGCATCTTAATCCGATAAACATTCGATTCCCTTAGGACGACCCGTTAACACCCTTTACTACAAGCCTTATACTTGGGGTGTTTCGGTTTATAAATTTAAAACTAGTTTTTACCGAACAATAGTCAAAAGTGGCGCCCCATATGTGTGTAGGAGAAGAAAACCTTTTCCCAATAAAGTAAGGAAAATCTTCTAGATTGATTTATCTCTTTAATGATAATTAATTTTGCCAATATCTTATATTGAACATAATTATCTTATTACCATAAATATATTTTTCAAAATCAATTAATATCTTATATTAATATTATGGTAATCTTATTAATTAAAGTGCACAATCCAAGTGTATCTTATACACTCAATTGTGGCGCCCCAATAGTCAAATGATTGACTTCCGGAATATTCTTTAATTAATATAATTTGTATATAATTAATATCTTGTATTTTATTTATTTATAATAAATAAATACCACCATATTAATTTACCACTATAACCTTTATAGTCTAGAGATAAACTTTCTTTATTTGGTTATCAACTATAACCGCATTTTAATCCGACTCAAAGTCCATATGTGTGTGACCCGATAGGCTTCCAAATATATTGGCCGTAGACACAAAGTTTAATTTACTAAAATGCCCTTCATACCTAACGATCACGGGATATCGTCTAGCAACACACCGTGACCCCCAATCATCGGAAGAGTCAAAAGCAATGACTACTACCTTTCATGTGAAGCAGTTACCGTGTAACTTACAATCCTATCGTTGTAATAATATCCATACGATCGTATCTCGAGTGTCAATACATTGACGATCGTATCTTATAATCTGGACATCATGCTCTCTCGGAATAACACATTTACTCCCACTTTGTAAAGATTCTCGAGAGCTAGACATTCCTTATAAGAAGGCCATTTCATATATTCGATCCCAATCATAGAATACGCGATTCCCGGATGACCAATCATGTATACTCCACATGCTTCAATATCATACCAATCACTACCGCATGATCGCCCCGTGGTTAGGAGAAATCTCAATAGTGTCAAAGCATGACAATCCACACCGTGATGCCATGAAGACTCCGGTCAAAAGGATAATTACACAACCGCCACATAGTGTGACACTTAATGTACGTGGGTCAGTCTAACGTACGCATTCTCTAATACACGTCCACGTACAGTCCAAGTGTCTCTACACTTCGATAGACGAGATCTATCCCTATCTTCTAAAAGACAGAAGACATCCAATACGTGCTAGTCTGATTATACTATCAATGTCCTATTTGATAATATGTAAGACTAGAGACATTTGAGTACCAATCTTGTTATAGTGATTAGAGATCTCATCAACCACAATCACTATCATGGTTTCTGTATCACAGATTGATACTAGGGACGTTGCTATATATATACAACAAATAACATGAAGATAAACAATATATAATAACATAAGCGCCTTTTATTAATCACAATAAAGTTATTACATGAACTAAATAGACTGTAAATGACCCGACCCGGTCGGATCCGGTCCAACCCGATTGGGTTTAGGACACCTTTCCAACAATTTGAACTCGATCCCGAGTGGCAGGAGTCAATAGATAGATTAGTGATAGAAGAAATCCCTTGGGTTCCTCCTGTCCCAGCCTTGCTTCCTTCTTCCCTTCCTTTAACCGGGACTTTGAATTTGTCCTGAGACTCAAGGCCCATAAAGCTACTATGGAAAAGATAGGGAGTCATGGGTGAATTCTACCCTTTTTGTGGACAGTGTGAACAAGATTTATGAGGAGTACGGGATAGATATGGAGACATATGCCCCCGTAGTTTCAGATGTCCCTCCTGTACGCCTACCATCCTCCGGAAGGGTACTGCGCCATCTAGCAAGCTCAGCTTGAGAGCGGGTTGAGGTTTCTCTTATGTCCAGCCTTCCTGGCCATACTGGGCTATTATCGGATTGGTGTAGCTCAGGTTCCCGCGAATGGGGTTAGGAGTATCTTATAGTTAGCCATAATTTACCGGATGGCAGATTCCATTCTCCAGAAGTCTATTCAGAGTTTTTTACCAGATCAAGAATGTGATGAATTCTCCTGGATAGAAATACTTTGCACGTCAGACCGGACCTCAGAACGGTACCCAGTGCTTGCTGAGGAGCCATCCTCCTTTAAAGGACGAAAACTGAGATTTTTATCTCGGGCAGTAGAGGTCGGATGATCTGCCCAAGGATGTTGGTCTAGATAACTTTAGTCAAGAGGACCTACATGCCATTCAAAATGTTGGAGTTTCCCTGAAAGTCAAGAAGATTCCTTCCCGGTTGATAAACGCTGCTCGGCTGACCGATGCGGGACCTGACCCATATATACCTTTTAGCGTTGTGGAGAGGAAAGCCCGTAGGGTCTTTTCTTTTGTACTTTTATTTTTCGCATGCTTGTCTTCTGCTATTGACTAACTCTTTTTCTCTTGCTTTTTGCAGTGAGGGACTTAGCTGTGTTGTTGGCAAATGCTGGAGAAGTGGTTGACGAGATTCAACCTGAAGAAGACGCTTCCGTGGAGGAAGAGCATAGTCGTGAAGAGGTGCATGCCACCCGATCTACAAGATCTACCCTGGATGCTTTCACCTCCCGGCTACTGGCACACTAGCCAGATGACGCTATGACCCATCATTCTTCACGGGAGAATGTTGGTCTCAGAGAAAGTTAAAACTATAGTCAGAGAGGGGGTGAATGACTATAGTGGAGTTTCAAAAACTTTTCTTATATTTAAAAGCTTTTGGGCAGTGGATAAGTCCCTTCTTTAAATGTTGGTTCAAAGTAGATTATGCAATCACAGATATAATATGTAATAAAGTAAAGTGTTGAAAGTAAATAGACACAAAGGTTTATAGTGGTTCAAGGTGGTGTAATCCCTTAATCCACTCTTCTCCTGTGATGATTGGAGTAATTCACTATTGTTTCACAGATACAATAGTACGATTGTCCTTGGCTACACTGGCTTCACAATCTCCAAGACAATCACTCCCTGGCTACAAAAGCTTCAGTGACTCAGTCTCTATCACTGCTCCTTGAGAATAAATCTTTCAGCAGCTATCACAAAGGTTGCAACTCCTTCTCAGATTCCTCTAATTCTATTGCTTCAGTTTGATGTGAATTGGATTCACAGATTTGTTGATCAATCTCAGAGCTTGATATGGAATCTGAAGTTCTGATTGCTGAGTTGATCTCTAGATGTTTCCTTTATGCATAGATAGAAGGCTTTTCAAATTGACAGAGTTTCTACTTGTTTCTTATCAGATTCAATCGTTAATCTCTCTCTTTCTTTGTCTGTATTGGCCTTCTATTTATAGCCTTGATAAATCTTAATTTGAATTTCCGTCCGTTGGCTATTTAATGTGGGGAATAATCCTTGATTTAATTCTTGATTCCCCCTTAATTATATTCTCCTTGATTTCAGTGATCGGATTTTTCTTCAAACGTTTATCAGAAAATCCATCGTTGATTGATCCTCAATTGATTGTGCATTTAGTGCTTGATCTTCATCGTTTGAAATCTGAGCAAGTAAAGTTTACTTGGCCGTTTCCTGAACGGTTAAGTGATCCTCCTGACTTAGCTGTCTTAGTTCTTCCTTCACTGATTCGTCTTTGCTCAGCCGATAGTTAGTTCACTCTGCCGGTATACTGCTTTGTTATTTTCTTTGATCTTTTCGATACTTCTTGTACATCACTGATACTTAATTTGGGTGAGATCAGTGTACACCATGTTTGACAATGTATTCCATCATTTAGATTATAACTTAGACTTATCCAAGGTCATCATAGACTTCCTTGGTTATAAGTCAGACTATAATATCTTTATGCTTCTCTGCTAGTACTTGGCTGGCTTCACTCTGCCGGATTTCTGTTTTACTTTGCCATCCTACCAACTTGTACAATACTTGTGTGACTCAACTTATACAACATGTCAGACTCTAAGTAAAGTCTTATACAGAGAATTACAACTTATTTCAGGCTTGCTATAACAGCTAGTATGGCCATCATCAAAACATATTAAAATGTTCCTAACAATTTCCCACTTTTGATGCCAAAACGCTCATAAGCCTGTATATAAGTATGCAAATTTTCATAATAATAACAGAATAAAACTCAAAAATTTTATTCATCCATTCCAGAGCAAAAAGACAAGTCGTTAAAGAATTATTCAAAGGGCAAAAAGTGTCATTTAAGGTCTTCTTCTACTTGTTATCTTCAAACTTGATGCCCTTGCCCTTGTCAGTTGAGCTTTCGACTTTTCACTAGAGATTTCAGGCGGCTTACTACTTCCTTACCCCTTTTTGGCATCACCAAACCTTTCTTCCAGGATTTTGTTGGCTGCCTCAGATTCTGGGAGGGGCCCTAACCTTTCATCCAGTATTTTGTTTGTAGCTCCAGCGACATTAAGTAAGGTGTTGAGTTGCTTTCCTGAATAGTCCATAATCTCATCCAGATGGTGAATTTGCTGAGTATGTGAGGGCCTCAATTTTGTGATTCATTAAGGTTGCCTTACTTCACAAAGCATTTTTCAGATTTTGCCTGCTGTTGTACTGCCTCTCCATATCCACTATCAGAGGTTGAATATCCAGATTGAAGGTTCTATCTGGATCTTCTTCTGCTGGTGCTGATGCATCAGCATCATCTTCTTCATTTCCTGCTCGGGAAAATGCATCACCCTACTCTTCTTCCTCTTCCTGTACCTTTTATTCTTCATCTTCAGCAACCTCATGATCAGAGAGAGATCGGTGAAGTTCACTTGCATTGCCTTGTCCTTGAGAGGACTAACCTTCTTTTCCATGTGCTGAAGACTTGGTTTCTTCTGCTGGTGTTCCCCCTTGATCAATGTTGGGGGTGCTGACATGTTCAGCAGAGTGAGTTTGATCAGCTGCCTCACTCAGCTGCTTGTCAACTTTTTTGATGCTTCTCAGAATCACCTCTTGAATCGTTAGGTCATCATCAGAAAGGCCCAACTTTTCATGATCATCTTCAAGATGATCTCCTTCCTGTTGCTCTTCTGCACCTTTGTCCTTCTCACTGTCAGTATCATCTTCCTCATCTGCTTCATCAGATGATGTAAGACGGTATCCTTCTTCACCTTCTTCCAGATAGGTGACTTCTTCCAGATAGGTGACTTCTTCTTGTTTCTCTTCCTTAGTGGATGTATCATCACTAATCACCACGAGGATATCCTTGGTGCTGGCACTAATCACAGGGGTGCCATCTTGTGCCTTTTGAGATTTGGTTCATCTCCTCACTCCTGATCTGCTGGTCTTAGGCTCCTTCCTTTTGATTCCAGCTGTGGCTTGTGGTTTCTGAGAGGCTTTCATATAGGTGAACATCACCTTGGCCCTGTGCAGTGGGTGCACATAAAGTGGTTTCACCTTCATTTGATTGAAAAGATGTTGAAGGGGAATTCCAAAAGACTTTCTTTACCAGAAATCACCTTTCTTCTGTAAGTTCTTGCTGGGTGCCGTAATTTCCAAGTCACATTCCTTTTTAATTTTGTGCTTCAGTCTGTTGAAGATAAACTCCGACCAGTTGAATGAGACGCCTTGATAGATAATGGCCATGAATTCGACCCTGAGCTCGGTCATATTCTCCATGGATCCCTTCCTTCCTTCAAGATTTCTCGTTATTACAGGAGCAAACTCAGCAAATGGGCGTTTGAGTGCTAATCTAGGGAAGTTGTACTTCTTACTATGCTTTTTGGGGTTCTTGGCAATTTCGGTCCAGAAAGTATTAATGTTGATATGCATCTTCTTCACATCGACCGGACCAGTGTTGGATAGATTTAAGAATCTATGGAGAAGACCCGGAGTGATAACTACCTCTTTGTCAAACATTTTTCTTACAAAGTAGTCTGGGTTGCTCTTCTTCTTGTTGGGCAGAAATTTTGCATTCTTCCAAAATGCAATCAAGGTTTCATAGCATATGCCAGTGATTGGGGGGTTTAAGAAAGTCATCAACCCCAGATTGATGCAGCCATCAACCAATCATTGGGCTTGTGTATCGTGTTCACAAAAAGGTATATAATGTTCAGGTCTGAAAAATGACCCTGTGACGATTGATTTTTCATACTATTTTTTGTGGGAGAGATTGAAGAGGATGATGCCATATATATATTTTGTTGAATAAGATTGAGATTGGGAAAAACTTCAAATTTTCAGAGAAAATAGGGTTTATGATTTGCAAGAGAGAGTAAAAAAATCTGAGAATTCTCTAAGTGTTGTTTAAATAGGATGATTTTTAGTAGTGTGAACGTCGTTGAATATGGATGGATTTTGTGACGTAATGGCGTGATTTTATGTATATAAATCATGGTATTTGAGTGTAGTGGGGGAGTGGATTGATGTAAGTGATGATAAATCCCGGGAATCGAGGCGTTTTAATTAATAAATAATATAGTTACCTCCACGATTATAATTTGATCTCCATGTGTGTAATCTTCCACAGTGTAATCCTCCATAACTCCTTTGATTTTCCACGTGTATAGAACTAATTTAGTTCACATTTTAATAAATTTTCTGGTGGAGTGACTTGGCTGGTCACTAGGCCGGTGTAGTGGCTTCTTCACTGAGCTGCTGTATATAAGGCTGTTCCTAACAATCAGGTAAGTGAACTCCGCTGATTACCAGTGCTTTACCTTCCAGGTGAGCGCATCCAACATGGTAAAGGTTCAGTCAGCTGGTGGAGTCACTCGGCTGAATACTCCAGTTTGCTGCTTCTTATGACTTAATCAATTTCTATCATTCCCAACTAAGTTCTCAACTTGCTGAATCTTTCATGACTAAGTGGTTTTGTGAAGATGTCAGCCAATTGATCTTCAGTTGGTATGTAACTTAGAATAACATCTCCTTTTTCAACATGATCTCTGATAAAGTGATGTCTCACATCAATATGCTTTATTCTTGAATGCAATACTGGATTTTCAGTAATAGATATTGCACTTGTGTTATCACACATAATTGAGATTGTCTTGTCCTCCATTCCATAGTCCCTTAGCTGTTGTCTGATCCATAGCACTTGTGCACAACAGCGCTGCCTTTTTGCTATATATTCCCATTTCAAATTTGTTGATATGGATATAGAGTTTTGCTTTCTGCTGAACCATGATACCAGTCTGTTGCCTAGCATTTGACAAGTTCCAGAGGTGCTTTTTCTATCTATCTTGCATCCAGCATAGTCAGAGTCTGAATATGATATCAGCTTGAATCTTCCATCTATTGGATACCAAATTCCAACATTGATGGTGTTCTTCAGGTATTTGATTATTCTTTTGGCTGCTAGAAGGTGAGATTCCTTTGGTTGAGCTTGAAATCTTGCACATACTCCTACCGCAAATGCTATATTATGTCTTCTTGCAATTAGATAGAGTAGAGATCCAATGATTCCTCTATAAATCTTCTGATCAACATCCTTTCCACTTTCATCTTTTCCAAGAATAAATCTTGCACACATTTGGTGTATCCGATGTGCCACTAGTGTCCATGCCATATTTATGTATCAAGTCTTTTGTATACTTGGATTGATTGATAAAGATGCCATCATTCTTTTGCTTTACTTGTAGACCAAGAAAGTAATTTAATTCCACATAATGCTTTTCTGAAATTTTCTTTTCATCAAGTTTGCGAATTTCTCACATACCTTCTCATCTTCTGATCCAAAGATAATGTCATCAACATAGATTTGAACTAACAAGGTGCTTGTTCCATCTTCTAGCTTGAAGAGAGTCTTAGCAATAGTCTCTTTGTTGAATCCATTGTTGATCAAGAATTGTGATAGTGTCTCGTACCAGGCTCTGGGTGCCTGTTTGAGTCCATAGAGTGCCTTTTTGAGCTTGTACACTTTATCTTCTTTTCCTTCGAGTTGAAAACAAGAGGGTTGTTCCACGTATACCTCTTCTTCCAAACGTCCATTCAGAAATGCACTATTGACATCCATTTGGTAAACTTTGAAGTCTTTGAGGGCTGCAAAAGCTAAAAGAGTCTGATTGCTTCCAATCTTGCTACTGGTGCAAAGGTTTCATCATCATTTATTCCTTCTACTTGAGAGTAGCCTTTTGCAACTAGCCTTGCTTTGTTTCTGACATCTGTCCCTTGTTCATCCATCTTGTTTCTGAATACCTATTTTGTTCCAATAATGTTAGCCATGTCTGGTCTGTCAACAAGATCCCAGACCTAATTTCTCTCAAATTCATTTAGCTTTTCTTGCATAGCTATAATCCAATCAGCATCTTGAATTGCGTCATTTATAGTTTTGGGTTCCACTTGTGATAGAAAACAATTTAGCATATTCTCCAGTTGTCTTCTGGTTCTGACTCCTGTGTGAATGTCTCCAATGACTTGTTCTTCATGATGGTCTCTTAGATAGTTTAGGCAAGGTTGAAGTTGCCCGTGACTTGGTGCTTCCACAACTTCAGTTTGTGCATCAACTTCATGCTCTTGTGTTGGTGCCTCTTGTATTGTGTTGCCTAGTGCATCATCTTGATTGCCAAAGGTGTGATTCAGAATGGTGGCTAGTACTTTTGTATTCATATAAACTTGTCTTTGTGCAGCTTCTTCTTCAAGTACTTTTAGGCTTTCACCATTTGTATTTGGTTCATCAAAGACTACATGAATTGATTCTTCAATTACCAAGGTTCTTTTGTTGAGTACTCTGAAGGCTTTGCTTGTATCTGAGTATCCTATAAAGATTGCTTCATCAGCCTTTTCATCAAAAGTATGTAGCTGATTCCTGTTCAAAACAAAACATTTTGATCCAAACATATGTAAATGTGAGATGTTAGGTTTTCTTCCATTCCATATTTCATATGGAGTTTTTCCATGATGTTTTTTGGTGATTGATCTGTTTTGAGTATAGCATGCTGTGTTTGTTGCTTTAGCCCAAAATCTCTTTGGTAAGCTAGCTTTTGCAATCATTGTTCTGACTGCTTCTTTGAGTGTCATGTTTCTTCTTTCTGCTACACCATTTTGTTGTGGAGTTCCTGCTGCTGATAGTTGATGTAGTACTCCATTCTCTTCACAGTATATTCTGATAATCTCATTTAGAAATTCTGTGCCTCTAACTGATCTTATCTTTGTAATCTTCAGTTCCTTTTCATTTTGATTTCTTCTTAGCAATTCTGGCAGCTTTTTGAGTGTCTCTCTTTTCTTGTTCATGAATATGGTCCAAGTGAATTTAGAGGAGTCATCCACCACTACTAGAGTGTACTTCTTTCCACTTACACTTACTGGTGTGACTGGTCCAAAAAGGTCCATATGCAGCAGATGTAAAATTCTTGTTGTAGATTGATAGGGCTTTGACTTAAAGGAGCTTTTGATTTGCTTCCCTTCTTGACATGCATCACAAAGGCTTTCCTTTCTGAATGTGATCTCTGGTAGGCCTTCAACTAACTTGTTCTTTGAAAGTGTGTTGATGGTCTTGAAGTTGAGATGATTCAGTCTTCTATGCCAAATCCAGCTAGTTGATTGCTTATTTTTGACAAGCAAACATGTTTCTGCTTTTTCTGTCTTCCAATATACCACATACATGTTGTCTTCTCTTCTTCCTGCATGTACAACTGTGTTGGTTTGGCTGTGGATTACCTTGCATCCTTCCTTGTTGAAGTGTACATTGTAGCCTTTGTCACAGAATTCACTGATTGTTAACAGATTGAAGTTCAGTCCTTTAACATAAGCCACATTTTGGATTTTCAAACTGTTTTTGAGCATTATGCCTTCCCCCCTTAATTTTGCCTGGTTTTTCTTTGCCTCAAAATGTTACTTTGGGTCCATCAAAAGCTTTAAAGTTAGTCAGCCATCCCTTGTTTCCTGCCATATGTCTGGAACATCCACTGTCTATGTACGAGACATGCATCCTACAAAACAAATTAAGTATGTTTAGGTACCCAACACTATTTGGGTCCATGCCTATTAGCAGTAATGCCTCCTAATCCAAGTGTATATCCAAAGGATCTTCTCTTTGGATAATTGAAGTCATCAACTTCATATGTATAAGGAATGGCAGAATAGCTTCTAATATTTCTACTAAAATTATTCTGATACTTTTCCCTACTTTTTGGTGCATTTGCATCCTTTTTCACTCTCCAATATGCAGGAGAAAACATATTTCCATGTTGCTTCTTGTGTCCAGGAACATGCCTTGGATGGTCTTTCCTAAACACATGTTGCATTTCATGAAATGGTTTCTTCTTGTATTTTGGGGGTGCAGCATTCCAATCATCCTCAGAAGGGTAAAATCTTCCCTTACATTTCTGAAAGAATTTTCCTTTACTTGGCTGGATTGATGATTTAGTCTGCTATTTCACTACACTAGGTTTTGACTTCAACGGTGTAGGATGAGTGGTTGAAACTATGGTCTGTCCTTTTCTGAATTTTGGTCCAGGCTTGGTCCTTGATTCAGAATTGTGTTGTCCATTGTTTCTATTTTCATCCTAACTGTTGTAGCCAAGACCTGATCTGGATTCAAACCTTTTTAGGGGTTTGTAAGATGGTGCATTAAGTGGTGCAGTGGTGATCTTGACTGGTAGGGATATTTTCTCAGCTGATCTTTTAACATCAGATGAGTGATCATCTGCTGCTTGTTGATCAGTTGAGTAAATCTCCTTACTAGTTTGTTCAGCTTTCATTTCATCCAGTTCTTTCTTTAATCCTTTATTTTCCTTTTTTTTTTAGATTCTCACATTCTTGTTCCAGAATTTCATGATTTTCTTGAATTTATTCAAACTTTCTCATGAGATTTTGAATTAGGTTTGCAGAATCTAAGAGGAGAATAGAAGATTGTGCAGTGTCAGATGTGGATGCACTAGATGATGAATATGAGCTAGATGATACCTCAGTTTCATTAGATTCTTTAGTCATAAGGCATAGGTATGCTTTTTCATTGTCTAAGCTGTCAGCTTCATCATCATCATCATAATTATTTTCAGATGATTCTTCGTTCTTTTCACTACTGGTTTCAGCTTTGAGTGCCTTCTTGCTTTTTCTCTTTTCAGTTGTCTTGTACTTCTTCTTGTCCTCATCTTTGTCTTTTTCTTCAGGGCAATCAGCCTTGAAATGACCTTTCTTCTTACACTTGAAGCATCTCTATTCATCATCCTTTTTCTTCATGTGTTTGCTTGAGTTTGACTTCTTGTTTGATGATGAACTTCCTTTAAACTGCTTCTGCTTGCTAAACCTGTCAAAACATTTAATCAGTAGAGCTACCTGTTCTTTTAGCTCCCGTGTATCTTTGCTACTTGAGTCAGCTGCTTTGCTTTGCTGGGGTGCAACCAGTGCACTGGCCTTATGTGCCTCTGCTGGTGCAATGTCTTCACCATTCAACTCAAATTCATGAGCCTTTAATTGAGACATCAGAGTCAAAGTGTCAGTGTTTGCAAGGTTTGTTGTTCCTCTAAGTACTGATGTGATAATTGTTAGGTGTAGTACCGAAAGACAATTTCTGTAATTGTTTTTGACAGGCTTTATAATTCATCTTAATATTTGCATTTATTCTTATATTAATACAGTGTTGAAATCCCTAAGTATATCGGTATGTAATCACATAACTCAGTGTATGGCATACACACGAGGATTGAGTTAGTGATGATATGCTTAAAACTATTTAGTCCGTGATGAATTTAATCAGAGTATGGGTCTCATGATTAATATACCAATAATGCGCCCAGAACACTTAACGTTGTGACCGTGTTATCCGGACCGTCGGTATAGGGTACCTAGTGGGGCATTTATATATGATGTCTATCATATAGGACTGGACCGATTTGATTTGAATTCTAGATATAATTCCGTGATTGAGAAATCTTATCAAATCACAAGATGATCATATATGGATTAATCTCAATCCTGATGTGATCACAGTCTACTGCTTGGTTCAAAGTAGGGTTTGATGTGTTAGTTAAGGATCACTTGGATACATGTGATCTGAACACTTCTCGTTGGCTCTATTCTGGAATGAGTGAGTAGTCTGTGACTTCACAAATATGGAATCCATTCCTTCCTGCGGGAAGTTGACAGACAGTTCCCTTATTTGTTAATCCTAGAAACTGATCGATGGGCCCAGTTCATGTTATATTAGTTATGAACTAATTGATCACTAGGGGGTTAATGGTAAATAATGATAAGATGTTTTGAGAAGGGTTTACGGAAATATCCCAATTCAAAACGAACAGTCTATGGAGGATTTATCCGTTTGTAATGATTATATCAATGGACGCTTATCGACTCAGTGATTAGAGTGTAATTTATCTATAATCGATAGAGTTCATTTTTGGGTTTATGGTGGCGTAATCCCGAAATTAATAGATTGAATAAGAATTGTTCTGTTCGATGAATAATTTTATTTAATTTATTGTAGCTACTGGTTATAGGTCCATGGTCCCCGATGTGGCCCCTAACATGCATATGTTTCTTGACGTTGGGCCTCAAATAATAATTAAGTAGTTGGACTATTTAATTGATGTACGAATAATTATTTAGTGGGCTATATAATTAAATACATGGAAAATACATTTTTCGTGGACTAGGCCCAATAGTGTGAAAGTCGTGTGCTAGCCTTATTTGACTAGGGTTGGCGTGTTTGTGTCTTGGTAATTATTAAGGAATTTGTTTTCTTGATAATTATAAGACATGTGATTAATTGTTTATTTGTTGAATAATTAATTAAGGAAATTACATTAGATTGATCCTTAAATAATCTAGATTTATTCTAGATTATTCTAGGAGTATCTTTTATGGAAAAGGATTATTTTAATTGATTTTGTATTAATTATTAAATCCTTGGAGGACGTGGATTTCTCTCCTATATAAACAGAGTTCTCCTAAGCCTTTTCTATCAACACATAATGCGCATACATACACACAAAATAAGCTAAGGAATTCGGCCTAAGCTTAGGGTTTAGAGTTGGGAAAATCTTCGGGATTTTCCGGGTAGCATATCAAGGAGGTCAAGCATCAAGGATCAACATCCACCGGTTGTTGCTTGGAGATACACATCGGAAGATCGTGGCATCTCAAATTGGATCTCGACTTCATCAATCTTTTGGATCTCGCATTTGATTGGTAAGTAGATCTCATCTTCTTGTAGGTAGATCTTAAATTATGTAGTTTAATTTTATATGATCGTGATCCTCTTCTTTATTCCGCCGCGTAATCGGGCAGATCTAGATCCGTCCGGAGATATTACATCCAACAATAATCTTCCATCTTTCATGTAGACCTCTCAAGACTTTCAGGCTCACTTCTTTCTGTGAATATGTGTGTCCAAGTTGTTGTAATTCACCGATGATGCTTGAGAATCTATTGTCCATTTGGACAATGGACTCTCCAGTCTTCATTTTAAAGTTCTCAAATTTATGTTTTGCAACAGATAATTGTTTTCCTTGACTGCTTCTGATCCTTCATTGATCAGTGCTAGTTTATCCCACATCTCCTTTTCTGCTTTGCAATCTTTGATTCTCATGAACATATTACTGTCCAGAGTCTTCAAGATCATGTCTTTTGCAACAAAATCTAGATTTGCTCTTCTTCTGTCATCCTTGGTCCGATCCTTTTTGAGTTTGTCTATCTCTTTCCCTTAATCTGCTCCTGTGGTTACCACAATTGTGATCTTGATTGGGCCATCTTTAATTACATCCAGCATCTCCTCATGAGTTGTTGCAAGATGAGACAACATCATTATTTTGTATTCATCAAAATTATTAACATTGAATACATGTACTTTTGACATAAAATTTGAGGAATCCATAAGTATGAATAAGAGATATATATAGAAAGCACAAATTTGACAAACTACATTGAAAATATGTGATCTCCTTGTTACCAGAAATTAGATCTGAATAGGTTCTGATACTAGGAACACTGCTCAGATACCAATTGTTGGTCTCAGAGAAGGGTAAAACTATTGTCGGGGGGGGGGGGGGGGGTGAATGACTATAGTGGATTTTCAAAAACTTTTCTTATATTTAAAGATTTTGGGCAGCGGGTAAGCCCCTTCTTTAAATGTTGGTTCAAAGTAGATTATGAAATCACAGATATAATATGTAATGAAGTAAAGTACTGTAAAGTAAATTGCTGAAAGTAAATAGACACACAAGTTTATAGTGGTTCAGGGTGGTGTAATCCCTTAATCCACTCTTCTCCTTTGATGATTGGAGGAATTCACTATTGTTTTCAAAGATACAATAGTATGATTGTCCTTGGCTACACAGGCTTCACAATCTCCAAGACTCTCACTCCCTGGCTACAAAATCTTCAGTGACTCAGTCTCTATCACTACTCCTTGAGAACTAATCTTTCAACAGCTATCACAAAGGTTGCAACCCCTTCTTAGATTCCTCTGATTCAATTGCTTCAGTTTGATGTGAATTGGATTAATAGATTTGTTGATCAATCTCAGAGCTTGATGTGGAATCTGAAGTTCTGATTGCTGAGTTGATCTCTAGATGTTTCCTTTATGTACAGATAGAAGGATTTTCAAATTGACAGAGTTTCTACTTGTGTCTTATCAGATTCAATAGTTAATATCTCTCTTTTTTTGTCTGTCAATACCTTCTATTTATAGCCTTGATAAATCATAATTTGAATTTCCGTCCGTTGGCTATTTAATGTGGGGAATAATCCTTGATTTAATTCTTGATTCCCCCTTAATTATATTCTCCTTGATTTCAGTGATCGGATTTTTCTTCAAACATTTATAAAAAAAATCCGTCCTTGATTGATCCTGAATTGATTTTGCATTTAGGGTTTGATCTTCATCATTTGAAATCTGAGCAAGTAAAGTTTACTTGGCCATTTCCTGAATGGTTAAGTGATCCTCCTGACTTAGCTGTCTGTCTTAGTTCTTCCTTCACTGATTCGTCTTTGCTCAGCCGATAGTCAGTTCACTCTACCGGTTTACTGCTTTGTTATTTTCTTTGATCTTTCAGGTACTTCTTGTACTTCACTGATCCTTAATTTGGGTGAGATCAGTGTACACCATGTTTGACAATGTATTCCATCATTTAGATTATAACTTAGACATATCCAAGGTCATCACAAACTTCCTTGGTTATAAGTCAGACCATAATGTCTTTATGCTTCTCTGCTGGTACTTGGATGGCTTCACTCTACCGGATTTATGTTTTACTTTGCCATCCTACAAACTAGTACAATACTTGTCTGACTCAACTTATACAACATGTCAGACTCTAAGTAAAGTCTTATACAGAGAATTCTAACATATTTCAGGCTTGCTATAACAGCTAGTATGGCCATCATCAAAACATTTTAAAATATTCCTAATAGAGAACATCATCCCCACTGAGTTGGATGGCTTTAGACCTGAGATCAGCCTCTAGCCCAAAGGGAGTGGTAGAGCTGAAGTAGTTATGGACCCCCATGAGGGTGGGTCTAGAAAGAGGGGTTGATCTAATGCCCTGCCTGAGGACACGGAAGACCCTCTTACCCCAAGAGAAGAGGATGTTGCTGCTGAGCCAAAAGAGGTTTGTGGAAATACTATGGTTAATATTACATTATTATTACACTCATAACATGTTACAATGTAACGTGTTACTTTTTATCAAGGGACATATTAATTGCATTGAATAAACAATTAATATGTCCTAATAGTCATAAAGTAACTATCCTTTGTCCTATTATGTAATAGCATAGACATAGCCGACTCTAGCATTTATTGTAGCCGGCTCTAGTTACTTTTACTTTACTAGCTAGGATCCTCTCTTGTAAGGATCCTCTCTTGTATCTATTTATACTCATTCTTTCAACATGAATAAATAAGTTGAAGTTTACTCTTGTGTTTATCACATTCTCAAACTCTCTTCATGGTATCAGAGACTTAAAATCCTGAATCCGCTGCAAATTCTCAATTACCTCTTTGAATCAAGAATGTCTTCATTATCTGAAGCTTCCTCACCCGTAGTTGAGTCCCAGCTACCTCAGCAGACTGGGGTCACTGACTCTTCATCTTACACAAATCATAGACTTGATGGCAACAACTACTTGCTATGGTTAAGGTCTATGAAAATGTACATCTCTCGGACAAGGTAAGATGGGATACTGTCCGGCTCTAAACTGCCCCTGCTTTGAAGATGACCTGGTTTTGAAGCATGGGATACTACTAATAATCAAGTCATGACCATTCTCACAAGATCAATGACAAAAGAGATTAGTGAGAACTTTATGATGTATGATCTCGCAAAGGAGATCAGGATAATGCCAGGATCTTTACTCCAAGAAAGACAATACATCGAAGTGTATGAACTTGAAGCTCAGATTCAAAATTGCGCGTAAGGAGATATGTCTCAGAACTCAATACTTCAACCAATCTGTTTAGGGCATGGCAACACCTAGACATGTTGGAAACTCACCCTGGAATGATGTCAAGGATGCCGCCCTTTATAAGGACATTATTGAGAAAAGAGAGTATTCAAGTTTCTTATCGGATCAATCCTACTCTTGATGATGTTAGGGAAGAATCCTTGCAACAAAACCTCTCCCCAATCTCAAATCCATGTTTTGAAGTCAAACATGAGGAAAGCAGGAGGAAAGTGATCTTCTTTGAACTCCCCCCTGACGACGACCCTACCGAGAGTGCTACCTGTGACCATCGAGGAAGCCTGCCGAGGTTCTTGAGGACTCGCCAGGAAGCCTACCGATAGAACCTGGAAAGTTGTTTCGTGAGCACCGCAAACGCACAAATCACACCAAGGACACTTCTTTGGAAGCTACATGGCATGCCTAAATCCTCAAACCTACCAGGGAAAGTCGAGGCGAGGCATGTCCATGAAGAGGAGAATGACAACAAGTTGAATGCTCGCTTGTTGCATTCAAAGCTTTCCTCACTCAACAAAAAAGAAGGTAGTACCTCTACCGACACGGCTACTCAAGGCTAGTGCGAGGTAAATTCTACTCTTCTATTAATAATGAAACATGGATTGTTGATTCGGGGCCTCCTCCCATATGTAGTAATAAAAACCTCATAACTCACCTTGTGCCATGTCAACAAATTCACAATGTTAAGATCTTTGATGGATCTATCTCTCGTGCAAAAGGTTTTGGAAATGTTAAACTCACTAACAAGATATGTCTAAAGGATGTCCTATTTGTTCCAAAATTAGATCGCAATCTCATATCTCACAAGAGACTTGCAAAAGATTTAAATTGGACTGTTGTTTTTAATAAGAATCGGTGCACTTTCCAGACCCCTTCTTCACAGAAGTGATTGGGAGGGCTAAACCCCGCTTAGGATTGTATGTGGTCGACCTCGCCAAGACAGTAAGATCAAGATCGAATCGCCCTCTCACACTGCAATCAAACCTTAGATAATATCATGTTATGGCATTATAGACTAGGACATCCAAGTTTTGGTTATTTGAAGTCAGTAATTCTGAATTATTTAAAGGATGTAATGTGAATGATCTTCAATGTGATATTTGTCAATTTGCCAAACTTACCAAATCTGTGTATGCCAAACTACCTTATTTGCCTTCCACACCTTTCACTTTAATTCATAGTGATGTATGGGACCTTCAAGGGTAAAAAGTATAACAGAAAAAGGTGGTTTGTCACTTTCATTGATGATCATACCAGAACACATGGCTGTTTTTAATGAAGGATAAATCGAAGTTGGACCAGCTTTTTCAGAATTCTACAACATGATCTCTACTCAATTTGACACTAAGATCAAGATCTTAAAGACCGATAATGCTCTTGAATACTATGAGTCTAACCTCGTAATTTCTTGATGAATAAAGGGATTGTCCATATCGGCAGATGTGTGTGGAAACACCTCAACAAAATGGGGTTGCTAAGAGAAAGAACAGCACCTACTGGAGATGGCTCGATCAATCATGTTCACTACCCATGTCCCAAAGTATATGTGGGGTGAAGCTATATTAATCGCCACATACTTAATCAACAGACTTCCCAAACAGAGTGTTAGCTTCAAAACTCCTATCCAAACCCTCCCGACCACACACTCCCCGCCTCATCTTATTTCCCAATTACCACTAAAAATCTTTGGTTGTATCTTGTATTTGTTTATATCCATGCCCAACATGAAGCAAACTTGATCCCAAAGCTCACAAGTGCATTTTCCTAGGATATGCAAAGAGGACAGAAAGGTTACAAGTGTTACTCTCCTTCTGAAAAGAGATTTTACAATTCTATGGATGTGAAATTCTTTGAAAGGACTCCCTACTACAGCAAGTCCACTGAGGCAGTCACTGATGGAAACCTGATTGAACTTGACCTAAATCCTTTCCCTCAGCAAACTCTTGAACCTCAAAGACTTAATCGACTCTCAAGATCCTCATCGATCCTCAAGAACCTCCCGAACTGAGTCTCATCGACCCAGAGCCCTCGAAACCGAGACTCTCGACACTCAAAGAACCTCTTGAGTCACAACAGGTGAACCTCAAGACCCATCGACGACTCTCAGGACTGGCCGACGTTGATGACAGACCTATTGCTATCAGGAAGGGAAAGAGATCTTGCACTACCGATCACTCTATTCATAATTATCTATCCTATGATCAGTTATCCCCTGGTTTTGCCATGTTTACACAGGACTTGGATTCTCACTCTATTCCTAAGAATATACAGGAAGCTCTCCAACATGATAAGTGGAAGGTAGTCATCAAACCGAATGATCGCTCTCCGTGACAACCATACTTGGGACCTCACCACTCTCCCACATGGAAAGAAGACGGTCATCATTTGCAAATGGTCATTCACTATCAAGTACAATGTCGATGGTACTATTGACAAATACAAAGCTAGACCAGGTTGCAAGGGATTCACTCAAACATATGGCCTTGACTACAAGGAAACCTTTGCACTGTGGAAAAACTAAACACTGTCAGTGAGTCATCGATCTCAATTGTCATCCAACTTGATCGGCCTCTACACCAATTGGATATCAAGAATGCTTTCCTAAATGGTGACCTTATGAGGAAGTCTATATGAATGTGCCTCTGGTTTTTCCAACACTCACACTCAAGGAAAGTTTGCAAATTGAGGAAATCTCTATATGGCCTAAAGCGGTCCCCAGAGCCTGGTTTGGCAAACTCACCACTGTGGTTAAAGCTGCTGGATACCATCAATGCAACTCGAGATCACACAATGTTTATCAAAACAACAAACCGTAAAAGGTCCATTCTTATTGTTCATGTGGATGATATCATCCTTCATCGGTGATGACCCTTGAGATCCAACACTTGAAGACCCTCTTGGCAAAAGTATTTCAAGTTAAAGATTTGGGCTACCTCAAGTACTTTCTTGGTATGGAAATAGCTAGAGTGCCAGGGTATATCTGTTTCACTGAGGAAAGTATGTCTTTGGACTCGCCGGAAGAAATCGGCATCTTTGGGATGCAAACCTCGCTCTGTATCCCCAAGTAGACCCCAAGTAATACCTGGCCGCATGGTGACATTGTTGTCGTAAAGGATCAATATCAAAGACTTGTAGGAAACTCATTTATCTCGTCCCATACAAGACCTCGATATTGCATATGGCGTCGATCCAGTTAGCTTGATTGATGGAGGTCAAGTTAAATTATTAACTCGAGACCTACTAACCCACTAGCAAGAGAACTAGGTTCAATTGTAGTATAGCCAGACAGAGTCGAGGTCGATCCCACAGAGACTCGGCACAAATAAAACACAACTTACTTTATCGACTTAAATTAGTGCGGCGGCTCACGACCAACTAAATGTCAGTAAATAAAATAAATGACAACCACGAGACACAAAATACCACAAAGACAAATCAAAGACTACTAAAACACGGATAATACGGTTGATATTATCTAGACAAATAGTATTGATTACGCTAGTAGATCATAACTCCCTCATGTGAATTAGGTTGATAACGAGACAAAACAAACGCTCAAGATTAATTATTATGACTACGGAGTCATCCCCAAGGTAGATTTAGCTCCGGTTAGGCCATCTAAATCATCGTGCCTCCATTACGTGACTTCGCTTTTTAATGCCTCCATCTCATATAACTTCGACACAATTATTTAACTAGGGATGCCGGTATAAACCGTGAACCTCATCTAAGCAACATTCCTATGGTTAGGCGCATTTTAGATGCCGATTCAATCTATATCCTAAGTAACAATCACTTTTGAGTTTCATGTTAAATTATGATGACGAATAACTAAGTTGATCAGTTTAATTACTCGCTTTAATTCCATTTCAGAGAATCGACGTAGTCGAAGCCGATCATGATATTGCCCTACAAATTGCCAGGCTCGGTCGATCGAACGACAAAGACTCGGCGACCCGAGTGACACGCCTCAGTCGACCGAACACGCTTCTGCGGTCGGAACAAATCATGACTACTTCTTAACGCTTCTAACCTAAACACATGGGTTCGTGAATAGATCTACATCACGCAATCAATACAAATAAAATTACTCCATAATAAAACACAACAGATCTACGAATAAAGATTGCATAATTGAATAGTCATACCTCGAAGACGGCAGAGCGACTCCCACTCTTTAATGCGCTCCCTAATCGGAGAATCCGATTTAATCCACAATGAACGAACATAAAGAAAATAAAACTTAAAAACTAAAATTGTATGAAATTTTTTTTTGTGTTGTAGTGGTGTGTCTTCTCAATTTCGTAGTCAGCTTGCTTATATAGAGTTGTAGCCGACATAGGAGAATCCGTAAGATTGACACGCACTTATCACCTTAGGCTTGGGTGACCGAACCGTTACGCTCGGTCGACCGAATGGCATGGTTTCGGTCGATCGAGCCACCTCTCTACGCGCTTTCAATTTGGCTCTGCCTCGACTTGTCCCCACTTCACTCGCTTGTGCCGATCCGATTAATCTTTTCTTCAATGCTCCGATTTTCTTCTCTTTTATCTTGAGATCTCCGATTGTGTGATAATTATCTTCCCGATTTATCATGATCCGCAAAATCAGCATTTATCACACAATTAATTGCTCTTTATAATAAAACAATTTAAATACCAATTATCATATTAATAATCACTTATCATTAAATAATAAATATAAACACGTGATTAAATATGAAATATATATAATTGACTCCGATTTAAGGTTATAATTGATGACATAAATAGTATATTTTAACCGTCATCAAAATGCCTCCACTTAAACTTTGCTTCATTCCCGAACAAAGCATCAATAAGTCATTCCCAAGACAACATTTTTCGTGGTCAACTCATACTTACACAAGAAACCCGAGTCAACTCATACCAAATCATGCTCATAAGATAAACATTATCCACTACTCGCTATGAATCAAGTGATTGTGTGCATGTGCGTTGGTTTTATATAAATGTAGCCGATTTAGAGTTTATGCAGACTTCATATCTAAATTCACCAACATCAAGATTCATACTTCTTATGCCTCGCAATGGTTAAAGCACTAGAACAATAAGCAAGAGCGTATCTATGGGTTTTGGACTTGGAGACCGAGTACTACTCAAGCCTCTAAAAATTAATATTTTCAATTTTTGCATATGTTTCGAATACTACTAATCTCAAGGAAGAAAACTTTTAATGAGTATCTCCTATCTTAGATCATGCATAGCACCGAATATTACCACAAGCGCAGGCTACTTTGGTAATTTTTCTACAAGCCCAAAGTGTTTTAATGCATTGTCAAAACACAGTACGCCCCAAGCTTATTACTCCGCCTTGTTGGCTAGAAGATCGTAATATATTAGTCGACAAATATCGACATTAGGTCCTCATAACCACTTATCTACGCATTGTACACATACTTCTTTCAATTATTATAACTCATGCGGTACTAAGCGATTCACATGTCGAGTAATTGAACAATACCTAACTACTTGCAATTGTTGGCATGAATATCCTTAAGTCTACTAACAATTTATCGCAAAAGTATAATATGACTACGCACTCACGCAACTTGGTTCATGTCCTATTAATTCTAAGTATAAGAACTTCACAAGTTTAAGGGTACGAGTTAAACAACTTGGCATTTATCCATAAAAATTTTAAAATTTGGCTCAAGCTTGTCTCAAAGGTACCGCTTCCTTGATCGCAACATATAGCACATATATACATATATATATATATAGCTAAATCCCCGCCCCACTTAAACATGGCATTGTCCTCAATGACAAAAATAAATGAGAGTTCAAGATGAAAGACTTAGCTCGAAACGGCTCCCAAGTAAAGGAACAATATCGGAGTAATCATTGGCACAATGTGAGAGAGAGACACATCCTCGTATAAACAAACAAGCTCCACTTAAATCGCCAAATACCATGTCTATTGAAGTTATAAAATAATGTGGGCGTAATTAGATATAGATATCTAAAAACAGCTTTTAAGCCACTTTACTTTATAACGCCAAGGACAAGACCAAAAGTGGATTTAAACCTAAATAAAAGAAAAACTCACATGACGGCTATCAAGGAAAAACCTCGCTTATTCCGAACTTAGACTCGAATTTGGCGAGATGAAAAACCGTGATAGCGCGATGCTACTTTATTAAAAAGAAAAACAAAAGATAGTTATAGGTAGTAGTTCTAAATTTAAAGTCGCTTAGCTCGACTCACTCAAGATGGTTTATTCATAGACAGTGGTCCTCGAGGTACAAGACTTCTCTCCTCACTCTCTGGCGGCAGCCCGTGATAATGCTTAATACGATGTCCATTGACCACAATCTGACTCGCCTTTGAAATTGAATAATTCCACCGCCTCCGTAATGAAAAACTCGTTGTACTTGAAATGGGCCACACCATCTTGATTTTAACTTGCCCGGAAAGAGCCTTAAGCGCGAGTTGTATAGAGAACCAGATCACCCTCTTGAAAGGTCCTATCTAGAATCTTTTGTCATGGAACTTCTTCGTGCGCTCCTTGAAAATTTTGGCATTCTCGATGCCTCTAAACGAAACTCCTCCAGCGAGTTAATTCTAACATCCTCTTCTCACCGCCAACGCCTCATCAAAATTTAGCATTCGTGTTGCCCACATGGCCCGGTGCTCCAGCCCACATGTGTAGATGACATGCTTTTCCAAAACAATCCTATACGGTGACATTCCAATCGAGGTTTTATATGCAATCCTATATGCCCATAAAGCGTCGTCTAAACGTAATCCACCAATCCTTCCTAGTTGTATTGACAGCTTTTCCAGATACGCTTGATTTCTCGATTGGTGACTTCTACCGCCCACTAGTTTGGGGTGATATGCGGTTGCTAGCTTATGTCGAACCCCATACTTAATCATCACCTTTCAAAAGGTTTATTACAAAAATGACTACCCTTATCGCTATAATCGCCTCAAGCGCCCCAAACCTTGTAAAAATATTCTTTTTCAAGAATCTAACCACAACCCTAGCATCGTTAGTAGGGAAGCAATGGCTTCAACCCATTTGGATACATAATCAACAAAGAACTAAGATGTATCGGTTAGATAATGATGAAGTGAAGGGCCCAACTAAATCTATTCCCAAACATCAAAAAGTTCTACTTCTAAGATACTCTTGAGTGGCATCTCATTCCTCCGAGAAATATTACTGTCATTTGACAAGCATGACATCCTCTTGCATATTGGTGTGCATCCTTAAACAATGTCGGCCAATAAAACCGCATTGGAGGACCTTGGCCGCAGCTTTATCTCCCCGTAGTGTCCTCCAACTTCATACGAATGACAATGCTTCAGATATCATTATACTCTTCCTCGGGCACACATCTTGAAAAACATTATCGATCCTAGCTTAAACAAATAAGGCTCATCCCAATAATAGTGTCTAAGATCTTTAAAGAATTTTTTCCTTTCTTGACAAAGAGATTCGTAAGGTGTACTTTATGGAGAGATAATTGACAAACAAACTAAACCACGGTTGTTTCTTCTCCTTCACCACCTCTATTCGCGAAGAAACCGCAAAGACAATCATCATGTCCTCCGATGGTGGTGATGGAGAAAAGTTGTTCATCGTGAAAAGATTCTCCTATTTCGTGCAATTCCTCACCATCCTCTAACCGTAAGCGAGCGACAGATGATCGGCCACCACGCTCTCACTTCCTTTCTTATCTCGGATTTCTACGCCAAATTCTTGCAAAGCAGAGAATCCATCTCAACGCCTCGGCTTTGAATCTTGCTTTGCTAGAGATACTTAAGAGCCGCATGGTCACCCATACAAATGACTTTAGATCCTACTAAGTACGATCTAAACTTGTCAAAAGCAAAGATAACGGCCAAAAGCTCCTTCTCCCTGTGGCGTAATTTCTTTGGGCAGCATTCAAAGTCCGGCTTGCATAATAAATGGGCCTAAAAATCTTATCCTTTCTTTGACCCAAAGCGGCGCCAACAACAAAGTGTCACTTGCATCACACATCGCTCAAACGGAAGATCCCAACCGTGCGACTAGGACGGGTGCAAGAATCAATCTACTTTTTATTTCGTTGAAGGCTTTTATGCACTCATTAGAAAACACGAATGGTACATCCTGGCCAATAATTCGGTAAGAGGTCTAGAGATTTAGGAAAATCCTTGATAAACCTACGATAAAATCCGGCGTGGCCTAAAAACCTCGCAAAGTTTTAAGATTAGTAGGTGGAGGTAGTTTCTCGATCACCTCGACTTTAGCTCTATCCACCTCTATACCGTTCTTGGATATGCGGTGACCTAGTACTATCCCTTCAGAACCATCAAATGACACTTCTCCCGCTTAAGCACAAGATTAGTCTCTTCACATCTCTTCAACACTCGTGCATAGATGTGTGAGACATGAATCAAATCGCCTCCAAACACGGAGAAGTCATCCATAAAGATTTCCAAGAAATCTTCCACCATGTCCGCAAACAAAGGACATCATACACCGCTGAAATGTCGCTGGGCGTTGCACAATCCAAATGGCATTCGATTATAAGCAAATGTCCCATATGGGCATGTAAATGTCGCTTTTTCACGATCCTCGGGTGAGATGTGGATTTGATAGTATCCCGAATACCCGCCAAGAAAACAATAGAAAGCATGCCCCGCCGCCTCTCGAGCATTTGATCGATGAAGGAAGAGGAAAGTGGTCCTTACGAAAGTTGCGTCATTTAGTTTCCTAAAGTCTATGCACACTGATGACCGTGATTAGCCTCACAGAATTAACTCATTCACTCATTGGCTTGCACCGTCAATCCTCCCTTGGGAACTACGTGGATAGGGCTTACCCATTCGCTATCAAGAATTGGAAATATAATTCCCATTTCTAGCATTTTTATAACCTCATCCCTAACCACGCCCTTTAATTGCGGGGTTAAACGCCTCGAGGTTGTGCAACCGCTTTTTTTTCAGATCCACGGAGATCTTGTGCATACATACGCCAGACTAATGCCCTTGACGCCGCCTATGGTCCATCCAAATGCTCCGCGGTATTCTCTCGTAACTCCTCATTAGTTTCTCCTCTTGTAAGTCCGTCAAGGATGAAGATATAATTAGCGGCAAAGTCTCATCTTGAAGAAATACATACTTCAAATTCGCAGGAAGAGGTTTTAAAGTCAAATTTGTGGGAGGTTCTTCCAAAGAAGTCTTCACTTTTGACCAAGTGAGTTTGAGTTCAAAGTATTTATGCCACGCTGGTCTATGATAGAATCTTTCAATCTCCGCAAAGACTTACTTCCTCTACAGCCTTGGGATTCCTCTACTACATCCCGGCCATATCATCTTCTCCTCCTCACTACTTATGTACTTGACTTCATCCTCTTCTTCCAAGACAAAGATCCAAGAAATCCTTGATACTTTCATGTTGTTGAAATTCTTGAACGATCCTATCGATGGAATCCAACATGAAACATGCATCTTCTCCATCATCAAAGTTGTTTCATAGTATCAAAGACATTGAATGCAACTCTCTTCATTCACTCTTAATACCAACTCGCTTTGTAAACATCAATTAGCGCTCTACTAGTGGCCATGAAAGGTCTCCTAAAATCAATGGCACTTCGTAGAGTTAGCTTCCATATCTAATACCACAAAGTCGACAGGAATACAAACTTTTCAACCCTAACTAGCACATCCTCAACCACCCCACACGGTTCCTGACGTAACGGTCACCTAATCTGCAGCAGGTGATTGAGGTCTTCTTAAGATCTTTCATGCCTAGTTTCCAAAAAATAGATAGTGGCATTAGGTTCACACTTGCTCCTAGATCACACAAAGCTTTGTTCGCACATACGCTACCCATGGTGCAGGGTGGAATGAGAAAACTTCCGGATCTTTGCATTTCGGGGTAACTTATGTTGAAGAATGGCCGAGCACTCCTCATTAAGGCATATGGTCTCTAAATCTAGAAGTTTCCTTTTAGTGGAGACGGCGCCTTTTAAAACTTGGTGTACTCAGCATTTCACCTAGTGCTTCAACTAGGGGTATATTGATTTGCAACTTACTAAACATATCCACTAACTTCTTATACCTCTTATTATCAAACTTAGGTTTCGGCTTTGGCGGAGGATAAGGTAGAGTTGAAGGATCGACATCGTTGAAAATTGGGTACTTATTATCAAAAAGTTCAACTCTAGGGCCAGCAGGTTCTTTATATGTTCTCTGCTCAGGCAAAGATTCGGAAGTATTAGTCTCATTGCTTGGCTCACCATCCTTATTCTTTGTGGCTTTCTCTTGCAGGGATGGTGGAGTTACTTCTTTCCACTTCTTGTCATGATCGCATTCAAATCTTTAGGGTTCTTCTCAGTGTTGCTTGGCAACCCTCCAGGAGGTCTAGTTGAGACTTGCTCAGCTAGTTGTCCTACCTGGTGCGTGAGATTTTGGACTAGAGCTTCCTGGTTGGTTACCTTGGCATCTGTCTTCTGACAATATTGGCTAAAGTTAGTGGCTAACTCAGCCATAGATTTTGAAAGTTGTCCCATATTATCAAGTGATTTACATTACTCGCTTTTTCTATCGCAGCCTTCCCAACCAAAAGTTTTAGTCCATTGTGGTACATAAGGGTAGGTGGTTTAGGCCTTTCTCCCGCATTTATGTCACTATATCGGAATCCAGGATGGTTATGATTGGGTCCTCAGATCCTCCTCCGACATAATTGGCTTCTTCAGCATCAAAGATTCTCACCTTGAGGTGCTACTCGATTCCACCCTTCCTCTACTCTTGTCATCCTCTCTTGCATCCCATCTACCTTATCATTGATAATGAAAGTTGTTCTAAGATTTTGGTAGATGCACTATCATCGAATATATATCGCCATCTTCACAAAGAGCTATGTCATTGCCTCTCCCCATTGGCTATTCATTGCTATTTGTTCCATCTTTCCTTGTGCCTCCTCAGAGATAAAGAACAAACGCTCCATTCTTTGGAGGCGTCTACTCTAATTTTCTCGCTCTCTCAACCCATGGTAAAAAGTTTGCATTAAAAGCCAAAGAGAGATGTCATGATGAGGACACTTCCTCATAGCTTCCTTGAAACGCTCCCAAGCTTGATCAAAACTCTCCCTGTGTTGTTGCTTAAATCCTAAGATGTCTTGGCGTGAACTTAAAGGTTTTTCCCAAGGGAAATACTTATTCATGAATTTTTGCAACAATTGTTCCCAAGTAGTGATAGATCAAATTTCTAAAGAGAGAAGCCATTGCTTAGCTTTATCTTTCAAAGTGAAAAGGAAAAGCTTAAGATTTAATGTTCCTCCGGGATTAATTTCGGTTTCACAGTGCTAACGATTTCCAAGAAATTCGCCACGTGAACACCAGGATCCTCGCTTTGGATTCCATGAAAAGTGGAATAGTTGGTCACCATTTGAATTACATTAGGCCTAGGGTGATAGACTTCGCAAAGATCTTGCGGTGCTACGATAAAGCGGGAATGAATTGTTCAATAGTGGGCGTTGCATAACTTTGCAAAGTTCGCCCGCTCCTTGGACTAGGGCTTGGTTCTCATTATTAACATTTGCATTCACATTATTGGCATTATTGATAACAGGATTAACAATGTGGATTAGGTACTGATTTGGATTGTTGTTCAATGCCTTCCATTTCCGCTTCGTGATTCGTAATGTTCGTAATGATCGGTTGTATGTCCTTCTTCCACTCCTTGCTCGCTTCCTCAAGATTCGTGATCCTCTTCTCCTTGCTTAGCCGCCTCCCTAGCTAACTTCCTATTCCTTCTCGCAAATTTTTCTATCTCAGGATTATAAGGTTCAAGCGGTTCCTTCGATTTCCGAGTAGCGTACTATAAGATAATAAACAACAATAAAACAATTAATCACTAGTAAAGGCCAGGCCTTTAACTAACTAAATAAAACAGACTCAAATAAGTTGGAGAAAAGAAAAGTAAATAAAAATGTAAGGCATATTGTAAAACCGATACGTAATAAAAACAGTAAAAGAAAACAAATTCTCGGTCGGCCGAGAGTCGTGGGTTCGGTCGACCGAACGTTTTTTTTTTTTTTTTTTTTTTTTTTTTTTTTATATATATATTTTTATTTATGACACTGCTTAATATATGCACTTTATTCATGTAATATTTACTTAATCCAGCTTCTAACAAAATAAGCTATATCTTAATTTAATAACTCGAGTCCCCGGCAACGGCGCCTAAAAACTTGATGGAGGTCAAGTTAAATTATTAACTCGAGACCTACTAACCCACTAGCAAAGAGAACCAGTTCAATTGTAGTATAGCCGACAGAGTCGAGGTCGATCCCACAGAGACTCGGCACAAATAAAACACAACTTACTTTATCGACTTAAATTAAAGCGGCGGTCTACGACCAACTAAATGTCAGAAATAAAATAGCGACAACCACGAGACACAAAATACCACAAAGACAAATCAAAGACTACTAAAACACGGATAATACGGTTGATATTATCTAGACAAATAGTATTGATTACGCTAGTAGATCATAACTCCTCATGTGAATTAGGTTGATAACGAGACAAAACAAACGCTCAAGATTAATTATTATGACTACGGGAGTCATCCCCAAGGTAGATTTAGCTCCGTTAGGCCATCTAAATCATCGTGCCTCCATTACGTGACTTCGCTTTTAATGCCTCCATCTCATATAACTTCGACACAATTATTTAACTAGGGATGCCGGTATAAACCGTGAACCTCATCTAAGCAACATTCCTATGGTTAAGCGCATTTTAGATGCCGATTCAATCTATATCCTAAGTAACAATCACTTTTTGAGTTTCATGTTAAATTATGATGACGAATAACTAAGTTGATCAGTTTAATTACTCGCTTTAATTCCATTTCAGAGAATCGACGAGTCGGCCGATCATGATATTGCCCTACAAATTGCCAGGCTCGGTCGATCGAACGACAAAGACTCGGGCGACCGAAAGTGACACGCCTAGTCGACCGAACACGCTCCGTGTCGGAACAAATCATGACTACTTCTTAACGCTTCTAACCTAAACACATGGGTTCGTAGAATAGATCTACATCACGCAATCAATACAAATAAAATTACTCCATAATAAAACACAACAGATCTACGAATAAAGATTGCATAATTGAATAGTCATACCTCGAAGAGGCAGAGCGACTCCCACTCTTTAATGCGCTCCCTAATCGGAGAATCCGAATTTAATCCACAATGAACGAACATAAAGAAAATAAAACTTAAAAACTAAAATTGTATGAATTGTTTTTTTGTGTTGTAGTGGTGTGTCTTCTCAATTTCAGAGTCAGCTGCTTATATAGGAGTTGTAGCCGACATAGGAGAATCCGTAAGATTGACACGCACTTATCACCTTAGGCTTGGGTGACCGAACTGTTACGCCGGTCGATCGAATGGCATGGCTCGGTCGATCGAGCCACCTTCTCTACGCGCTTTCAATTTGGCTCCGTCGACTTGTTCCCCACTTCACTCGCTTGTGCCGATCCGATTAATCTTTTCTTCAATGCTCCGATTTTCTTCTCTTTATCTTGAGATCTCCGATTGTGTGATAATTATCTTCCCGATTTATCATGATCCGCAAAATCGCATTTATCACACAATTAATTGCTCTTTATAATAAAACAAATTTAAATACCAATTATCATATTAATAATCACTTATCATTAAATAATAAATATAAACACGTGATTAAATATGAAATATATATAATTGACTCCGATTTAAGGTTATAATTGATGACATAAATAGGTATATTTTAACCGTCATCACCAGTTCATGCATTGCCCTACTGAGCAACATTGGGATGTCGTGAACAGATCTCGAGGTACCAAGTCCACTCTGGCCAGGGCTTACATTTCACCAAGTCTCCCGATAGATCAATCAAGGTCTACATCGATGCCGACAATGGATGTCACATTGATGTAAGATCTACCACATGCTATTGCTCATATGTATGGGAAACCTAGTTACTTGGAGAAGCAAGAAACAGCCTCATCGTGGTCAAGAAGCGATCTTCAAGTCGAACTCAGGGCACTTGTACTTGGCATTTGTGAAGCTCTGTGGCTAAAAAGGGTACTCACCGAACTTCAAAGAACCTCTTCAAAGAACCTATCACACTCATTGTGACAATAATTCAGCCTTATGCATGGCAGAGGATCCATCCATCATGATAAAACCAAACATGTGGACATTGTGAGACACTTCCTAAAGGAGAAGATTGATGCCAAGATTATTCAACTCCAAGATGTTCCTCAAACAGATCGTAACGTCGATATTCTCACCAAGGCCATACCACCACTTATGTTCAGCAGACTGAGTAGCAAACTTGGCTGTATAAACATATACAACCCAGTTTGAGGGGGGGTGTGGAAATACTATGGTTAATATTACATTATTATTACACTCATAACATGTTACAATGTAACGTGTTACTTTTTATCAAGGGACATATTAATTGCATTGAATAAACAATTAATATGTCCTAATAGTCATAAAGTAACTATCCTTTGTCCTATTATGTAATAGCATAGACATAGCCGACTCTAGCATTTATTGTAGCCGGCTCTAGTTACTTTTACTTTACTAGCTAGGATCCTCTCTTGTAAGGATCCTCTCTTGTATCTATTTATACTCATTCTTTCAACATGAATAAATAAGTTGAAGTTTACTCTTGTGTTTATCACATTCTCAAACTCTCTTCAAGGTTATGGCGATGTCGACAGCAACTAGCTGATGATGGCTTTAAGACCATGAGCTATGTAAGTCCCATTTCTTTTGTTGTGTTTTGTGTTTTATCTTGATAGAGTTTCTTGTGTGTGACCTCCTGTCCGTGCAGTAGTCCTGTTGGACTTATTTTAAGTTTTAGTGATGAGTGCTAGACTAGCTGTTATAGAGCAAAGGCAAAAAGATCTCTAGATCAAATGTATAGGATTAGTAGAGTTTGATCTTTGTATAGGTTTGATCAAACAAGCACTGTAAAAGGTCAGCTGACTTTCATTAGCAGACCTGTCTAGATCAGTAGGGTACCTGAGTCAGTAGACTAGTTTAGAAACCTCTTGAAGACTCAGAAAACGAGGCTCAAACTCAGTTATTGAAGGCTAAGGGATCAAACTTAGTATTTAAAGTCAAAGATATGTAATCAGAATTTAGGGAATTCTGTGATGACCTAAACTGATTACATGTACCTTGTGTACATGGTCTAAGTTCCATAAGTAAAGTGGTGATTGGAACTTTGTTATGATCAAAATGGTGTAATCTAACTTCATGATAAAAAGTTAGATATAAGAGAAGTCAGCTACAGTGTTTTATAAACACAGCAACTTTGGATCAGTTGACTGATATGCATTTCAGCAGACTTACACTCAAGGAACCTGCTGAACATATATCTCGATTTAATCAAAGGTTATATTGGAAGATTACAAGGAAAATGATAGTTAACAACTCTTGGTTTTGTCAACAAATAAATGGCTAAGATTAAAGGTACATTGGAAAGAAATAGTGGTTTATCCAATGGATACAAGTCAAAGGGTGAACAGTCTGAAAACTGTCAAAAAGTAAACCGACAGTGTCAGTACTATGTACAGGGACAGAATGCAAGTCATGAAAGGGACAAATCTGAAACGGCTATGTTTGAATTCTATAAATAGAAGACCCCTGATACAGAAACAAACGATGATTTTTGAGAGAAAAATAACAATTAATCTTGAGCTTCAGATTCTTATCAAGAAGTCACCCTGCTAACACTACTGAACTCAAAGCTACTGATCCAGTAAACGTTTTCAAGTGTAATCTGTTATCAAGCTACATCAAGTTTACAAACTTGAAAACATCAAGCTGCTGATCATTTCATCCTGATCAAGCTGTTGAAAGCTAAATCACTTGCTTGATTCAAACTTTCTTATACAAGAAACCTGTTGAAAACAGTGAAGCATCTTTGGGTGTCAAGAACTGTTGTTTGTGGTGGAGCTGGTGAAGAGGCAATCCTACCCTTCAAGGACCAGTGGAAGACTTTGGAGTAGCAATCCTACCTGTTCCAAGTGTTCAGTTTGTGAAGCCATAGTTATTTGTTAAAGACAAACTACTTAGGGATTTTTGTAACTGCAACCTCAAAGATCTCCAGTGAATTACCTCCAACATCACAGGAGAAGAGTGTACTGACTGGATTACACCACCTGGAACCACTATAAAAATTGCCTACTTACTTTCTACATTTACATTCTGCATTTAGTATATTTAGCACATCATCCTACTGAAACTAGCAACTGAATCACACTCTTACACTACTGAGTATCTAATACTTGGTATCATATTTTAACAACAAGTAATAAGGCTTAATTTGAATATATTCCGCTACAACAAATTCAGTGAAATCAATGCCAGACTATCGAGTGTCAGCAGACTCATCGAGCAATCAAGCAGGTCGTTGAAGTTCTTCGAGTTTGTTAACTCCAAAAGTTTTTAGTGTTAAGTTTATTCACCCCCCCCTCTAAACTTAACCAAAGCCTTTTCAAGGAACCAACAATTGGTATCCTACTTGTTGTGCTTGTGAAAATACTTTGAAAACTTTTTCAAGTTTCTGATTTTCAAAGCTTTGCATCATGGATAACAACTAGTATGCTAGAACAATGTTGATGTGTTCTTTAGATCATTTTGATGAGTATAAACGTTGTATGCAGGCTTTTCTAGCTGCAACACATGATGAGATGATGGATGTGTTGATCGATGGACCTTGGAAATCACAAAAAATCTAACAAAGGATAATCAAACTCAGTACATTCCAAAGCCAAAAAGAGAATGTAATGCTGAAGATAGAAAAAGAGCAAACCTCAACAACATTTCTATTGATATCATATACAGAACCTTGGATAGTAATATGTACATGAAAGTGAAAGATTGCAAGACGTCAAAAGAACATTGGGATAAGTTACAGTTAATCTGTGAAGGAACTGATGCATTCAAGAAAAACAATATCAGTGTGGCCAAAAAAAAGTTTCAAGATTTCAAAATGAAACCCAATGAAACTATTGAACAAATGGAATCAAGATTCAATGCCATCATGGTTGAACTCACCATACTGAGTGTAAAGTACTCAAAAGAAGAAATCAATTCAAAAATCTTAGAAGCTTTACCGGCAAAAGAAGTTTGGGAGATGAAAGTGACTGCCATAGAAGTGATGAGAAGTTTGCATGAAGAGGATACTTTCAAGTTATTTTCAGATCTCAAGGCTTATGAATTCAGTAAGAAACTTGCACCGGAGACTGAAAAAGAAGAACCAAAGCCCACTGCATTGGCTGCTACACATCAAGAAGAAACATCAGGAGCTCAAGATGATCTACTGGATGAGATGCAAGAACAAATTGCCCTACTGAGCAAGAAAATCAGAATGATGAAAACTAGAAAGGGTTCTCCAAGGAATTTCACAAAGAAATCAAGTGAAAAGAAGAAGGATGAATCCAAGAAAGACAATGATTACTTGTGCTATCAATTTAAGAAACCAAGACACTTCAAACCTGACTGTCCTGAACTAAAATAGAAAAAGGAACCTGATTATCTTTGCTTCAACTGCAAGAAGCCTGGACATTTCAGACTTGATTGTCTAGACCTACTGAAGAGCAAAAGTCAACATAGAAGATCTGGCAAGAAAGCTATGGTTGCTGATGATGAATCACGATATGAAGTAGAATCAGAAAAAGGAAATGAATCTGATGATACTGCACTTATTGCTGTTATGGATGATTATGATTTAATGGCAAATATGGATGAAATAGAGGAGGTATACGATTCTGTATCTATAAACACTCCTGCTGAAAGTGATTGTGAATCAACTTGTGGTTCAAATCCTAAAAATTATGACATTGAAGAAACTTTGGATGCCATCCTTAATCAACTGAGGATAATACAATCTGGTTATGAGATTGTGAAGGCTGAAAAAGAAGCTCTTCAAACAGAAGTTGAAAGGTTAAAAGATGAATTAAGAAATCTCAAGGGTAAGGAAAAAGAGATTGGTCAGAACAGCCCTTGGACATTCAGTAGCTGCTGAATCTGCTGAACAATCTTGTTCCTCCACTGCATTCAAATATGGAAAGCCTTATGGTGATAGAACAGCCCTTGGATTTGGCACTCAACAATCTAATAAGAATGGATCTAGTAAGGTTACTGAATTTAGTACCGGAATTGGTCCTATGTTTGTGCCTGCACAAGATCCAACTCCTAAGAAGGTTGCTGAGGCAGTGAAGCCTACTGAGAATACTTCAAGGAAGCAAAATCAGAAGTCAAAAAGGTCAACGGCACCTAACACAAAGAATAAATCTAAAAGTAGGACTGCTGTACCTTTTAGACCTGCTGATAGCATATCTGCTACCAAGTCTACTGGACCAGAAAAAGGCAAAAATCAGAAATATTCCAAGGATAAGAATCCTAAACCTAAAAATGTCAATCATACAATGGATACTTATCTCAGGGGGAAAGGTAGACTGTTCCCTACAGATGATGATTGGAATATTCCTGCCCCCTCTGCCAGAAACAATAGATATAACCATAATGCTAGGGTAAAACCTCAGCAATGGAATCAGCAGAGGACTTATACAAGACCTCAGCAAGGACCTCAGCAGACTCCACATTATAGGGCTGCTCCTAACAGACAGCAAACCTATGGTTATGCTGGTGCTTCTAACAATAGAAATCACTCTAAACAGCATTACATACCAAAAGGCCAGAAAGCATATGTGAATCCTACACAACCAAATGTTAGACCTTATGGATGTGTAGAATAAATGTATGAACAAAAGTATAACACTTTTCAAAGAAGACTTTATAGAAACTTGCCAAGGGTCATGCTTACCACTGACCACTATGGACCCAAACAGTTTTGGGTACCTAAAATACATAACTTTGTTTTGTAGGGTGTCTGGTACTTTGACAGTGGATGTTCCAGACATATGACAAAGAATAAGCACTGCTTGTCAAATTATATGGCAAAGGATGGTCCAAGAGTGAATTTTGGCAACAGGAACACGCCAGGATACACAAGAGGATATGGCACACTTGTGAAAAATGGATTAACAATCAGGAATGTTGCATTTGTGGAAGGACTGGACTACAACCTACTGAGCACTGGACAGTTTTGTGACATGGGTTACAAGGTCACTTTTGACAAAGGCACATGTATTGTCATCAGTGAAAGAGGTGATCAAGTTGTGTTGGTTGGAAGAAGACAACAAAACATGTATGTTGTGGATTGGTCTACTGCTGTTCCAGAAACATGTCTGATTGTGCATACCAAATCAGAACTCAATTGGTTATGGCATAATAAGTTAAATCATCTAAACTTTGATGATATCAATCAATTGGTGAAGAAGAAACTGGTGTTTGGTTTACTTGAGATCACATTCAAAAAGGATGCTATATGTGATGCTTGTTAGCAAGGTAAACAGACAAAATCAAGCTTCAAGTCAAAGACTAAGCAGTCAACAAAAAGAGTTTTGGAGCTGATGCACATGGATCTATTTAGACCAGTAACACCAACAAGTGTGACAGGAAAGAAGTACACTCTAGTAGTTGTGGATGATTATTCAGGATACACTTGGGTAGTATTCATGAACAAGAATAGTGAAACACTTCAAAAGATGCTTGAACTTTTGAAGAGATTGCAAAATGAGAAAAGTTTGACAGTAGTGAAGATCAGGTCAGACAAGGGTACCTAATTTCTCAATAAAGTTATAAGAGAATACTGTGAGCAGAATGGTGTGCTACATGAACTGGCTGCTGCTGATACACCTCAGGAAAGTGGGGTTGTTGAGAGAAGAAACATGAATTTAAAAGTAGCAGGAAGAACTATGATTTTTGAAGCACTTTTACCTGAAAGATATTGGCCTGAAGCAGTCAATACAGCATGCTATACACAAAATAGGACCTCAGTGAACAAGAAGCTGCTGAAGACACCTTATGAGATTTGGAAGGGAAGGAAACCTAATATATCATATTTCCATCCATTTGGAAGAAAATGTTTTATATTAAATCATAAGGAGCAATTGAAGACATTCCAACCAAAATCAGATGAAGGAATCTTCTTGGGATACTCTTATGTCAGCAAGGCATTTAGGGTACTGAATAAAAGGACACTGAAACATGAAGAAACAATAAATGTTGTATTTGATGAACCTAAGTTCACTGGAAGGGAAGATGAAGCTTCAGAACCTGCTGAGAATCAACAAGTCACTGATCCAGAATGTGTTGATGGTTTTGAAAGGATAAATGAGTTAAAGGTTTCTGACTCTGCCCTACTGAACACCCTGCTGGTAACACTACTGATGCAACAACTGAGGTAGTTCAAGGATCTGCTGAACCCTTTGCTAAAGCAACATCAGACCCTACTGAAGATGATGTTCCTAAGAATCAATCTAACAAAAATCCACCATGGTTAAGGGATCACCCCGCTGAGCAAGTTATTGGCAACATACAACAAGGAGTAAGGACTAGAAGACAATTAGAAGCAATGTTTACCTGTTTTCTATCTCAAATAGAACCTAAAGTTGTTGAAGAAGCAGTATCAGATCCAGATTGGATAATTTCTATGCAAGAAGAATTGAATGAATTTGAAATAAATCAAGTTTGGACACTAGTGAAAAGGCCTAATCATGCAAATATCATTGGAACTAAATGGGTATACAGAAACAAATTGGATGAATCTGGTATCATTGTAAGGCCAGACTAGTAGCAAAAGGCTATTCTCAAGCAGAAGAAATAGATTTTGATGAGACATATGCCCCTGTTGCAAGATTGGAAGCTATAAGATTATTCCTGGCATATGCTGCTTATAAAAACTTCAAAGTATATCAGATGGATGTCAAAAGTGCATTTTTGAATGGCATTCTGGAAGAGAAGGTCTATGTTTAGCAACCTCCTGTTTTTGAAGTTAAAGATCAAGAAGATAAAGTGTACAGACTTAATAAGGCACTTTATTGTTTGAAACAAGCACCAAGAGCATGGTATGAAAACCTATCTCAATTCTTGGTGGACAATGGTTTTACCAAATGAACCATTGACAAGACTCTTTTCAGAATCAATGAAGGAGACAGCACCCTGCTGGTACAGATTTATGTTGATGATATAATCTTTGGTTCTGAAAATGAATTGCTATGTGAGAAATTTGCTAATCTTATGAAAAGTAAATTCCAAATGAGTATGATAGGAGAAATGAACTATTTCTTGGGTTTACAAGTCAAACAGATGAAGGATGGAATCTTCATTCATCAAACCAAGTATACCAAGGAGCTACTGAAGAAATTTAGTATGGAAAACAGCACCAAAGTATCAACTCCTATGATTACAAACATAAGACTGGATGAAGATAAAGAAGGCAGAGATGTTGATCAGACTTTATATAGAAGGATGATAGGCAGTCTGCTGTACCTTACTGCCAGCAGACCTAATATATCCTTTGTTGTAGGTGTTTGTGCAAGATTTCAATCTAAACCAAAAGAAAGTCATCTAGCTGCAGTCAAAAGGATTCTCAAGTATTTAAACGAGACTTTGAAAGTAGGGATATGGTATGCAAAAGATGGAAGCTTCAAGGTTATATCCTACTCAGATTCTGATTATGCTGGATGCAAGATTGATAGAAAAAGCACCACATGAACCTGTCAGTTGATGGGAAATAGACTGGTTTCCTGGTTCAGTAAGAAACATAATTCTATATCAACCTCCACTGCTGAGGCTGAATACATTTCTGCTGGAAGTTGCTGTGCACAAATGCTTTGGTTAAGACAACAATTAAGAGATTATGGAATTAAAGAAAGAGAAATTCCCATAAAGTGTGACAACACAAGTGCAATTGCAATAACAGAAAATCTTGTTTTGCACTCAAGAACCATGCATATTGATGTGAGACATCATTTTATAAGAGATCATGTTGAAAAGAAAGATGTGGTGGTTCTTTACATCCCTACTAAAGATCAACTTGCTGACATTTTCACAAAACCTTTGGATAGTGAAAGATTTGCTAAGTTAAGAACTGAACATAGAATTATAAAAGTTGACTGATACATCTTTGATTAGCAATGACCTGGAATTCACCAAGGGGATTAGTCTTTGCTATGTTGGGTGAGCTCACTTAGAGGATTAGTCATTGGTATCAACAATTCCATGTACTTATTTTTGTTTGGACAATTGAGCAAATGAAGTTGCCAAGGGGATTGGTCTTTGTCCTGTTGGGTGAGCTCACTTGACAGATCAGTCATTGGTATTAAACTTCATCTTGTATTATCCGTTGGACAAAACAAGAAGAATTGGAGATCAGCAGAGTAACATTGTCAGCAGGCTGCTGAGCCAAGTTTACTGATGGCAAAAGCCGCTGAGACATAAGTTACACAGTCAAACTTCCACAAAGTCAAAAAGCAAAAGATCGGGATATTTATCTTCTCTTTATAACCGCAGTTACACGATCGGACTGTTACAACTCTTTATGGATCAGTTATGGGACACATGGCAAGATCTCATTCATTCCAAATTTAATTGTGGTTAATGCTACAGTACGTGTACAGTGCATTATCTGATAGTTTCAACTACCTCTATATATATATATATAGACATATACACAGAATCCTTACTTACAACTCTCAGATTATTATTTATCTGCAAATACGTTGTGTGAACACAGATTTGAAAACCTTTCTTCTTCATCTTTCTCATTTCTAATGGCGGATAAAGCTGATGTTCATATTTGAACTAGTCAAAGTGTGAGAGGATATGTTACTGACTGTCATACAACTGAGTTAGCCATCAACATTGGAAGAAGAATAAGAAGAGTTGCTGGCTTAGAAAATGTTATCAATAGACGATTGGAGAGAATTTCATATGTCAACGTTTTGGAATTCTGGAAGAACATAGTCATACATGAAGGTTGAGAGGCCTTCATTACAATGGTTAATGACAGAGAGATTGAAATTACTTCAGATCTACTGAGAGAAGTATTTCATTTTGGACCTGGAAATGGTGATCCTACCAATCCAGAAATGATGAACCTACCAAGATTGAAGTTTTTTGATACAATAAAGATAAATGAGACTATACCATGATCTCTAAGCATTAATGTGAGGCACATTGGATTTGAATATAATCTACTGAGCAAGTTCATTTCCAAGACCATTCTGGGATTCAGTGGGAGTCTAGATATACTTTCTGGACCCAAGATAGACCTATTGATCATCATCTATAGAAGTATGAAGTTTGATTGGGCTGGATTCTTTATACATTATATGAAGAAGGTGTTTACTGAAGATAGAGATGGTATAAGGAAGTCCAAAACCAAGCCCTTAGGTCTACTGATTCAGACCTTGCTGAATCATTTTCAGATACCTGATGTTGCACCTGAGAAACTAAACAAGTCCAGATACAAGAAGGAGATCAGCTATCCTATTCCTGGGTTAGATGATGATGAAGATGTAGATGATGAAGCCAATGAGAGTGACAATGATGGGGATAATGATGCTGGTGGTGAGCAGGTTAAGCAAGTTGCTAAGTCCGCTGCACCTAAGAAAGTTGCTAAAAAGAGAAAGGCTGCTGATACTAGGAAAATCATTGAGCTACTAAAGCCTAGAAAAACAAGGAAGAAAACAGCAGAGACTGCTGAGTCTGCTGAGGGTCAAGTTGAAACTGAAGTTACTAACCCTACTGAAGTTACAAGGAAGAAGTCTGCTGCTGAAATCTTGAAAGAGAAACAGAAGGAAGATAGTAGAAAGAGGAAGGCTATTGAGGTTGAAGCCGAACAACCTTCTAAGAAAATGAAGGAAATAGCAAAGAAAAAGACACATGGAAAAGGGAAACAGTTGAGGATTCTAGAGGCTTAAAGGGAAGTAGAAGAAGAGGTTGTTGAACCTACTGAAGCTGCAGAAGTTGTTGTTGAGCAACTTACTGATAAACCACAGCAGACTACTGAATATGCACCTTCTGTGGAAATTGATACGACGGTTTAAGACCCTGCCATTTCTGCAATAGTTCAGGGGGGAGAGCAATCTATTGCTAACCCTGCTGATGAGCATGTAAGTCAGGGGGAACCAAGTGTGGAACAGATAGAGGTGGCATGTACAAATGTATAACCTGAGAAACCTAATGACCTAAATGCATCTGTTGAGGAAACTTTGAATCTGCTTGTTGAGACCTTTGAAGGTCAAAAAAGTGAACAAACAGCTCCCAAAAAGCCATCTATGCCCTTTGAAAGGAAAGAAAAGAAAAAGAAGGAAGGGTATGCTGATCCTAAACTCCAGCTGGTTGCTGATTACTTTCAATGGAAGTTTGGGTTTTACAAGAGACAAAAATCAGTTGCTGAGCCTATGACAGACTTTGAGGAATAGGCCTTTGAACAGTTAGGAGTGGATAACTTACTTCACTTGGTTGATACTTCTTTGCTGGAAATGAGATTGATAGAACTCATTGATGAACAAAAGAAAGAATAAGGTATCATGTTTAAGGATCCTAGGGATGGACTAGATAATGATGATTCTTCATCATCTGACTCTGATGATGGTCATCCCCCACATCAAGGAGAAGCCTGTAGAACTGCATTGTTAAATGAACCAAGAGTAGAACAGTCCACTGATGCTGTCAAGTCTGCTGAGGGCCAGCAGACTGGTCAAATGGATGAAGATATGGAGGATCTCACTATAGATGATTTAGAAGCTATGATCAATGATGGCATAAACTTTGGAGGTAACAGGTTGGTTGGCACATCTGGTACATTCAAGGCTGTGGATTCTGATGTGAATTTTGATGATCAGCAGACTGAAAATCTTAATGAGGAAAGGGTTTTTGAACATAGTGAGCCTAATATCAGTTATGAAGATTCAGTTCAATATCAAGAGTGGATTGATACTCAGGGCACTATATCTAAATCTGCTGATAGTTTACAGAAGATTGCTGTTGCCAGAGGATCACTAGAGGAAAACTTGGCTACATTTCCTTTTATTCTTGTGGAAGAGAGAGTCCTACTCACTGAGGAACAAACAGTGATTGGACAGAGATTGGACATAGTGATGGGTTTTGAAGGATCACCATTACTTTTTGAGGAGGTTCAGGCTGCTAAGGATCAAACTGCACCTAAACAAAGGTTTGAACTGGTGGTACAGGTTGCTGAGGATCAAACAGCACCTGGACAAAGGTTGGAACTCACAATGGGTTTGGAGGAAACCCCTGCTATTGTTGAAGAATAGGCCACTGAAGTAGAGCCTATTGGAGTTAAAGTCACTGAAGGGAAGGATAGTCAGCAGACTGCTGTTATTGATGAGGATGAACAGCTGCTGGACTATGACTTCAGTGATGAGGAGTTTCAAATGCCTGAGGAATAACCTATTGTTGCTGAACCACAACAGGCATTTATACCAATTTTTGAGGAACCTGCCCAAGATCCAATCTTGGATGAAATTTTTGAAAATATAGTTGAAGAAGGACCTAACCCTGCTGGAAGGGATATGAGCTGGGACATGGTTGTCAGCAGACAGAGGGCACAATACAATGTTGAAGAGCCTGCTGATGAAGCTGCTGGACATATGGCTGGTGGAATGGCTAGTAGGGTACAAGCACAAGTGTTGGATGAGTTGAGGGCAGTCAGAAGTGACATTACAAGGTTAAGAACTCAACTTGACAGACAAGAGCAAAGATTTGAAGATTAATGAACTTGGTGGAAAATAGAGGAAGAACTACTGAAACAGTTGCTTCCACTCAATATGCTCTTGCTGATCTAACTCAAGATGTGAGAGGCATTAAACAAGGCAATACATTGAAGGAGAAGCTCTTGAAAGAACAGTTTGCCTCCATTCATCAAAAACTTGACAAGCTTGCTGAGGCACCCAAGCCTGCTGTGGTTGAACCTGCTGGAACACTTCACCCTGCTGGATTGGATCCTAAGATTACTGAGAGGATCAATCTACTAGAGCAGACAATTGAAGAAAGGATCACTGCAGTTGATACTAGAAAAGAAATCATGAAGGGTCAACTGAACAACTTGGTGATCACACAGGAGAGTGTCCATGGCCTGCTTTCCTGTTTTGTTGATGATGTCAATAAGGGGGAAGAGAGCCAGACAGCTGTAGGAAAAGAGGCTGCAAGAATTTTTGCACAAAAGAAATGGGAGGTTGACACCAATGCATTCAGAGAACCTGCACCTGGCAGACTTCAGCTGACTGATGACCTCTTCAAGGAATACAAAAAGCTATATAACAATAAGAGGAGACCTTACCATGACAAGGGCTTTCATGAAGGGCTAAATTCCTTCTTGGGATTGAAATTCTAGGAAGCTAGAGTTAAAGCCTTAAGATCTTCACACAGAGGTGGTAGAGGTGGAAGAGGTGGAAGAAGTCTACCCACTACATCAGCAAGAGAATCTTTGGATGAGTTCAAGCAGTTATACATGCGTTTAGGGTTTAGAGTACACAAATTAACCTTACTCTACCTGAGACATGGAAATGGTGGAAGGAAGTGAACCCCCATATTGATTTTTCCCTTATTGAAACTTAATGGATGAGAGAAATGGTTAGAGATATAAGGGAATATCATGAGCAGCAAGAGAAAGAAAGACAAGAAAGGGAAAAGAGGAACTAGATCAACATACTTACACATGCTTTTTATTTTTGCTGAATCTAGATTGTAATAACTTTTGAACAAACTGATTATAATGAGAATTGACTGAATTTGTTCTATTTTTGTTTTTACTCTTTTTGCTTTGCTGTAAGGAGGGTATTGGGATCATCACCAAAAAAGGTGGAAATTGTTGGACTTATTTTAAGTTTTAGCGATGAGTGCCAGACTAGCTGTTATAGAGCAAAGGCAAAAAGATCTCTAGATGAAATGTATAGGCTTATTAGAGTTTGATCTTTGTATAGGTTTGATCAAACAAGCACTGTAAAAGGACAGCTGACTTTCATCAACAGACCTGTCTAGATTAGTAGGGTACCTTAGTCAGTTTACTAGTTTAGAAACCTGCTGAAGACAGAAGGCTGAGGGCTCAAACTCAGTTATTGAAGGCTAAAGGATCAAACTTAGTATTTAAAGTCAAGGATATGGAATCAGAATTTAGGGAATTCTGTGATGACCTAAACTGATTACATATACCTTGTGTACAAGGTCTAAGTTCCATAAGTAAAGTGGTGATTGGAACTTTGTTATGATCAAAATGGTGTAATCTAACTTAATGATAAAGAGTTAGATATAAGAGAAGTCAGCTGAAGTGTTTTATAAACACAACAACTTGGGATCAGCTGACTGATATGCATTTCAACAGACTTACACTCAAGGAACCTGCTGAACATATATCTCGATTTAATCAAAGGTTGCATTGGAAGATTACAAGGAAAATGACAGTTAACAACTCTTGGTTTTGTCAACAAATCAATGGCTAAGATTAACGGGATGTTGGAAAGAAAAAGAGGTTTATCTAATGGATACAAGTCAATGGGTGAACAGTCTGAAAACTGTCATAAAGTAAACTGACAGTGTCAATACTATGTATAGGGACAGAATGCAAGTCGTGAAAGGGACAAATCTGAAACGGCTATGTTTTAATTTCAAAAATAAGTCACAAGGATTCTCACCTATAAATAGAATACCCCTGATACAGAAACAAGCGATGATTTTTGAGAGAAAAATAACAATTAATCTTGAGCTTCAGATTCTTATCAAGAAGTCACCCTGTTGACACTACTGAACTCAAAGCTACTGATCCAGTAAATTTTTCAAGTGTAATCTGTTATCAAGGTACATCAAGTTTACACACTTGAAAACATCAAGCTGCTGATCATTTCATCCTGATCAAGCTGCTGACAGCTGAATCACTTACTTGATTCAAACATTCTTTTACAAGAAACCTGTTGAAGACAGTGAAGCATCTTTGGGTTTCAAGAACTATTGTTTGTGGTGGAGCTAGTGAAGAGACAATCCTACCCTTCAAGGACCAGTGGTAGAATTTGGAGCAACAATCCTACATGTTCCAAGTGTTTAGTTTGTGAAGCCATAGTTATTGGTGAAAGACAAACAACTTAGGGATTTTTGTAACTGCAACCTCAAAGATCTCTAGTGAATTACCTCCAACATCAGAGGAAAAGAGTGGACTGGCAGGATTACACCACATGGAACCACTATAAAAATTGCCTACTTACTTTTTGCATTTACATTCTGCATTTAGTATATTTAGCACATCATCCTACTGAAACTAGCAACTGAATCACACACTTACACTACCGAGTATCTAATACTTGGTATCATATTTTAACAAAAAGTAATAAGGCTTAATTTGAATATATTCCACTGCAACAAATTCAGTGAAATCAATCAATGCCAGACTATCGAGTGTCACGGTGACCATCGAGCAACAATCAGTCATGGAAGTTCTTTGAGTTTGTTACCTCTAAAAGTTTTAAGTGTTAAGTTTATTCACTCCCCCTTTAAACTTAACCAAAGCCTTTTCAAGGGACCAACAAGTCTTTTGTTGGCCAGGAGGCCTTTGCAAGGCTTGCTGCATTTTCAGCTAGCAAGGCAAAATTGAAAAAAAAAAAAAGATCTCCGAAGTGGAGAAAATGGCTTCTGAACATGGGTAGAAGCATAAATCCAAGGATTAGGAGATCAAAAACTCAAAGAGCAGCTCCACACGCATGAAGATGAACTAAAATTTCTAGAGTCTAGTTACACTATGAGCCTCCAAGCTTCTATGAATAAGCATTTAGATGAAAAGACGGGGTCGGAGCAGGCTATTGAGAAGCTCGGAGCTGAGAAGGCTGACTAGAAGCAGTTGTCCAAGCTCACCTAGCCCAATATAAGGAAGCCTCTGTTCGGGCAGTCCGGGACTGTAAATCTTCAACCGAGCTTTCTCGGGTCATGAGGATTCTACTCATGCCCATAGTCAACCATAGCTACTCCTTAAGAGTAGATGATGCCAAGGAATTATTTCCTGATCTTTCAACGGACAATCTTGCCCACAAAGTTATGTATAAATCTGGGAAGAGTGAAGCATATGAAGCTCATCTAAAGGAGTTTAAAGAAGGGTTAGACATTGTGTCTAAGTACGCCCGTGCTACTCCTCGTCAGGTGCCTTCTGTGGTAGCTCCGTCTACTTCGATTACTCTCGCCGAGCTGCCTTTAGAGAATGCTACCGTGGAGAACCGTACTTCTGCCATAAAGCCTGGGCAGAGCTCAGCTCCCAATGCTTCTTAGAATCTTCCCTTTGTTATTTTTGGTGAAGAAATTTTTCAAAACTGTAACTTGTACAACAATTTTATTATACACCAATTTTTGTTAAGTTCATTTGTCTTAACCAATTTTTGTTAAGTTCATTTGTCTTAACCAATTTTTGTTAAGTTCATTTGTCTTAACTTTATTTCTAGTACTTACTATGAGTATCTTAATCCGTAGTGGGGTAGCCTGTCCCCATTGTGTCATGCATTAATTTACAGTTTTTGGATGGCATACTTAGCTCTGGCTATTTACTTCGAGTCCGACCTATAGAGCTCTATAATTTGATGTATGTCCTGCAAGCTTTGTGAGTCTGACCTGCAGAGCTCAGTTCGGCGTTTGTCCTGCAGACTTAATGATTTTGACTTTTTCAAGTCTATTCAGTCAGACCTGCAGAGCTCATTTTCAATGTCTGTCCTACAGACTTAACAAGTTTGAATTTTGCAACTATGTTGAGTCCGTCCTGTGGAACTCAGCTCTATGTCTGTCCTGCAGACATAGAGAGTTTGGACTTTGCAAACTTACTGAGATTGACGATGCTGGAAATCGTCTGTTTGATTATCCGGGCCGTATTTCCCCTAGTGACAATTGATTCAAGACTATGCCCTAAGAGCAAAGGAGATTTTGTGTTTAGATTTAGACTGAGCCTATGATTGTGAATCTCAAGTTGCCTACGTATCCTGTAATCGTTTAGGAATCAAGTCTCCGTAGTTTCTTGGGATTGTTTATATAGAGGGCCTATCGTCCAATTTACTTGTCCTCTTAGTATTGGGGATTCTTTCCGTGTCAATCCCTTGATTTTAAGAGATAGGCACTAGTATATTTGAATAATAGGATCAGAGTCCTAATGGGAGAAGGATCCTTAGGCTCTTCTCATAATTATAAGCATGTGGGCTAATTTATCAGATAACAGAGGCCCTGGCCGACCTGCGTCTAGTCCCCTAGGCCGTCTCGGGCAGAACTGCACTGGCCCAACTCTATTGCGAGCCGGGCCGATCTCCCACCTAAGGTTCAGATCTGACCTTATGAATGAAGTGGGGCTCGTGGCCCTTAATGTTCTAGTTTTTCCGTCTTCATTTAATGTTCAGTCCATACAGAGATGACACGTGACGAGACTCAGTCCGACCCTCATCACATTACAAATTGAATAAAGTTTTTTATAATCGGCATATATCCTAGAGAGTAAAATTCCTATTTCGGCCTGGGAACACCTGAATGTGACTGTTCGTGAAATATCTTAATGAGACGAGTGAAGGTTGATTATAAGATTCTTGAGATCAAAAAGTGACGGTTGAATCTTGTCACAAGCCTTCCCGATAGAATCTATAAGAAACAACCTTAAACCTTTGAGTACGGTTACCCAAAGGTAGTTATTATCACGATTTAATCGCATCACGCCCAACATTAGTTGTTGGTGATTACACTGATAAATACTACTAGATCGAATGTCAATCCACCCAAGACACAAAGTGGGAGTATGGTTTAACCATTGACCCATTGTGATTTTGTGGACTTTATAATCTTTGGGGTGATTGATAACCTATGGCTCTTGGTAGGTCTGTATAGGATTACGATTATAGAGGTTGGTTTGAAAACCTTAACCTGTGAATGGAGTTTTGGTACTCAGAGTTGCATTCACCTCTTGTAGAACCACCCGAGTGTCTCGGGCCCAAGGGGAGCAATTGGATCTACACGGAAAAGAGTCGAATGAATCAACTTTTGAAAATTGATTCTCACAATTCATTTACGGAAAATCGGTTTTTAGTACTAGAACAAACTTTTAAAAAATCGATTCCGGTGTGGTGTATGGTAAATTCAGGATGGTGTCAATAAAGACTCTCAATATACAATTATTTTAACTTTTCATTTTTGTCTCATGTTATAACACATTTTAGAATATCAATGGAATATTTAATATTTTTTCTTTCTTTAACCTAATTTATTATTCTTTCAACAACCAATCATTACTTTATAACTAAATGCACACAAGCAGACGGCCTACATGAATTAGTACTAAAATCGACATAAAAATCGAGATTTGAACCTCTGTTACGCCAAAAAAATGCTACTTTTCATTTTGACATTTATGACATTTTTTCATTTTCTTAACCGTGGAAAAAATCTATATTATCGTATAATTTAGGGTGGAGGGAGTATGTATGAATGATACATTATAATATTTTGGTCTTAATTTTTTAACTAGGCGTCCGATTTCTCCCATTATCCCATTTAGAAAGGCTCTTTTTGACACTAAGATCCTTCGTTTTCGTATTCGTATCGCCATATGACGTTTTCGTATTTTTTTAATTTTAAATTGTGCTTTGAAAATAATTATCATACCCCTAAAAAAAAAAATGATCATACCCCTAAAAAAAAATAATGATCATCCATTGTTTATGAAGATTATCTTAAGTGGCAATGTGGTTCCACCAGTGGCGGACCAAGGAATTTTTCAGCGGGGTCAAATTCTCACTAAAATATTATAATGAAATTTTTTCTTGAAAATTCACACATATATAAATAAGAAAGTTAACAAGAAGGTTTTTTTTTTCAGTTTAGATTTCAGAGAAATATTAGTTATTTTTATTTAATACTAACAACAGACACGCGTATTTTTATACAAAAAATTGATAGGCCAGGGACGGACCCAATGTGTTAAGGGAGGGGTGCACGGCCCCTACTCAACTTTTCGTGCGAAGTTACAAAAATACCCCTATAATAATATTAAAGATCGTGTATGTATATTATTTCAGACAAATTTTAATGCAATTGCTTATTTAGTTCAACTGGTTAGAAGTATTACTACTATACTTGAGGTCACTTGTTCAAAACATGGTTGCTGCATGTTTTTTAACATATTTCTTTGAATTTTGGCTCCCACTGGAAACAATTCTGGTAACATATTTCTTTGAATTTTGGCTCCCACTGGAAACACACCTGGATAGGCATACACGCCCCGTGACCTTTATGTATGTGTTAGTCTAATGGACTAATTATGTAAGTTTATGATATAACAGAATGATGAATGAATAGACATGTTATGAAAGCTACTATTTATAAAAAAAACAAAAAAGAGAGATGAATATTAAGATTGATGAATTAATAGTCATGTTATTAAAGCTACGGCTTCAAGAAAAAAGATATAAATATTAAGAGAAGAAAAAAACATGAAAAGGTTTTTAAAAAAAATGTAGCTGCCGAGTTTTGGTCCAATGACCAGGAAGTAATACATAATGCATTTCACCAAATGAATTAAAGGGACAATATATCTAAAAAAGGTTCGAAAAAATATACACACACAGTTTGTTAATAGTACTAAAGGGGTGTATTAGTAATTTTGTACAGAGATTTGAGTGGGGGCCACTCTTTGAATTTTGGCTCCCACTGAAAAAAATTCCTGGGTCCGTCACTGGATAGGCATACACGCCCCGTGACCTTTATGTATGTGTTAGTCTAATGGACTAATTATGTAAGTTTATGATATAACAGAATGATGAATGAATAGACATGTTATGAAAGCTACTATTTATAAAAAAAACAAAAAAGAGAGATGAATATTAAGATTGATGAATTAATAGTCATGTTATTAAAGCTACGGCTTCAAGAAAAAAGATATAAATATTAAGAGAAGAAAAAAACATGAAAAGGTTTTTAAAAAAAATGTAGCTGCCGAGTTTTGGTCCAATGACCAGGAAGTAATACATAATGCATTTCACCAAATGAATTAAAGGGACAATATATCTAAAAAAGGTTCGAAAAAATATACACACACAGTTTGTTAATATTACTAAAGGGGTGTATTAGTAACTTTGTACAGAGATTTGAGTGGGGGCCATGGCCTCCTTGCCCCATGTGGGTCCGCCCCTGATTTCCAGTGTAACGCCCCTGTCCCGAATACCGTCCTTATCCTGACATGTGACGTTCGGCACGTGACATTTAGAATAAACTCTTGATCGCGTGCAGAGCACTTACTAGCAATAGGACTAGGTCTATCGTAGTAGAGTACTAGCGAGTCAAGGTTGATCCCACAGAGACTCGTAAGAACGTCTAATTATCAAGATTGAGCTTGTCACGATAATGGTCTACGACCAACTATAATGTAAACAGTAGTAAATTTGGTAACAGTCAACTAGCAAGATTATGCAAGTTCAACGAGCAAATTAGAGTTTCTAATGTATTAGTTCAATTATGAGTAATTAGTTATTCCCCCCACACATGCAACAGTCCTCCCTACTGGTGTATTTATTCATTGTTCAGCTACGGGTACAACTCCTAACTCTATCTATCCGAAAATGGTAGTAGACAATCTATACGCAAGCTACCCTCCTTAATTGGTCCGTAATAGCTCATACGCATAAAGAACTAGAGCTGTCGATATTGAGCGCTAACTCATACCGCAAACCCGCCTAGACAGTTGTCGACATTGATCAGCACGTTCCTAGGGTCCATTTTAGCTAATGTCCGAACATAGCACTTCACTATTCGTATTTCATGCTAGTTTACGATGAAATGCAAATAGTTGATCAGGCTAAAAACATGTAAATTAAATCTATCGATCAACGTAGCAGGCTCCGATTATCATGAATTAGTAATTTACTAGGTATTCAGATCTAGCGATATAGACCGTCGCAAATCTGAGGAACGCAACTACTATCTCATGATATCTTCACCAACGAATCAGAGCTCTAACACATGGGATAAAATAAACTAACTACTATATTATTAAACTAAATAAGCAATTAAAGCATACTAATCGAATAGAACAACGATAGATCTACATCTTGGAAAAGACAAAAAATCATACCCTCAAAGACGAGCGTAGATCTCCATCGGATCTCTCCCTAAGCGGAGACTCCGTCGTCTCTCCGACCAGAACTCATAAAATAAATAAAATAAAGAACAAAGAACTTTTATTGCATAATACTTGTCTTGAAAATTATACACCTGTGTTCTGAGGCGAAGCCTCTTATTTATAGCTATCTAAACCGACTGAGGAACATCTAGTTCTACATCTCGTCCAAGAATACTTGTTTCTGATGATTCTCGAAGCTCGGTAAGTCGGCACCGCCTCCCGAGTTACTGAGGGTATTTTTGTCCTTTTTCTTCAGCCGACTTGACTTGGAATGTTCTGGAATACCCTAGGCCCATTCTTTTCGTTCAGTCCACTCCAGATTCGTCCATCATGCTCAGCCCAATATTTCGTATCCTGAAAATAATCAAATAATACACGAAATAATATCGAAATAGGGAAAATAAACGCTAAGTGCAGATTTCTTGACTCACGAACCCAACATATGATATTCAACTCAAATGGTTCATATTTATAGGTTGAAACGACTACTTTTAGCTCATAATGGATAGAATGTTGATGGCGTAGGATATACTATTTTTACCGTCATCAACTACCCTCCACTAGCCTCCTGCTCGTCCGCGAGCAGAGTATCAAGGCGGAATGTACCTCCAAGGACAATCCCCATCAACTACCACACATTCAATAAATATTTCCGGCAGAAACATACATCAAGCCACAATCCATAAGCTCCCCATTAATCACTACTTATCATGCATCAATGTGTCGTGTGATGAATCTGTCGTGATAGTGCGTTCATGAGAAGAATCAAGTTGTATTAACCACACAATCTTAACTTTCTTGCGTATATACTCACTCATCTTGCTTTCAGACTTGGTTACACAACATGGTACCGTAATTAGGTCAGGCGGACTCGGGGACTGAGTATCGCTCTTAAGTCCTCATTTGTTTCTTTTTATGCGAGGGTCGTGCCCTTTTTACAGAGTTCGCTTCCCTCACTACCGTTCTTGCATTATTATTATTTTTTCATTTTTCTTTCATCATTTTTTTTTCTGGCAGCCTCATTTTTTTTCTCTTTCTCTCACAAGTCCGTTTGTCCCGATTACCTTTCGTCATCCAAGTTGCTTCCCTTGTCTTACAAAAATTTGTTAAAGTATATAGACAGACAAATAATGATTCCCAGTTAAAACAATTTGTCATCTAATCTTTTAAACACTTCTCACTCAGATTATGTGCTCAAATATTTACTGCAATGATAGAATAATAATTAATAAGTTACTACTTCACGCAACATAATATATGTTCATTCTTCCATACTAAATTGAATATGCTATAGCTCACTTCAAATTGAACTTGGGCTCCTTTTCTACCGATTCCTTACTAAAAAACGTGCAATTAGCAAGCTAAAAACAGTGTTAAAATTGTCAAAATTATTCCTTTTTTCGATTATCCAGCTAAGACGCCTACCCCCCCACTTATTATAGACATTGTCCCCAATAACTAATAATAATGAAAGTGAAATTGTACTTAGCTCAGGAATTGATCTGCTTAGTCAAAGTGAACCCCGGAGCAGAATCATTAGCTCCTAGGTCATTCCTCTTCCAAGTTGTTACATGCGGTCCAAAATTCCTCCAAAAACTGTGAGTAACATGTGAAGGGCAATAAGAAAATAAGGTGGCGGTAATTGTGCATACCGGAGGAATGCGCAAAAATAGTTTAAGCCGCTTTATTCTGTTATCGGCCTAAGCAAGACGCGAAAACTTTTACGAGGGTATCACATGAGAACCGTGAAGGAAAAAACCACATATATCTCTAGTCAGGTGACTGAAGATATATGTGATGAAAAAAACCTTACGATTTCCATGCTATTTTATTGACTCAAAATAACTAAAATAAACAAAAGCAATAAATAAGGGTTTTAGAAATTGTTCTGAGTTTATAGTCGCCAGCTCGACTGTACTATTAGGGCTCCTTCATTCACATTCTGGCTCTGTCAACGTAATGACTTCCAACTCAGGGTTATACTTGTGCTCTAGGTAATGCTTCAGCCTGTGGCCGTTTACTATGAAAGTCTGCCCAGAGTTTTCATGTCTAACTTCACATGCACCTGAATTGAAGACTTTCATGACTACATGTGGTCTATACCATCTAGAATTCAACTTCCCAGGAAAAAGACGAAGACTCGAATTATATACCAGCACCTTATCTACAACTTGGAATGTGCGGTTCTGAATTTTCTTATCGTGCAGACGCTTCGTTCTTTCCTTGTAAATCTTTTCTTTCTCATATGCTTGAAGTCTAAAGTCCTCCAATCTATTCAACTCTAGCATTCTCTTTTCACCGGCTAAATCCTCATCCATGTTTAGAAACCTCATAGCCTACAGCGCTTGGTGCTCGAGTTCTACCGGTAAATGACATGCTTTTCCAAACACTATCATATATGGTGACATCCCAATCATGGTCCTATAAGCTGTCCTGTACGCCCAAAGAGCGTCATCTAATTTCAAAGACCAATCTTTCCTTGTGGGATTCACAGTCTTCTCTAAGATCCTCTTAATCTCTCTGTTTGTGACTTCTACTTGTCCACTTGTCTGGGGGTGATATGCTGCTGCAATCTTATGTCTAACCCCATATCTCATCATCAAATTTTCAAACAACCTATTGCAGAAATGACTCCTTCCGTCACTAATTATGGCTCTGGGCACTCCAAACCTTTTCAAAATATTCTTTTTAAGAAATCTCAGGACAACCCTGGCATCATTGGTAGGTGAGGCTACTGCTTCCAACCATTTGGAAACATAATCGAATGCTACCAGGATGTAATGATTTGATTCTGACGATGTGAAAGGCCCAACAAAATCAATTCCCCAAAAATCGAATAGCTCCACTTCTAAGATACTCTACAGTGGCATCTAGTTCCGCTTAGAAATATTACCAGTCATTTGACAGGAATGACAGGATTTTGTAAACTCGTAAGCAGATTTATGAATTGTTGGCCAATAGAATCCACACCGCACCGAAGCCTTTTTTCATTGTCTTATCTGGCCCATAGTGACCTCCTGCTTCTCTAGAATGACACATGTGCAAAATACTTGGAATCTCATCATCATGGACGCATCTCCTAAGAATGGCATCATGGCATAATTTGTATAGGTAGGGATCTTCCAATGATAATGCTTCAGATATGTGAAAAACTTCTTCTTATCTGCATTATTGAATTCCGGTGGGTATCTTCTTGCTAGATAATTCACAATATTAGCAAACCAAGGCTATACCTTGCTCATTTGTGATGTATGTTGTCGGGTCTGAGATTCAACTCGAGCTACCATTGAGATGGAAAAAAGTTGTTCATCAGGAAAGCTCTCCCTGATCTCAGTCGGTTGCTCTTCTTCCAGCAAAGTTAATCTTGAAAGGTGATCAGCCACCTGGTTCTCACATCCATTTTTGTCCTTAATCTCAACATCAAAATCTTGTAAGAGTAGAATCCATCTTAACAATCTTGGCTTGGAGTCTTGCTTGGTTAGAAGGTATTTCAAAGCTGCATGGTCAGTGAATACAGTGACTTTCGATCCTATCAGTTAAGGTCGAAACTTGTCAAACGCAAATATGACAGCTAAGAGTTCCTTCTTTGTAGCTGCATAATTCCTCTGAACACTATTAAGGGTACGACTGGCGTAATAGATAGGTTTAAAGATTTTATCCTCCATTTGTCCCAGGGCTGCTCCAACTTCCGTGTCGCTTGCATCACATATAAGCTCAAAAGGTTTGTTCCAATCTGGTGCTACAAGAATTGGGGCGGTTATAAGCATTCGCTTCAACGTGTTGAATGCTTTCTTGCACTCTTCTCCGAACACAAAAGGCACATCTTTTGCAAGTAATTCCGCCAAAGGTTTAGAAACTTTAGAGAAGTCCTTAATAAACCTTCTATAAAATCCTGCGTGGCCAAGAAAGGCTCGCAACGTTTTTAAGTTCGTTGGAGGGGGTAACTTCTCTATTACCTCTATCTTTTCTCTATCAACTTCAATTCCTTTCCTTGAAATCCTGTGACCCAACACTATTCCTTCTGTAACCATGAAATGGTATTTTTCCCAATTAAGTACAAGGTTGGTCTCTTCACACCTCTTTAACACTTTACTCAAATTGTCCAAACATTTATCAAAGCTATCTCCAAATACAGAGAAATCATCCATGAAAATCTCCAGAAAATCCTCCACCATGTCTGCAAATAATGACATCATGCACCTTTGGAAAGTTGATGGTGCATTACATAACCCAAAATGCATGCGATTGTACGCAAAGGTTCCATAGGGACATGTGAAAGTTGTATTCTCTCGGTCCTCGGGGGCAATATGGATATGATAATAACCAGAATATCCATCTAAGAAACAATAAAACGCATGACTGCTTAATCTTTCCAACATCTGATCAATGAATGGTAGGGGAAAATGATCTATACGAGTTGCATCATTCAGTTTTCTGAAGTTAATGCAAACTCGATGTCCAGTAATTAGTCTCACAGGGATCAACTCATCAAACTCATTAGGTTGGACAGTGAATCCTTATTTTTTGGGCACCACATGAATCGGGCTCACCCACTCACTGTCTGTAATTGGGAAAATGATTCCCATCTCCAACATCTTTATGATCTCTTCCGTTACAACATCCTTCAGTTGTGGCGTCAACCTCCTTTGAGGTTGTGCTACCACTTTTATCTCAGGATCTACAGAGATCTTATGCATGCACACTGATAGGCTTATTCCTCTAATATCTGCAATCGTCCACCCAAACGCTCCCTTATGCTCTCTTAGTACTCTTAAAAGTTTCTCCTTCTCTAAAAGGTTATAATAACGATGAAATTATAAGGGGGGAGTATCATCTTGTAAGTATACGTACTTCAGGTGAGAAGGCAAAGGTTTTAACGTTAAGTTCCTTGGTGGCTCCTCTAATGATGATCTTAACAGCTTACCAGTCAATTGTAAGTCAAAGAACTTGTGCCACGAAGGTCTATGAATGGTTCCTCCTAAATCCATAGAAGATATAGGCTCTATTTCTCATACTTGACCTTCGCTAAACCCAGGCCAGGTTTCCTCATAGCTTTCTTCTTCCTTCAGGAGTAAAGTCTCAGCTACTTCAGGGTCTAGTGCCACTTGCTGATATAATTCCAGCACAAGTTCATCTATGGCATCTAGCATGTAGACTGCTTCTCCTTCATCTTGTGCATACTTCAATGAATTCATCACATTGAACACTACTTTGTCCTCATTCACTCTTAGAATCAGATCACCCTTATGAACATCTATCAATGTTTTGCTCGTAGCTAGGAAGGGTCTTCCTAAGATTAGTGGAACATCATGGTTAGCTTTCATGTCTAGCACCACAAAGTCTACAGGGAATACAAACTTATCAACTTTTACCAAAACATCCTCCATCACTCCACACGGCTGCTTCATTGACCTATCTGCTAATTGAAGGGTTATAGATGTTTCAGTCAACTCTTTCATGCATAATTTATGAAAGATGGAGAGTGGAATTAGATTGACACTGGATCCAAGATCATATAATGCTTTGTTTAGGCATACTCCTCCAATTGTGCAAGGTATGAGGAAGCTCCCAGGATCCTTATACTTAGGAGGCAGTTTGCGTTGCAAAACTGCCGAGAATTCCTCATTAAGGCATATAGTCTCCAGGTCTAACAACTTCCTTTTGGTAGAGATTGCTTCTTCCAAGAATTTTTCATACTCTGGCATTCCGGCCAGAGCTTTTACCAAAGGTATATTCACTTGAAACTTTTAAAACATCGCTATAAACTTTTTATAACGCACATCATTATTTTTCGGCTTATATTTCCTAAGGGGATAGGGTAAAGTAGCAGGATTAGTAGTCATAGTTTGTGAAGACTTACATGCTGACTGCTGCTGGTCTGCCTATTTTTTTGCTGAATTTTCAGACTCCCGGTTTACCGGAGTAGTGTCCCGGTTTACCGGCCCCTCTTTTTCTCCAAATTGCATATGCGTTCATTTGTCGACGCTCTCTCGATTCTTCCTGTCATTGTTGGTATAATCGCCTGAGCAGTTCCTTTCCGCTTTAGTCATGATTGCATTCACGTCGTTCGAATTCTTCTTAGTATTACTTGGCAATCCTCCCGGAGGACGGGCTAACACTTGTTTTGCAATCTGTCCCACTTGGTGTGACAGATGCTGCACTAATGCTTCTTGATTGGTCAGTCTTGTATCATTCTTTTGACAATATGTGGTGAAGTTTGTATTTAGCTCAGTCATGGATTTCGTAAGTTGATTGACCGTGTCGGTCATAGTTGAGCTCATTTTATCCATGGCTCAACTACAAGGAAAACATGATTTAATGATGGGAATTCCCATCAATATATGTCATTTTCTCGTCATTAAAGACTTTTAATGATGGGAAATCCCCCTCATAGTTGCCCTTCTAGTTAAAGCATTTAATGACGAGATTATACGCTCATTAAAAATATTTCTAGTGACGAGTAATTTCCTTATTATTATACTATTTGCCTCTCATTAGAACTAAAATTGAGCATTAGTTTCTACCCGTTAATGATGACTATTCCCGTTATTATAAGGTTAATTACCTGTCACTAAAACACAATTTAATGACAAAAGAAATCATCATTATAAAGTCAATTACCCCTCATTAATGCACGAACTAATGACGACAAGTTTTCTCATTGTAGGGTCATTTGCCCTCATTAAATCACAAATTTATGACCAAAAATCCCCTCATTATAAGTTTATTAGCCCCACACTGAATCAGGCTCTTTGTAAATAACCCACACTCATCAAACTTACCATGAAAGTATCAGTCATTACGAAGAAATATTAGAGAATCAGGCTCTTTGTAAATAACCCACCCTCATCAAACATACCATGAAAGTATTAGTCATTACGAAGAAATATTAGAATATCAAAACCATTAAATAAAACACACTACAATTTGTTGCAACAACAAGCATTAATATATCCAAAATATACACTAAGGTATCCAACATACACATTGAGGTATAGTTGTTTGAAAATATTCAAAAAGAAAATATACATGTAGACGCATAATGGTGGTAATTTCAAATATCACATCCTCAATGACAAATATCTAACAACCATAAATGTTGATCACCAAAACACTAAGCACCTTCAATTATTGGCGGTTCATGGGAAGCAAGATACTTGGCAGCAAAATTGAATGAAAAACGCAAACGTACTCTGAAGGAATATTTCTTGGGTAAATTGCCTCAAGAATACTAATCCCCCTTTTGCTTTTTGTTTTAACTTCTTCACTTTCTTCCCCTGCAACCACTCTCCATGAACCATCAAGTAGATATTGCAACCAGGGAAAACATGTTAAGATCGAGTGGGGGAATACATATAAAATGAACAATCAGCAAAAGGGCATTGGGTAAATAACAATTTTTTTAATTTAATTTGGGGAATTCTATTTTTAGACTTAACAGAGGGGTTTTCCTGGGCATCTACAGATTCAAGCTTATACCAGGGAAGGATTGAAGCTAAATCCTTACATGTACATACATTCGTGATGTTTCTAAAAAGGTAAAAGACAAGCAACCGGAAAAAATAGTTACTTTCTTCTGACATTCTCATGAAAAATGGTGCATGTATCAAAGGAAAAGTATAGAAGCAGATGATAAGTCATAAAGATTATCACCCTTCTTACATGTACTAAAAGGAGCCGGAACTCGTGTTTGAGAACATAGATAGTGCGATATGTCTAAAACATACAACTAATAGAGTTCAACTATCATATATCCAACAACTAAGTAAAATATTAAGACTCAACTAGAATGCAATTTTCAGTTTCATTTATCAAGTAAAAACAAATATGTCAAGCATATTTATTCTAAGCTCATTGATACATCAAATAAGAAATAAGCAAATCAAATTGTAAAAGAGATACTAACAAACTTACTCAAACAGAAGATGAAACAAAGTAGTGTCACAACAAGCATCCAATCTGATTCTGATTTCAAACAAAGATGAAATTGGATATTTATACATCAAGTAAGCAATAAGCAAATCAATGTGAATATTAGTAGGATCTTAATTAAATGGCTTTGTGTGTAGTAGTTGTTAAACAAGTCATAAACAAAAATGAAGCACATAACTTACCATTTAAAGGTTGATAATATGTATTTACTTTAATCCTGACAGCACTAAGCAGCTCAATAAAAGTAGTTCAATAAAGTTTCTCAGCACCAATTCTCCGAAATAAATGCATACCTTATAGGCATTGCTAGTGGTTCCTTGTTGAAGTGAATACCTTTCTTTCCAGCCATGCCTTTGTTCTCAACCAAAAGAAAATCCGTTAGAATAAGTTGATATTTCTTGCGAAATCTTTGTGCCGACATTAGCAAACCCAATAACTGAATAAAAGCTCAGCCATGTTTACACCAGCCTACTGAACATTTGCAGCAGGTGTAGCAGAAGAGACATCATCATTATCAATAATAAGAGTTAATAGGAACACATATGAGAAAACCATCACCCTTGATTCTCAACACCATCATCAATACTTGAACCAATATCGAAGCTATACTTTCTCAAATATTTTAAGGACACACGCACCTAAGATGAATGAAACTTACATTAGTTTTTCAAATCATTCTCCTTCTTGAGAAATAATATTACAGTAAATACAATGGTAACAAACAATCACTGACAAATAGAACTAATGCAAAAAAAAGAATACACCATCATAATAAATTGGTCCAGCTCCATGAAGATGAACAAAAAGTAATCAATTGTAATACAACAAGGTTTAGACCAGACAAAGGCAAAACAAAGGCAATCCTTGGCATATGCATTTCCAATCAAAAAAGAATTTTAAAGCATTTTAACACCTATGATCTGATTATATTTCATACAAAAATAAATCCATGCTCAACAGAAACTCCAAAAGAGAGATGGTTATTTCTCATCCTACCATAAGCATATATACAACCAAATCGGTAGAAACGGGATCAACACAAAGCCATTGGTTTTCATCATGTGCAGATACAAAAGACCAGGGGATTATTTAACCCATATGATCTAGCATGTGTATTTTGTAGGCATTAGACATATTAGCACGATATCCAATGCCTACTATATAAAAATGGGGTCCTGACATTAATTTGCTAACAACAATGAACCTCGCTATTCAAAAGGTTGTACAGAGAAGTTATCGAAAACATTAGTTGGATAAGAAAAAATGTATGATGCAACCATTTCAAGACATGCACTACAAATAAGTCTTGAGTGAGCAGGATTATGTAGTGCAGAGCCTTGATCATAAAAGTAACGAACAAAGATGTGCGTCAAACTTTGGCACCTCAAAGGTAAGTTAGGAACAAATAGAAGCAGATGGATACCAACAATGTTGTCCATGTAGTTGTTGTAAATCCTAAACACATACCTTTATGCTTAAAGATTGTTGGGGTAGGAAAAACATTATGATATTCAACTGAGACTGTGGGGGTTCTGAAAATCAGAGAAAGGTTACACCCCTGAATCAAACCACACAAACAAACTGGATGCTATGCCAACTTACAAAACAAAACAACAACACAATGCACAGAGGCGCATGTAATGTAGTAAACATGAAAAAAAATAAGTTAGGAGAGCTCAATCTAACCCAAACATCTTCAAACTTCATGATGCAAAACATTAAATGACCCATCCAGATGGCTTAACTTTCAAACATCCCACGAATGCGGAAGCAAGAGCAAAAGGAGATCCAGGTTAAAAAAAAACTGATATGTACAAGGAAAAGAGCAAATTCGCCTTAAGGCATGTAAATAAAACCTGTCACAAAGATAAATAGAAAGTTAGAAATAGGAAAATTCATAGCTACAAAACAACACTTGAGATACGTCTAGCCAAACATTGAAGTTAATTGAGATAATATAGGGAAAAAATAGTGTGCATTGTAGACAAGTCTTAATTGTAGTCATTAGTAAAATGAAAGATAATAATATGTTACATTTAAACAAGAAGACCTGATGTAAACAGGTGGAAAAAAAGAACATGTATGTGAACAAAACTGATGTCTTGAACAAATGCAAAGACTCGTACAACAAGGAGACAATACTCAACATATAAGACTCAACAAATGCAAACTGGACAAGCTGGGTTAAACCGATTAAACAGGTACATAAACTGGACTGGTTCATGGCATTTCAAATTTCAGGCATATCAAACAGCTTACAGGTGAGTCAAGAACATATTACATGCAATAAGACTCTCAAACAATGCAGTAGCAATGCAATTATGCAGCATACTGACCAGCAAAATAGTTTCAACATACAGTCTGATCAGATGCTGTTGGAGAAAAAGCCCTTTTTGAAGGTTTGAATAGTCAACTTTAGCACGATTTACGGATAGGCTCCGATGTATGTCATCGAGAGTTAATGATATCATTAAATACTCCATACGGAGTAGTTAATGATGGGTCTTTGAATCACTCGATTCGGATATCGGGTGAATGAGAAATTAATGCCTAAAGTTGGTAGAAAATATGTAGGAGATGAGAGTTGAAGGGAGGACCTCACCCCATTCTCCCACATAGGTAACTTGAGGCTTGTGAGCTCAAGTAATAAGAGCTAGTGTATACTCTTATAGATGTGCCCTAAGGGGCAAGGCACTTTTGTGCAGGAGGGAGGACTTAGAATATTCCACATGCGCGCCGCCGCCGTCCGGCTGGCTAGGCTCGTGCTCGTCTCGGTTCGGCTCGGTTCAGGTGTTACTATTAATTTTTTGGACAAAATTTCCTTATGAAATTTACCATAAATTAATTTTGGGATGTGATTGTGTCATTCGACCAATCAGAATTCGTTGAGTCATTCGACCAATTAGAATTCAAAGATGCGTCATCCGACCAATCAGATTACGGGATTTAATTCCACATGGCGTGAGGAATTAATTGGGACGCCCCAATGACTTTTCCTTGAGGGAAAAGTCGGTCGTTACTTTTCAAGGGGAAAAGTTTGATGATGTGTTTTGGCCAATCAGATTAAAGCATTGGCTCCTCCTCTCCACTATATAAAGAACCCCAATGATGAAGGTTGAAGCATCAAATTTTCTCTTGTGTCTTTCCACCACAAAGAGTCAGTCATATAGATCTAGCTATTGAGTCGAAGAGAAGTCGGAGCACTGTGTAAGTTCGTCGGAGCTCGGGTTTTTGAAGTGCCTCTAAATCCGAGACGTAAAGCCGTTGTATCTCTGGAGACATTTGCTATTACCGTGGGCACCATACCGGAGCAATTTGTCTTAAGGAAAGAGTAACTACTCGCCTCGGTTTGTCTTAGTCCTTTATTTTGTGCATACTATCTTTGTTGTCTATTGTTTGGATCAGATATGCATGATGATATTTATTAGATCTGCTAAATAATATGAATTGTACTATTCATATGATTTATTGTCTACATTAATATTCCGTAATTTAATCCGTAAATTTCGAATCTGTTCCATAAATCACTCCACACACGATACACTATCCCAACAGATGCAAGAACAGACTCACTTAATCAACCTATAATAGAAAGGAAGACATTAACTTAACTTAGCCAAAACATATTCTAGTCGAGACAAGCAACTTGTCAGATATTCAAGACATGGATCAGAGCAAACACTTAGCAGGGAAGACCAGATTTCATATGAACATGACATAACAACGACCACTCTGAGTTTAACCAAACAAGACCTGGCCAAGACTGACCAGATCATGGAAACAAGAACCACACTAGTTAGAAAACCTGAAAGTATGATGCTACCATAAATATTGCTTATTGTATTGACTGAATAATGGACAACATCTGCTCTCTTCACTCAATCTGGAAGCTTGAGCCTAAAAAATGAGTAACAAACCGTTGTTAAAGGAATATGTAAGAAACAAAGACCAAATGGGCTAATTGCACATAGTGGGAGATCCAAAAACATAGTTAAGTGGGGGCACAAATTACAATTGTTTTCGGCACAATATTATCACAATATACTTACCAATCTATTCTAGACTAAAACAACCCAAAATGAGCAATGAAACTAATTTTTATCATAAACAAATTACCATCAAATCTTCTTATCACAAATCACATATCTATAAGAAACTCAATACAAAATGAAGTAGAAATCCACATTGTTAATTTTACTATGTTTTTTAAAAGTTAATACAATTTTGTAATAAATCAAAACTCTACCAAGGTGCTAGAGAAGCAAACTGTAAAAGGCAAGAGCAAGCAAACAAAACAAAGTCAAACAGAGCCTAACCGAAATGAAATATAAAAACAAGCACTCAAGGACAAAAGCCTTCTTAAAAGCATATTCAAAATAAGACAAAGCAAACTCAATCAGGAAAAACAGCCTTGAAAATATTGGACTTCCAAGCACACCAATCAAATCTCAATTTATTGCACCTTCCCCTTATCCACCCAAAAGAGGAAACTTGAACTTCAACAAAAACAACATCGACCTTGTGATATTGGAACATATGACAACCTTAGTTCTTTTAATTCATAAAAACAAAAGAACAGACTTCATGATAGCTTCCTAAAGCTAAGATAAATTAATATTCTAAGAAAAAACAGGTGGAAACGAATGTAATTCATACCAACCGGAAGGATTATATCGCTGGAAATCGTAACAAACATCAACTAAATTCCATAAAGTCGAAGCAAAAATAGAGTAGAAAAGCAAATGGGCAGTCTCTTCATCACCGGGTCTACAATACCGACACAACAATGAACTGAGAAAAATGCCTTTTCTACTTATGTTCACCTCAGTGGGAATCTGATCCATGTATGCTTTTTAAAAGATGTTAATCTCCGAGGGAATAACCTTGGGCCATGTGGTTTTCATACCGAGCGGCGGCGGGGAGAGCGGCAGTGATGAGAGCAGCGGCAAGGAGAGCGGCGGCGATGTATGATCGGGAGGGAAAAAAACGTAGGGAAGAGGGGTTAGGGTTCCTTGAATAGAAAATAACGGAAATTTTATGATTCTTCTAAAAATATAAAGAAATAACTTCAAGAATAAAGTTTTGTTTATTTTGAAATATAAGAATAAAGTTTTGTAGAAGATATAAAATAATGTTTGTGAAATACTGAGGGTTTATTTTTTTAATGTATCATAATGACGGGAATTATCATGAGTAATGACGAGATTTAAAAGTTGGTCATTAGGAATTGTTATTTAAATATTAAAATACTTTCCCCTCATTATAAATAATAATTAGTGACAAAATTTACCTCCCGTCATTAAATTCCCCTCATTAAACCCATGTTTTCTTGTAGTGGCTGGATCCCAACCACCGGACTTGTTGAATTGAGGCATGAATCCACCAGCTTGTCTCGGTCTCTCTCTCCACCGTTAGAATCACTTTGTCGAAAAGCCCCAGTAGGGTCACTCAATCTAAAACCAGGGTGGTCATGAGAACCTGGGCGATATCCGCCCCCATAAGGATTTCCTTGCCACCCTATATAGTTCACGTCTTCAGTGTTGGTTGCTTCAATATCTTGAACTTTCTCAACCTTGGCTATGAGATCTTGCATGCCATTTATCTTCTCATTCATCGCCATTAGCTGGTATAAGATTTTTTGAGAAGTATCTTCTCCAAATATGCCTTTAGCTAACTTGGCAGTTTCAACTTAATGTGTTCCCCATTGACTTGTCAATGCGATTTGCTCCACTTTCTCTTCGGCTTCTTCAGGCGATAACAACGCAAAACATCCGTTGCTTGATGCATCAACTCTCATTTGTTCACTTGGCCACAATTCGTGATAGAAACTATGCATTCGTACGGGCAAAGTGATATCATGGTGAGGGCATCTCCTATGTGCTTCCTTAAATCTATCCCAAGCTTCTTCAAAGGTTTCAGTTGGTTTCTGCTTGAAGTTCATAATCTCTTGTCTCCTCTGTAGTGACTTCCCAAGTGGGCAGTACTTATTCATAAACTTCTACAACAGATCGGTCCAAGTTTGGATCGATCCCGGTGTTAGAGACAATAACCATATCTTCGCTTTGTCTTTCAGAGTGAATGGAAACAATTTCAACTTGATGTTGTATTCAGGTACTCCAGCTGGCTTAACCGTGCTAACTATTTCCAGAAAGTTGGTGACGTGTACACTAGGATCTTCATTCATTACTCCATGAAAGGTAGTGTAGTTAGTCACTCTTTGTATCACATTTGGTTTCGGATGAAATACCTCAGCCGCATCCTCAGGCTGAACAATTGTTGGCATGAATTGCTCAATTGTTGGCATTGCATAGCTCTGTAGAGTTATCCTATCTGCTTGTACCACAACTCCTGCTCTATTTTGTCCATTCTGTCCGTTCTGTGCCATGTCGATTTATGTATCTTCCAAAGGTAGAATCTCTTCTTCCCTCTCGATGTGATCTCCTTCGTGTGTACTCACATCTTCCTCCAGCCTAACAGATCTCTCTCGAGTTTCCTATCTCTTTTGTCTAGCAAACTTTACAATCTCAGGTATGAATCTCTTGAGTTTGGCTGCTGAACTTCATGTAGCGTACTACAAGACACAAATAGAAAACAAAAAGGTTAGTGACTTGCCTCGGCGGTTGTTACACGCGCCTGGCAGACTCAAAAATACAGACTCCGATTACTGACTTGACTCTGAACTAACAGAAATGATTCTACCAAAATCTATACCCTAGGTTTACCGCGGTAGACCCTCGGTAAACCGGCCGCTATTTTTTTCCCAGATTTTAACAGAACTGACTCTGTATGACTCCAGTATAAACAGACAATTAAACAGACTCAAATATATACAGAAAACTCAATCTTAAATAAAAAGTATTCTTGACACGAGTCCCCGGCAACGGCGCCAAAAATCTTGATCGCGTGCAGAGCACTTACTAGCAATAGGACTAGGTCTATCGTAGTAGAGTACTGGAAAGTCAAGGTCGATCCCACAGAGACTCGTAAGAACGTCTAATTATCAAGATTGAGCTTGTCACGATAATGGTCTACGACCAACTATAATATAAACAGTAGTAAATTTGGTAACAATCAACTAGCAAGATTATGCAAGTTCAACAAAGAAAATTAGAGTTTCTAATGTATTAGTTCAATTATGAGTAATTAGTTATTCCCCCCACACATGCAACAGTCCTCCCCACTGGTGAATTTATTCATTGTTCAGCCACGGGTACAACTCCTAACCCTATCTACTCCGACAATGGTAGTAGAAAATCTATACGCAAACTACCCTCCTTAATTGGTCCGTAATAGCTCATACGCATAAAGAACTAGAGCTGTCGATATTGAGCGCTAACTCATATCGCAAACCCGCCTAGACAGCTGTCGACATTGATCAGCACGTTCCTAGTGTCCATTCTAGATAATGTCCAAACATAGCACTTCACTATTCGTATTCCATGCTAGTTTACGATGACATGCAAATAGTTGATCATGCTAAAAACATGTAAATTAAATCTATCGATCAATGTAGCTGGCGCCGATTATCATGAATTAGTAATTTACTAGGTATTCAGATCTAGCGATATAGACTGTCATAGATCTGAAGAACGCAACTACTATCTCATGATTTCTTCACCAACGAATCAGATCTATAACACATGGTGTAAAATAAACTAACTACTACATAATTAAACTAAATAAGCAATTCAAGCATACTAGTTGAATATAACAACGGTAGATCTATATGTTGGAAAAGACAGAAAATCATACCCTCGAAGACGAGCATAGATCTCCTTTGGATCTCTCCCTAGGCGGCGACTCCGTCGCCTCTCCGACCAGAACTCATAAAATAAATAAAATAAAGAACAAAGAACTTTTATTGCATAATACTTGTCTTGAAAATGTACACCTGTGTTCTGAGGCAAAGCCTCTTATTTATAGCTATCTAAACCAACTTAGGAACATCTAATTCTACCCCTCATCCAAGAAAACACGTTTCTGAAGATTCCCGAAGCTCGGTAAGTTGGCACCGCCTCCTGGGTTACTGAGGGTATTTTTGTCCTTTTTCTTCAGCCGACTTAACTTGGAATGTTCTGGAATACCCTAGACCCATTCTTTTCGTTCAGTCCACTCCAGATTCGTCCATCATGCTCAGCCCAATATTTCGTATCCTGAAAATAATCAAATAATACATGAAATAATATCGAAATAGGGAAAATAAACGCTAAGTGCAGATTTCTCGACTCACGAACCCAACATATGATATTCAACTCAAATGGTTCATATTTATAGGTCGAAACGACTATTTTTTGCTCATAATGGATAGAATGTTGATGCCGTAGGATCGACTATTTTTACCGTCATCAACCTTAAATCCCACATAAGCCTTTTGTCCCATCAGAGTAATTAAAGATTTACGCAGAAGAAAAACAAGCTGGAGACTCAGACAATAGACCCTCAAGGTCTTTCACAGAACAACTCAACTAAAAATAACCGTTGTCAAACTAAATCATAAATAACTGAAATAAAATACTATCATCCATCACAACTAACATGTCTTAAAAGAAAGAACAACTCACTACTGGCAACAATGCCTTATTAGAAAGAACAGCTATAAAAGGAAAAAGCATAAAAGACTCCAATGCTCCATCCTAAACTAACACTTCAAGCTCGTCATCAAACCTAGCATGTACCTGCAACATTCTTATTCCAAATAAAGGATTAAGCTCATGCATAAAGCTCAGTAAGGAGAAAGAAAATCAAAAGTGAGATTCATGTATGTCATAAACCAGGAGACACGACATGAATCTACTTTACCCAGTTTACAAACAGTTGAAAGTATAACTTGGAACATTTAGAATACTACTTTTTAAACACAACTTGAAGCATAAACGGAAGCCATTTCCAAAACGGTTACTTAACAATGCATAGGAAACATGCCTACTTAATAACTCAGTTTATATTGCACGTACTTGTTTGTTGTATTAATTACTTACTATATTTAGCATGCTGATCAAACTTATGTTAGCTGTCTATCAACCCATATTGTACTTGTCCACTAACTTTAGCATGTTCGTGTCTTGCCTATCGTTCATGTCTCTTACCGACTTTGTAAAATCCCGACTTTTCAGAAAAGGGTAAAGTAGTAATTGGGTATATCCATTATGACCTAATTACTATTTATCCTATTTGAATTAATTAAAAAGAATGTAATTAAATGATCTAGTTATTATTTAAAGGATTTAATTAATAACTATAAAAGGAAAATATCATCTAATCTCTCATTAATCAAAACACGGAAAAACTTCTGGAAAAAAAAGAGGACGATGCAAGGGATCGACGCGATATTCAAAAAAAAGGGAGAACGTAAATTCCAATCGCAGGGCCAATCTGTTCATCGTTTCAAGATGACGCAGTAGAAGAAATCGATCACTAGATGAAGACGGTCATTTCTATACTCTTCATTTTCTAAACGGTAAGTTTTCAGTTTAGCCAGTTTTTGGTAACCGTCGAGTTCGATTCTTTAAAACTTCATATATTTCAATCCGTAGCTCTGTTTTGCAGCCATCAGTAGTCAAAACAATAGTCTTGCAGCGTAGATTGTTCCAAAAATAGTTTTACAGGAAATAAACCAGGTAATCTTCTGTTTCAAGCACTTTTTCATTTCGGGATTTTCAAGAAAATTGGATTTTAGGGTTTCTTGTTGATTTAATAGGTTTTGGAATAAGAGATCATGTAATATTCCGATTTTTGGGAAAGGGCAGACGTGTCATTTTGCGAAAACAAAATATTGGGTTCGGTTCCTTTTATTCGGAGTTTAATAATTTGGATATTTATATGTATATTTTCGAGATATATATGTATAAATATTTAAGGAAGAAAATATGGTTTAATAAGGGTGCTTAAGGAAAAAGCAGTGCAATTAGGTAATTTTGGGATTTTTCCTATTTAAGGGAAAATCAACCTAGTCAACCCCAAAAAGTTCTAATCAGATTTTCCACCTCCAAATTTACTCTCTGCGTGTGTAAGCAAAGGAATAGGGCTAAGAGAATTTTCATCAGTTGTTAATTCAATCCTTGACGGTTTTCAGATCAGAGTTGAGCACCGGAATCGTTGTGAAGAGAGCAACGTTGTGACATCAAAAAGTTGAAGCTTTGATAAGGTATGTGTAAGCCCTAATTTAGTTCACCATCGAGTTTGATGGAATCAAACTCATCAATTCGTAGTTTTTATCGTTTAGAAGCGTGTGATCGAATCTAATCTAAGTTTGGATTTATCACATGTTTTCCTACAGAAAATGATCAGTTTTGTTGTTGTTTTTCTGTGGTTTGAAGTCGGAATTAGCTGCTTAAAAGGTAAGAGGCTCTTCTTACAATTTCAATCATCGTTTATAAGGTTTAGGTCATGTTTTAATGCTAGGAAGATGTGTTTTTTTTGTTGATCAAAGGATCATAGATGATTTGGTATGTTTAGATATATTTTCCTATGTTTTACTGCGTTAATTCCGATGCCAGTTAGGTTAGAAACGGATGGGAATTCGTGTCTTGATGATTTTAGCGTTTTGGGCAAACCCAGGTGGACGGGCGTCTGCATTAGGCGGACGGGCGTTCGAGACCCTAGTAGCTCAAACGGGCGTTTGCACAAGGCAGACGGGCATTTAGGGTTAGATTTTTGATTCAGGATGTAGCTGTTTTTGGCAGACGGGCGTCTGGGATTTAGTGGACGGGCGTCTGATTACGGACGGGCGTCCATAGGGTTTCAAACGGGCGTCTGGCCTGTTTTACCTTGTTTTCACTATTCTATCCTTTTAGCTTGGTTTTTGGCTTCACAATCACGTTTTCACTGTTTTAAACAATTAATCCTGATACATTAACATTAATTAAATATGAGCAAACCTCGATTGAACTTCCGATTCATTCAGTTAAAACACCGAATGTACTCTTAAAGGGAGTTGAAGTTCGGATCCGTCGGAAGGGCATGAAAGGGCTTGTGCTGTGATGAACTAGAGTTCACCAATGTCTGTGTAATTGTTAAGATGTGATGTCTAGCTGTCTAATTGAGGGAGTAGAGTGGTTAAGGAGAGTTTTATTCTGAAAACACTTAGGTGGTTAGTTAATCCACATTAATGATTACATACGTGTAGATAAAAGATTAAACATCATTTATTCTCGGTTAGGCACTACTTCATATCGGCGATGTGATACGTTCATTAAAGGTGAACAACGCTACTGGCCTTAAACGGCTGAAGGGTAGTGGAGGAAATTCATCGGACGTATACGCATACCGGGGAGACCCCGGAGCTAATCGGTGCTAATCACCATTAGTTAGCAAGTATATCTTCAGGTTGATGAACGCCAAGCACAGTGTCCTTGAGTAATGATGTAACAAAGATAAGCTAAGTTAGAAACGTTTAGTCATGACGTGTTGATGGACACGAAGTGAACCCTAAATTGAGTTGGTCTCACTAAGATGATATCTTTAATAATAACCTTAATTGAATTGTAGCTTCTACTTCTTACTTTGTACAAATGTACTTACCTCAAATGCATGTTTATTTATGTGTTTGGGGGAGAGAAGACGAACAGGTTAGTGAGGATTTCGAGGAGGACTTTGATGACGACTTTGAGGACGCCGGAGTTGAAGACCCTGTTTATTATTCTTTTACTTACGTTTATTTCTCAGTTCTGGATTATTGTTGGAACTTGTAGCTTCCTTTTAGTTTTTTTTTTAGATTCGTCATTTTGGATTCGTTTGGTTTCCGATGTAATAAGTATTACATTCTATTCTATCTTTAGTATTTCTATTCTTGGTTATTTGAAAAAAATTACCCGAGTCTTTTTAGCTTCCATTTGCTTTAATTTGATATGACATAGTAGAGGCTTACGTGTAATATTATTCATTTAATATTATGCGTGCCGAACGTTTCGGTTTCTGGATAAGGACTCGGTGTCCGGGAACGGGTCGTTACAGTTGGTATCAAGGAAAAAGCGTCTTTTAGGCTTCCCTTCTGTTAAGATAAGTTTTATTTAGATCTTTTAGTAACGTTATGGCTTTCTTTAATCATCAGGATGGTGTTCACTAGAACCGGAGCGGGTGCAGAAGCGTCAGGAGTTCATCGTGAAAGTCCGACACCAGTTGTGAGAGGCGGTTTTGTGAGGCAGAATCCTTCACCACACCCAAGCCCCACTCCACCCCCTCGTACTGCGACCCCTACACCATGATCTCAGCAGGGCTTGTCACCGCGACCTCATCAGGAGCAACGCCCACAATGGCATATGGGAAGTTGAAGAGAGTTTGAGAATGTGTTAACACAAGAGTAAACTTCAACTTAGTTTATTCATTGATATGAAAGGTGTATAAATAGATACAATTGAGAGAGAGACTAGCTAGCTAGCTTGGGGTGCCACTTGAGTATGTAGATGTGGGCGGCAAGCATGCAAAAGTAAAAGTAAAAGCTATGTCTATGACATAAAGTAAACTAGAGTTTGACATATTAATTGTTTATATGTATCACAATTAATATGTCTTTTACAAATAAATAAAGTGTACAAATAATATAATATACAGAAATAGAGACATAAGAGCACCTGCTTTGAGGTCGCACCTCTTTGAGGTAATATTTCCACACCCCTCAAATCTGGTCAGTATATGTTAATGCAACCAAGTTTGCTACTTAGTCTCTTTGAACATAAGAGGTGGAATAGCCTTGGTAAGGATATCGACGATTACGATCTCTTTGAGGAACATCTTGGAGTTGAATAATCTTGGCATCAATCTTCTCCTTCAAAAAAAATGTCTGTCAATGTCCACATGTTTGGTTTTGTCATGATGGACTGGATCCTCTCGCCATGCATAGTCTTTGAGTTATTATCACAAACAGAGTGTGATAGGTTCTTCAAGAGGCTCATTGAAGTTGATGAAGTACTCTTTTGAGCCAAAGAGCTTCACAAATGCCTAAGACAAGTGCTCTGAGTTCACCCAAGATCGCTTCTAGAGACATGAGGGTTGTTTCTTGCTCCTCCAAGTAACAAGATTGCCCCATACATAGGAGCGATGCTTTGTGGTCGACCTTCTATCTATGTGGCATCCACCCCAATCAAACATCGGTGTAGACCTTGATGGATCTATCGTGAGACTTGGTGAAGTGTAACCCTTGGCCAGGAGTGGACTTTAAATACCTCAGTATCCTATTCACGGCATCCCAATGTTGCTCAAGAGGCGGTGCATGAACCGACTAACCCAGGTCGACACCATATGCAATATCGGTCTTGTATGGGAGAGGTAGATGAGTTTCCTACAAGTCTTTGATATTGTTCTTTCTCTGACAAAGAAGTGTCACCATGTAGCAGGTATGACCTGGGTCTCTGAGGGGATATAGCAGGTTTGCACCCCAGCATGCCAGTTTCCTTCAGCAGATCCAGTACATATTTCCTTTGGGAGACAGAAATGCCTTTGCTGTTTCTTGCTACTTCCATGCCAAGAAAATATTTGAGAAAACCCAAGTCCTTCACTTGAAACACCTTTGCCAGCAGAGTCTTCAAATGTTGGATCTCAGTAGAGTCATCTCCAGTGAGGATGATATCATCCACATAGACAATAATAATAGACCTCTTCTGGTTGGTTGTCTTGATGAACATAGTGTGATCAGAATTGCATTGGTGATATCCAGCAGCTTTGACCACAGTTGTTAATTTTCCAAACCATGCCCTTGGTGATTGCTTCAGGCCATATAGAGATTTCCTCAGTTTGCACACCTTGCCTTGAGTATGAGGATTGATAAAACCAGGAGGTACATTCATATAAACCTCCTCAGTGAGGTCCCCATTTAGAAAAGCATTTTTGATGTCCAATTGGTGAAGAGGCCAGTCAAGTTGGACAGCTAGAGAGATCAGAACCCTGATAGTGTTGAGTTTTGCCACTGGTGCAAAAGTTTCCTTATAGTCAATGCCATAAGTTTGAGTGAATCCCCTGGCTACCAATCTGGCTTTGTACTTGTCAATAGTGCCATCAGCATTGTATTTTATAGTGAATAACCATCTCAGAATCGATTGTCTTCTTGCCTGTGGGAGAGGTGTCAAATCCCAAGTATGATTATCGAAGTCTTTGTCATCTCTGTTTTAACAAAATGACCTTCCATTTATCATTTTGAAGGGCCTCTGAATATTTTTAGGAATAGAGTGAGAGTCCAGTCTGTGAAAACATGGCAAAGGCAGGAGATAACTTATCATAAGATAAATAAGAATGAATAGAATGATCAGTGCACGATCTCTTTCCCTTCCTAAGAGCAATAGGCCTATCATCAATGTCGGCCAGAGTGCTTTGAGGATCTCAGAGATTGCTTGAGTGTTAGTAGGCTCGGGATCAGCAGGCTCGGGTCGATGAGACTCTTGTTCAGGAGGTTCTTTGAGGAGTATTAGGTTGTAGAGAGTCGGTAGGTGTGAAGTTCGATCTTGAGGATCGATGGAGTTCTTGAGGTTAAGAGGTTCTTGAGGGAAGGGTTTAGGTCAATTTCAATCGAGTTTCCATCGTTGAATGGCTCAAGAGGTTTCTTTGTAATAAGGGTCCTTTCAAAGAATTTTACATCCATAGAATTGTAAAATTTCTTTTCAATAGGGGAATAACACTTGTAACCTTTTTGTCCTTTGCATAACCTAGGAAAATGCACTTGTGAGCTTTAGGATCAAGTTTATACGTGTTGAGCATGGATATACACAAACACAAGTACAACCAAAGATCTTTGGAGGCAAGCGGGAAACAAGATGATGGCGAGGAGTGTGTGTGTCAGTAGGGTTTGGAGTGGAGATTTGAAACCTAACACTCTCTTTGGGAAGTCGGTTGATTAAATAAGTTGCGATCAGTATAGCTTCACCCCACATATATTTAGGAACATGTGTGGTGAACATGATTGATCTGGCCATTTCAAGAGTGCTGTTCTTTCTCTCAAAGAACCCCATTCTGTTGAGGTGTTTCCACACAACTCATTGATATGAACAATTCCTCTATCTCTGTCAAGAAGGTACTGAGATTAGACTCATAGTATTCTAGAGCATTATCGTCTTTAAGATCTTGACCTTAGTATCAAATTGAGTGGAGACCATATGATAAAATTCTTGAAAGATAGGGCCAACTTGATTTGTCTTTCATTAAAAAAACCCAAGTGTTCTGGTATGATCATCAATAAAGGTGACAAACCACCTTTTCCCTGTTATACTTTTCACCCTAGAGGGTCCCACACATCACTGTGTGTATTAAGGTGAAGGGTGAGGAATGCAAATGAGGTAACTTAGCATACAGATTTTGTAAGTTTAGCAAATTGACAAATATCACATTGAAGGTCATTCAGATTACATCCTTTAAACAATTCAGAGTTAAAGATTTTAAGTAACCAAAACTTGGATGTCCTAATCTATAATGCCATAACATGATATTGTCTAAAGTCTCGGGAGCGAGTGCGAGGCGATTCAGTCTTGATCCTCTGTCTTCAAAGCAGGTTGACGAGAAACAATCCACAGCAAGGTTTAGCCTTCCCAATCACTTCTGTGAAGTAGGATCTGGAATGTGCACCGATTCTCCTTAAAACAACAAAAGTCAATTCAAATCTTTAGTGAGTCTCTTGTGAGATATAAGATTGCGAGTCTAAGTTTGGAACAAATAGGACATCCTGTAGGCATATCTTATTAGTGAGTTTAACATTTCCAACACCTTTTGCACGAGAGATAGATCCATCGCCAGCTTTTAATGTTATGAATTTGGTGACAAGGCATATAGTTGGTTATAAGGTTTTATTACCGAGTCATATGGGAGGATGCCCAGAATCAACAATCCATGTTTCATTGCTAAGGAAGAGTAGAATTTACTGTATGAGTATGAGTAGCAACATCAAGTAGAGTGACTACCTTCCTTTTGTTGATTCAGAAGGCTTTGAATGCAAACAAACCGAGCATTCATCGGTTGTCATTCTCCTCCTCACCGATGTATCCGCCTTGACTTTCCTCGATAGGTTTTGAGGTTTTGAGGAGTTAGGCTTGCCATGGAGCTTCCAATAGATTGTCCTTGGTGTGATTTGTGCGTTTGCGGTGATCACGAACGCTTTTCCGATTTTCTCAAGAGGCTTCCTGTATGTCTCAAAGAACCTCAAGAGCCCTTCCCGGCGATCACAGCCAGGCGGCACCTTGAGTAGGGTTGTCGGTAGGGAATTTTGAAGCATGACTTTTCTCCTACTTTCTTCATGTTTGACTTCAAACAAACATGGATTTGAGATTTGGAAGAGGTTTGGTGGCAAGAATTCTTCCTCTAACATCATCAAGAGTAGGATTGATCCGGTGAGGAACACGAATACTCTCTTCTTTTCTATGATGTCTTTATAAAGAGCGCATCCTTGACATCATTCCATGAGTGAGTTTCTAACATATCTAAGTGTTGCCAAGCCTTAGATAGTTGATTGAAATATTGAGTTCTGAGACATATCCCCTTGCCTCGCAAGTTTGAATCTGAGCTTCTAGTTCATATACCTCGGATGTATTATCCTTCTTGGAGTAAAGATCTACGGCATTATCCTGCATTTCTTTGGCAAGATTATCATACATCATAAAGTTTTCACTTATCTCTTTTGTCATTGACCTCGTGAGGATGGTCATGAGTTGATTATTTGTTGTGTCCCATGCTTCAAAACCGGGTCGGTCAAAGAAAGTGTGAGGTTTTGTTCGGCATAAGTATCCCATCTTACTTTGTCCGAAATGTACATTTTCATAGACCTTGACCATATGAGATAGTTGTTACCATCAAGTCTATGGTTTGTATAAGAAGAGGAGTTGTCGAGTACTCCCGGTCGGTGAGGTCAGCTTGAGAGTCTCTTGAGGTTGAAGTAATGTCGGATGTGGAAGACATTCTTCTTGAAATATGAGTTTTGGCAAATGAAAAGTTAGAACACAAATGGCTCTGCTACCATGAAGAGAGTTTGAGAATGTGTTAACACAAGAGTAAACTTCAACTTAGTTTATTCATTGATATGAAAGGTGTATAAATAGATACAATTGAGAGAGAGACTAGCTAGCTAGCTTGGGCGGCCACTTGAGTATGTAGATGTGGGCGGCAAGCATGCAAAAAGTAAAAGTAAAAGCTATGTCTATGACATAAAGTAAACTAGAGTTTGACATATTAATTGTTTATATGTATCACAATTAATATGTCTTTTACAAATAAATAAAGTGTACAAATAATATAATATACGAAATAGAGACATAAGAGCACCCTGCTGAGGCTGCACCCTGCTGAGGTAATATTTCCACAGAAGTTCAGTTCAGTTTTCATTGGTAAGTGATGTTCCAGCGGGTTCAGTACCGCCACCAGTGAGCCACCCTCCAGCAAGGTATAACTACATCTATGGAGAACCAGGAGAAGCACCTATACGAGTCACGGTAGTGGGAGACATTCCACCAGTCAGCATGCCCCCTCCAGTGAGTGTTTACCCTCCACCGGTGAGCGACCCCTCACCACCAGTTTTTCACTATCAGCAGCATCAGACCTTTTACCCTCCTCCAGTGGGTCACACTCCTCGACCTACTATACCACCTTCACCTCGATTTGATCACCAATAAGGCTTTGGTTACCCACCCTACGGTTTCCACCAACACCAGTACCAGCAGCAAGAGATACCCTATGGATACCCTCAAGTTTATCCACAAGCCCCACCGGTTAGACCGACGCTTGAGCAAGCCCCACCGATTGATTGGTATACGAGGTTGAGAAGAAATAGAGTTCCGGATTTCTATGGGAATGTGGAACATTCCAAGGCCGAAGAATGGTTAAGAGGCTTCGAAAAGGCTTGCAGGAATATACATGTTCCTGAATCTGAGATGGCCCAGTTGGCGGTTAGTTTCCTTTTGGGCACAGCCGAAGCTTGGATCGACGCAATACAGAGCAGTAATGGGAAGGTAACAGATCGGGAAGGCTTTAGGGCCATGTTCTATAATGAGTATTTTCCAGAAATGGTGCAGGCCGACATGGCAAGTCAGTTTTTGATACTTAAGCAGGGTAACTATATGACAGTGTCTCAGTACACCAACAAGTTTAACAAGTTGGGAAGATTCTACCCTGAGTTGATGAAGGTTGAAGAAATAAATATGGCCCTTTACAAGGAAGGCCTATCCTATCAGATACAGTCCGGTATGTTGGGTTTCACAGCTAAGAATATGGCTGAGTTGTTGAATAAGGGCTTAGAGTAGAGACATTCAGAAAGAGAGCCACAGTGGTTATTGGGAACAAGAGGAGTTTTGGAACAAGCCAAGGTAATAACCGGGGAGCACCGCAACAGAATTTGAAGAAGGCAACAGCCCCTGCAGCGAGTAAACCTCCAACCGGAGTACCACTTTGCCCTAAGTGCAATAGGAATTACTCGGGTGAGTGCCGAGTTCATACAAACGGCTGTTATCTTTGTGGAGAGACGGGACATTTTGCTAAGAATTGTCCGACAAAGAGTCCTACAAGTAATCAAAGGCAAGGGAATGGGAAAGGCGGCCCAAGTCACCCAGTTCGAGTGTTTGCAGTGGATGCTGAGATGACTGAACCAGACGATAACGTTATATCAGGTACCTTTATTGTTTATTGTAATTTATTAGAGTACTATATAGCACGATTAAAATCATGTTGTATTTGTATTTAAATAAATGAATTCACATCCTAGGTACAATAATGTTAGACAACTTAATGGTCACGGCATTGTTTGATACGGGAGCGTCTAATACTTTTGTGTCAACTAAGGTAGCTAAGAAGCTTAACTTACCTATGGAGCCTTTAAGAAATACTTTGGAGATAACAACACCTTTAGGAAAAGTGACTAAGGTAACCAAGTTGATGCCTCGAGTAGATGTCTGAGTTGGAATGTATCGTTGTAAGAGTGACTTTACGATTCTAGACTTTTCGGATTTTGATGTGATTCTTCGAATAGATTGCCTATCCTAGAATTTTGTCCATTTGGATTGTAGAGAAAAGAGAGTGAACTTCAAGATACCGGGAAAATCAGATAAGACTTATCAGGGAAATGTTTATAAGCCCAGTAAGAAGCGTCATCCTATAATTTCAGCGGTTAAGGCTATAAGAGCTTGTCAGAAAGGTTGTGAAGGCTACTTGTTGTACGCAGTGGATTTGGAACAAGTGAAGCCTAAGTTAGAGGAAACTCCTGTGGTGAGAGAGTACCCTAAGGTATTTCCAGAAGAGTTACCGGGAAACATGCCGGATAGAGAGATTCAATTTGAGATTAAGTTGATACCGGGAGCGGCACCAGTTGCTAAGGCACCCTATTGGATGGCACCGGCTGAATTGAAGGAGTTGAAAGCACAGCTTAAGGATATGCTTGAAAGGAATATAATTCAGCCTAGCACTTCGCCTTGGGGAGCCCCAGTGTTGTTTGTCAAGAAGAAAGATGGTAGCATGAGGATGTGCATAGATTACAGAGCGCTAAACAATCTTACCATCAAGAATAAGTACCCTTTGCCAAGGATTGATGATTTGTTTAACCAGTTGCAAGGCAAGAGAGTGTTTTCTAAGATTGATCTTAGGTCAGGGTACCACCAGCTGAAGATCAAGATAGCAGATATACCGAAGACGGATTTTAGTACGAGGTATGGACATTATGAGTTCTTAGTCATGCCTTTTAGACTCACTAATGCTCCATCTGCATTTATGGATTTAATGCAGCTTGTTTTCATGCCATACATGGATAAATTTGTGATAGTATTCATAGATGACATCCTTGTATACTCTAAGGATGAGAAGGAACATGAAGAGCACTTAAGGATAGTGTTGGATACTTTGAAGAAGAACCAGTTGTATGCTAAGTTCTCAAAGTGCGACTTTTGGTTGGACCAAGTTAGTTTCTTGGGTCATGTCATTTCTGGAGATGGCATCAAGGTTGATCCGGCAAAGATTGAAGCGGTTGAGAAGTGGTCCAGACCGACTACCATTTCAGAGGTTAGAAGTTTTCTCGGTTTGGCTGGATATTATAAGAAGTTTGTACAAGACTTCTTAAAGATAGCTACACCACTTACCCGGCTCACTCAAAAGGATGTGAACTTCGAATGGACCAGGGAGTGTGAAGAGGCTTTTGAAATGCTGAAGAGGAAGTTGACTACAGCACCAGTTTTGGCAGTACCGGAGATCTTTGATAATTACGACGTTTACACGGATGCTTCGGGACAAAGTTTAGGTTGTGTGTTGATGTAGGGAGGGAAGGTGTTTGCTTATGCATCCAGACAGTTAAAGGTGCATGAGAAGAATTACCCGACCCACGACTTGGAGTTAGTAGTGGTTGTGTTTGCCTTGAAGATTTGGAGGCATTACTTGTATGGAGTTAAGGCCAGGATCTTCACCAATCACAAGAGTTTGAAGTATTTCTATACCCAAGAGAATCTGAATATGAGGCAAAGGAGATGGTTAGAGTTTGTTAAGGATTACGATTTGGAGATTCAGTACCATCCGGGTAAAGCGAATGTGGTAGCGGATGCTTTGAGCCGAAAACCAGTGTTTACGGTTTCAAGTGTTGAAGTTGTGGCAGAAAGGTTAGATGGGTTGAGAATCCGAAGCTTTGATCAGATTGAAAACTGACAGTTTGTGGCATCATTGTTAGCAAGGTCTGATTTGATGGATGATATTCGGGAGAAGCAAGATGAAGACCCGGTTTTGGTTGACTTGAAGCGAGTTGCAAGGGAAAAGCCCACGGTGGGTTACGTGTTAGACAAGAATGGAAACCTTTGGTACCAGGATCGTTTGTGTGTGCCTAATGTGGGTGATTTAAGATGGAGAGTCATGAGAGAGGCACATAGGATTGCTTTTGCAGTTCATCCGGGAGCTATTAAAATGTAAAGAGACTTAAAGGAAAGGTTTTGGTGGCCCTCGATGAAACTGGAGATAGCCAAGTTCGTTGCAGAATGTGATACTTGCCAGAAGGTTAAGGCGGAACATAGAAGGCCAGGAGGAATGCTTAAGCCATTGGACATCACGGAATGGAAATGGGATAAGATCACCATGGATTTCATCACCGGTTTACCTAAGACGAGAGGCGGTCATGATGCAATTTGGGTGATCGTGGATAGATTGACCAAGTCCGCCCACTTCTTACCGTATAAGGTTGATATGCCCTGAAGAAGAATGACGACACTATACTTGGATAATATAGTGAAGTTACACGGAGTACCTATCTCGATAGTTTCGGATCGTGATCCGAGGTTCATCAGTCAGTTTTGGAAAAGTTTGCAAGCAGCTTTCGGAACCAAGTTGGATTTGAGTACGGCCTTTCATCCTCAGATAGATGGACAATCTGAGAGAACTATCCAAACACTAGAAGATATGTTGAGAGCTTGTGTTTTGGAAGTAGGTGGATCATGGGATGATTACCTACCGGTAGCGGAATTTGCTTACAACAACAGCTATCATGCAAGTATAGGCATACCACCTTTTGAAGCACTGTATGGGAGAAGATGTAGAACGCCGCTGTTTTGGGATGAAGTCGGGGAAAGACAAATCACCGGGCCGGAATTGGTTGAGCAAGCTAAAGAGAGAGTTTAGTTAGTTAAGAAGAATCTGAAGGCGGCTCAAGATAGACAGAAGAGTTGGGCATATGTTAGAAGGAGACCTCTCGAGTTTTAAGTTGGTGAAAGAGTTTACCTACGAGCTTCACCAATGAAGGGAGTAAAACGTTTCGGACAAAAGGGAAAGCTAAGCCCTAGGTACGTTGGACCTTTTGAGATTCTGGAAAGAGTTGGACCATTGGCTTATAAGCTTAAGTTACCGGAATCCATGTCAAGAGTCCACAACGTGTTTCATGTCTCGATGTTGAAGAAGTGTTTGACCAAGATGGATGTTGAGACTACTGTTGATCCAGAGATTCGTCAAGACAATCTTGCTTATAATGAGAGACCGATCAGAATTTTGGACCGGAAAGAAAAGATGATTAAGAGACGGTTGATTCCTTTGGTTCTGGTGCAATGGAGCAATCATTCACTGGATGAAGCTACCTGGGAAGTTGAGGATGATATGATCAACGAGTTCCCAGATTTATGGACTTACCAGGTATGTTCTAAGTTTCGAGGACGAAACTCCTTTAAGGGGGGAAGAATGTAATATTCCGATTTTCGGGAAAGGGCAGATGTGTCATTTTGTGAAAACGAAATATTGGGTTCGGTTCCTTTTATTCGGAGTTTAATAATTTGGATATTTATTTGTATATTTTCGAGATATATATGTATAAATATTTAAGGAAGAAAATCTGGTTTAATAAGGGTGATTAAGGAAAAAGCAGTGCAATTAGGTAATTTTGGGATTTTGCCTATTTAAGGGAAAATCAACCTAATCAGCCCCAAAAAGTTCTAATCAGATTTTCCACCTCCAAATTTACTCTCTGCGTGTGTAAGCAAGAGAATAGGCCTGAGAGAATTTTCATCAGTTGTTAATTCAATCCTTGATGGTTTTCAGATCAGAGTTGAGCACCGGAATCGTTGTGAAGAGAGCAACGTTGTGACATCAAAAAGTTGAAGCTTTGATAAGGTATGTGTAAGCCCTAATTCAGTTCACCATCGAGTTTGATGGATTCAAACTCATCAATTCGTAGTTTTTATCGTTTAGAAGCGTGTGATCGAATCTAATCTAAGTTTGGATTTATCACATGCTTTCCTGCAGAAAAGGATCTGTTTTGCTGCTGTTTTTCTATGGTTTGAAGTCGGAATTAGCTGCTTAAAAGGTAAGAGGCTCTTCCTACAATTTCAATCATCATTTATAAGGTTTAGGTCATGTTTTAATGCTAGGAAGTTGTGTTTTTTTTGTTGATCAAAGGATCATAGATGATTTGGTATGTTTAGATATATTTTCCTATGTTTTACTGTGTTGATTCCGATGCCAATTAGGTTAGAAATGGATGGGAATTCGTGTCTTGATGATTTTAGCGTTTTGGGCAAACCCAGGCAGACGGGCATCTGCATTAGGCGGACGGGCGTTCGAGACCCTAGTAGCTCAAACGGGCATTTGCACAAGGCAGACGGGCGTTTGGGGTTAGATTTTTGATTCAGGATGTAGCTGTTTTTGGCGGACGGGCGTCTGGGATTTAGTGGACGGGCGTCTGATTACGGACGGGCGTCTGATTACGGACGGGCGTCCATAGGGTTTCAAACGGGCGTCTGGCCTGTTTTACCTTGTTTTCACTATTCTAGCCTTTTAGCTTGGTTTTTGGCTTCACAATCGTGTTTTCACTGTTTTAAACAATTAATCCTGATACGTTAACACTAATTAAATATGAGCAAACCTCGAATGAACTTCCGATTCGTTCAGTTAAAACACCGAATGTACTCTTAAAGGGAGTTGAAGTTCGGATCCGTCGGAAGGGCATGAAAGGGCTTGTGCTTTGATGAACTAGAGTTCACCAATGTCTGTGTAATTGTTAAGATGTGATGTCTAGCTGTCTAAGTGAGGGAGTAGAGTGGTTAAGGTGAGTTTTATTCTGAAAACACTTAGGTGGCTAGTTAATCCACATTAATGATTACATACGTGTAGATAAAAGATAAAACATCATTTATTCTCGGTTAGGCACTACTTCATATCGGCGATATGATACGTTCATAAAAGTTGAACAACGCTACTGGCCTTAAACGGCTGAAGGGTAGTGGAGGAAATTCATCGGACGTGTACGCATACCGGGGAGACCCCGGAGCTAATCGGTGCTAATCACCGTTAGTTAGCAAGTATGTCTTCAGGCTGATGAACGCCATGCACAGTGTCCTTGAGTAATGATGTAACAAAGATAAGCTAAGTTAGAAACGTTTAGTCATGACGTGTTGATGGACACGAAGTGAACCCTAAATTGAGTCGGTCTCACTAAGATGACATCTTTAATAATAACCTTAATTGAATTGTAGCTTCTACTTCTTACTTTGTACAAATGTACTTACCTCAAATGCATGTTTATTCATGTGTTTGAGGGAGAGAAGACAAACAGGTTAGTGAGGATTTCGAGGAGGACTTTGATGACGACGTTTGAGGATGCCGGAGTTGAAGACCCTGTTTATTATTCTTTTACTTACGTTTATTTCTCAGTTCTAGATTATTGTTGGAACTTGTAGCTTCCTTTTAGTTTTTTTTAGATTCGTACTTTTGGATTCGTTTGGTTTCCGATGTAATAAGTATTACATTCTATTCTATCTTTAGTATTTCTATTCTTGGTTATTTGAAAAAAATTACCCGAGTCTTTTTAGCTTCCGTTTGCTTTAATTTGATACGACATAGTATAGGCTTACGTGTAATATTATTCATTTAATATTATGCATGCCGAACGTTTCGATTTCTGGATAAGGACTCGGTGTCCGGGAACGGGGCGTTACAGATCAAGAGTTGTAGCAATTTATTGGCGCTTTGCTTTCAAGATTACTTGCAACTAAGGTAAGAGGATCTTCCTAATGAGTAATCATAGTTTTATAATGATGGGTTGAGTGTTGATGACTTTTGAGTTGTGTGGTGCTATAATTCATGTTAGGTTGTAGTTAGTGAGTTGTGATATGCCTTGGTGTGTTTAAGTTGAGTTTTACTGCTGTTTTTATGAGTATTTTGGTGAACGTATTTGGTTTGGGATACAAATCGTTTAAGTGCAGAAAGGAATGTTTAGTACATTGTACTTTTAAGGAAATTATGGTTTTAAGCCACGAGATGAGTTTTAAATGTTAATTCTTGATCTAATAACACTAAATGAAAATGAACAAGCCTCGATTGTGCTTCTGATTCATTTAGTTTTGGCACCTAATGTACTCTTAAAGGGAGTTGAATTTCGGATCCGTCGGAAGGGCATGAAGGGCTTGTGCTTTGATGAATTAGTATTCATCAATGTCTGTGTATTTGCTAGGCCTTGTCCGTGACTAGTGGTCTAAGTAAGAGAGTGGTAGGTGTGAGGGAGCTTACTTGAAAATACTAAGGTGGCTAGCTAACAACAATTAATAAATTACATACGTGCTAGTAAAAAGATAAAATGTCATACTGCTCTTGGTAAGGCACCAATTCATATCGGCGATGTGATACGTTCATAAAAGGTGAACAACACTACTGGCTCAATTGAAGGGTAGTGGAGGAAATTCATCGAACGTATACGCATACCAGGGAGACCCCAGAGTTATCAGGTGCTAATCAATGTTAGTTAGCAAGTATATCTTCAGGCTGATGAACGCCATGCGTAGTGTCCTTGAATGCTGACGTAACCAAGATAAGTTAAGATAGAAACATATAGTCATGACATGTTGATGGAAATGGAGTGAACCCTAGATTGAGTCGGTCTCATAAAGATAACATAATAAAAAAAAATCTTTTCGTTGTAGAACTTAGTTATTCTTTAGCTTCTCGCTTTTACTAAGTAGTTTGTACTTACCTCCTTTGCATTCTATTTTGTATGCATTGTGGGGTGAGAAGACGAACAGGTTGACCAAGAGTAGATGACGACACTTGAGGACGTTGATGCCTTGACGATGTTTTTAGTTTATTTCCTTGTAAAGGTCGTACTAGACTAGTGGTATTCCTTTTTCTTTGACTTTGTTGTACTTTTACTTCTAAGATCTTTGTAAGATTGGTTTGTACTTTTAAGACCTCGTATTATGTAAGTTTTTGGGTTTATCATCGTTGTAATTTAACTATCCATCTTTAGTATGGTTAATATCTATTCTTAGTAGCATTTATGTTTTTCCCAAGTCTTTTTAGCTTCCGTTTGCTTTTATTTGATACGACGACGTAGAGGCTTGCGTATAATGTTAGATTTATTTAATGATATAAGCGCTGAACGTTTCTCTTCTGGATAAGGGCTCGGTATCTGTGAGCGAGGCGTTACAGTTGGTATCAGATATAATCGTCTTTTGTTTCCTAGGCTTCTTCGCTCTAAAATAAGATTTCTTTAGAATTTTTAGAACCTTTCTGATCTCTCTTGATCTTGGTGGTAAACCCTCATAGGATTAGGACTCCTTAGACCGTGGTTAAGTTGCAATAGGAGCAAGGGAAAAGTCTCCTTAGGTGAAAGTTAGGTGGAGTTTTAAGCTCACGTCACTTATGTGATCCTCTCAAGTTTTGTTCCTTTCGAGAATCCTTAGTAGAACCCCTCTTTCCATTTGGAATCTTCGAATCTTTCTCTCATGTTCCTTATTTTGGAGGTTTGAATGCTTTTGTAATGATACATTTGGTTCAAATCACTTCCTTGTAACTTGGTGTTATGCAAAACGAGTAAACGATTTGTTCATGTTTCTACATGTCATGTTATATCATTTTTTTTGTTTCAAGAATTCTGCAAATTTTCACCGACTTAGAAAGTTGTCTTATCTACAATTTCTCTCTTTACATCAATTTAGTTTTCAATATGGATTGTTCACAAATTGTTTAACAAGGAGGGGTACTCTGTTCAGAAAATTCTTCCGCGGTACTCTTACTTATCATTCTGTTTGAATAAGCTAAACATCTCCACATGACTTGGATTTTTGATATGTTGTAGAAAATATCCTGCAATATAATTTTTTTTTTTGGAACCAAGTGCAAATTCGTTTTGGTTTGAGCAAAATGTGCAACACACGACAGTTGATGAAGTCCTGAAATTTTTTGACAGCTTATAGTAGTAGATGAAAAGAATTATTTTGACCGACCTATGGCTTCCCAAATTTTTTGATTTTTGAGCATCATATGTAAAACTTATATACTCACAGATTTTCTCTTTGCCTCATGTTCAAAATCAGTTCAGTTTGTTTTGTGCAAATCAATTATTTCATGGCTTATGTGTGCACCCGAATTTCTCAAAACCATTTAAGTCCTCTGGTCAAGGAAGGATAGTTGTCTTCTTCCACCCTGTAAGTTATGGTGTGGTACGTTATAGGAGATGGGAACACTTTGATTTATCTGATTCTTAAGCTAGTTGTTACCCAAGATAAGAATTTTGGTAGGTAGAGACGAGGTGTTATCGTTATAGTGCTCCTCGATGACAAGAAACGATTGCGTAGTGATTTTCCAATCTTATGTCTTCATTAATAAGGTTCTCTTTTATAATCATCTAGTTTCCTACTTGGTTATCCCGATTTCAAATGTTTCCCCATCCATACTAATTGTAACCCATGCTCTAATTAAATCCTCCATTTGAAACTTCTGAAACTCGGTAAAAGTTCCCTTATTGCGAAGTTTTGTATTCCAAGTGTGTACATTCTTTGATGTGCCTTATTTTTTTAAGATGTTCTCATCGTGTCAAATGCTTGATTTAAAGAAAGTAAGTTTCTCATCCTTCGAACTATTTGAACTGACAATTGCATATCCTTACAACTATATCATGTTTAGCAATTTTAGGGCAACACACTTTTGCATCCTAGTGATTACCTTCAATGCATCCCCTACAAGAGGTTTTAGTGCACACAACTTTTTGTTTAAAGACTCAAATCTACAAATCCTCCACCTTCTCTCTTCGCTATTGCTTGGTTTATGTTTACCAAAAATTCCTTGACCTTGCTTGCTCGATATGGGTACCACATGAACTCCATATGCAAAATTTACCCTTTCCAAGTACTTCTCACTCGTTTCAATTATTAGTGTTAAAGGTTTCTTTCTTTAGCACATAATTTTTACCGTCCTCATAGTTGGCTTTATTCAACACTGGTGAATGCTTTTTGTTCCCATGCTTTCATTTAACATAAAACTACTGTTCCCCTGCTCCGAGAATTCTGAAAAAATTTCATCAATGTAGATTACTGCCTTATCTACAATTTATCTTTTTACATTGATTCGATAATTGTAATATTCTGATTTTCGGGAAAGGGCAGACGTGTCATTTTTCGGAAACGGAATATTGGGTTGGTTCCTTTTATTTGAAGTTTAAGTATCTCATTAATTTATATATATATATATATATATATATATATATATATATATATATATATATATATATATATATATATATATATATTTCAAGATATATGAATAAATTAAGGAAAAGAAAATCTCATTAGTAAGGGTAATTAAGAAAAATAAGGATTAGGTTAATTATTGGGATTTTCCTATTTAAGGAAAATAAATCCAATCAGTTTTCCCTAACCTTTTGAATCAGATTTTCCACCTCCTAAACTTCATCTTCTGTGTGTGAGAGCAAGGTTTAGGGTTGAGAGATTTTCTTTAAGTTGCTAAGTCAGATTTCAATCCTTTTCAGATCAGAGTAGAGCAACGGGATTTTCGTGAAGAGAGCGTCGATTCAACATCAGAAAGTTGGAGCTTTCTTAAGGCATGTTTAAGCCCTTGTTTTGTTCTTGTTCGAGTTTGATGGATTCAAACTCATCACATCGTAGTTTGTTGTGATTAGAAGCTTTTGATCGTATCTAATTTAATTATGGTTTGATCACATAGGTTTCTGTAGAAAAGGGAGCAAGTTACTGCAGTTTTTCTCAGTTTGGATTTGGATTTAGCTTGCTAAAAGGTAAAAAGCTCTTCCTACAATCTAATTATGGCTTAGAGTAGTTAGGTAATGTTTTTTTTGAAGCGTTTTCATATCAAGGATCTATTTAGATGTTGATTATGGATTAAGGGATGTTAAGATCTGAGAAAGTTGTGTTTTTCTATTGTTTTTCTGTTATAAATCATGTACAATATGTTTGGAATCGAGTAGAGATCGTAGAGAGATGAAAATTAGGTTATTAAGTTTTTTTTTCTACGTAGAATGCGTACGCATTGGCTAGCAATGCGCACGCATTCCTGGTACATGATGGCCTAGGTTAGTTACAGCAGGATCAATGCGTACGCATTCAAGGGAATTCGCACGCATTGTTTGTTTAGAGTTGTGCAGGATGCCCCAGCATGAACAATACGCACGCATTGCAAGCAATGCACATGAATTGGTTGGGCAGTGTCTTTCAGCTTAGGTTCTTGTCAGGGAATGCATACGTATTGAGAACAATGCACACACATTGTTTGAATAGAAAGTTATCAGCATGTTTTAAGCAGGGAATGCGCATGCATTCCATAAGGATGCGTACGCATTGCCCTAATTTTTAATTAAATGATGTTTAAACCTTTTAATGAGATGTTAAACGTTGTAACTTGACCTAATAACAGTAATTAAACATGAACAAGCCCTGATTGAGTTTTTGATGCGTTTCGTTCCGGCACCGGACGTACTTTTAAAGGGAGTTGAAGTTCGGGACCGTCGGAAGGGCAAGAAAGGGCTTGTGCTTTGATGAACTAGGGTTCATCAATGTTTGTGTAATTGATAGGATGTGATGTCTAGCTGTTTAAGTGAGGGAGTAGAGGTGATAAGATGAGTTTATTCTGAAAACACTTAAGTGGCTAGTTAATGCACATTAATAATTACATAAGTGTAGTAAAAGCTAAAACTTCACTTATTCTCGGTTAGGCACTATTTCATATCGGCGATGTGATACGTTCAAGGTGGACAATGCTACTGGCTCAAAAGGCTGAAGGGTTAGTGGAGGAATTACATTGAACGTGTATGCATAGCGGGGAAATCCCGGGACTACCGGTGCTAATCACCGTAGTTGGCAAGTATATCTCGTGGTGGAATTTTTATCATGCACAGTGTCCTTGAGTAATGATGTAACCAAGATAAGCTAAGCTAGAAACGTATAGTCATGATGTGTCGATGGGCATGAAATGAACCCTACATTGAGTCAGTCTCATAAAGATAACCCTTTTATTAAAACTCGATAATAAACCTTAATTAAATTGTAGCTTCTACTTCTTACTATGTACAATGTACTTACCTCAAATGCATGTTTATTTATATGTTTGGGGGAGAGAAGACGAACAGGTAAATTCAGAGTTCGAGGAGGACTTCGATGACGACGTTTGAGGATGCCGGAGTTGAAGAGTTTCATTATTTATGTTTTTATTTATCATTTGTTAGACTTGGAAGTTTGTAGGAAACTTTGTAGTTTTCTTTTAGTACATTTTGGAGTTCGTACTTTTGGTTTTCGTTGATTCTTTTTCCAATGTAATAATGTTACATTTCTACCCCTAGATTCTGAGTTTCTATTCTTGGATAATTGAGAAAAAAAGAATTACCCAAGTCTTTTGCTCCCGTTTGCTTTATTTTTGATACGACATAGCAGAGGCTTACGTATAAAGTGAATTTATTTTATTTTATACGTGCCGAACGTTCCTTTTCCGGATAAGGACTCGGTGTCCGGGAACGGGGCATTACAGTTGGTATTAGAGCGAAGGGTCTTTTAGGGTTCCTTTCTTTTTAGATAAGTTTTCTTTAGATCTCTTAGTAACGTTCTGGTTTTCTTTGATCATCAGGATGGTGTTCACTAGAACTGGAGCAGGTCCAGAAGCATCAGGAGTACGACGAGAGAGTCCAGCACCAGTTGTAGGAGGGGGTTTTGTGAGGTAGAATCCTTCACCTCATCCGAGCCCCACTCCACCCCCTCATACTGCAACCACTACACCACGACCTCAGCGGAGCTTGTCACCACGACCACACCAGAATCCTACCCCACGACCTCAACCGAGATACACCTATATTTATAGAGAACCCGGGGAAGCCCCTATCCGTGTCACTGTAGACGGAGACATTCCACTAGTCAGCATACCCCCTCCAGTAAGTGTATCCCCTTCACCGATCAGTGGTTATCCTCCACCGGTAAGCCACCCCTCTCCACCTGTGTTTCGTCATCAGTAGCAGCAGACTTTCTACCCTCCTCCAGTAGGTCACACTCCACGACATACTATACCTCCTTCACCCCATTTTGACCATCAGCAAAGCTTTGGTTACCCACCTTATGGTTTCTATCAACCACCACCATACCAGCAACAACCTTACCAGTAAGAGATACCTTTTGGACATCAACCAGATCCACCAGTGAGACCAGTTTTTGAGCAACCACCACCAGTGGATTGGTACACGAGGCTGAGAAGGAACAGGGTTTAGGATTTCTATGGGAACGTGAAACATTCTAAGGCTGAAGAATGGCTAAGGAGTTTTGAGAAGGCCTGCAGGAACATAAATGTTCCTGTATCTGAGATGGCCCAATTGGTAGTTGGATTTCTTTTGGGTGCAGCTGAAGCTTGGATTGATGCTATAGAGAGTAGCAACGGGAAGTGACAAATTGGGAAAGCTCTAAGGCTATGTTTTTCAATGAGTACTTCCCGGCGACAGTGCAAGCAGACAAGGCAAGTCAGTTCTTAAAACTTAAGCAGGGTAATTACATGACGGTATCTCAGTACACCAACAAGTTTAACGAGTTGGGAAGGTCTTACCCCAAGCTGATGAGGGTTGAAGAGAGGAAGATGGCACTCTACAAAGAAGGGTTGGCCTATGAAATACAATCTAGTATGTTGGGTTTCACAGCCAAGAATATGGCTGAACTTCTGAATAAAGCCCTGGAGGTTGAGAATTTCAGGAAGAAGGCCACCGTGGTTATTGGGAATAAGATAAATTTCGGATCAAGTCAAGGTAATTATCGGGGAGCACCGCAACAAAATGCTAAGAAAACAACAGCCCCTGCAGCAAGTAAACCTCCAACCGGAGCACCGCTTTTCCCTAAGCGCAACAAGAACCACCCAGGGGAGTGTAAGGCTAATTCAGGTGGCTGCTACTACTGTGGAGATTTAGGACATTTTTCTAAGATGTGTCCAACAAAGGGGAGCTCGAGTAATCATAAGCAAGGAAGTGGAAAAGACGGCCCCAGTCACCCAGTTCGAGTATTTGCAGTGAATGCTGAGATAGCTGAACCAGATGATAATGTCATTTCAGGTACCTTTATTGTTTATTTTGATTTATTAGAGTACTTTATAGCACAATTTACATCATGTTGTATTAGTATTTAAATAAATGAATTTACATCATAGGTACAATAATATTAGACAACCTAGCAGTTACGGCATTGTTTGATACGGGAGCGTCTAACACCTTTGTGTCGTCTAAGATAGCTAAGAAGCTTAATTTACCAATGGAGACCTTAAGAAACACATTGGAAATAACAACACCATTAGGAAAAGTGTCTAAGGTAGCCAAGTTGATGCCTCAAGTGGATGTGCGAGTAGGAACGTATCGTTAGTGACTTTATGGTTTTGGACTTTTCAGATTTTGATATGATTCTTGGAATAGATTGGATATCCAAGAATTATGTTCACCTGGATTGTAGAGAAAAGAGAGTGACCTTTAAGATACCGGGAAAATCAGATAAGACTTACCAAGGTAATGTTTATAAACCGAGTAAGAAGCGTCACCCAATAATTTCGGCAGTTAAGGCGACAAGAGCTTACCAAAAAGGTTGTGAAGGCTACTTGTTATATGCAGTGGTTATGGAACAAGTGAAGCCTAAGTTAGAGGAAACCCCTGTAGTAAATGAATACCCTGAAGTGTTTCCGGAAGAGTTACCGGGAAGCATGCCGGATAGAGAAATAGAGTTTGAGATCAAGTTGGTACCCGGAGCGGCACAAGTTGCTAAGGCACCCTATAGAATGGCGCCGGCTGAATTGAAGGAGTTGAAAGCTCAACTTAAGGATATTCTTGAAAAGAATATAATTCAGCCTAGTACTTCGCCTTGGGGAGCCCCAGTGTTGTTTGTTAAGAAGAAAGATGGGAGCATGAGGATGTGTATAGACTACAGAGCCTTTAACAATCTTACCATCAAGAATAAATATACCTTACCAAGGATTGATGATTTGTTCAATCAATTGCAAGGCAAGAGAGTGTTCTCTAAGATTGATCTTAGGTCCGGTTATCAGTTGAAGATCAAGGTAGCAGACATACCGAAGACAGCTTTCAGTACGAGGTATGGACATTATGAGTTCTTAGTCATGCCTTTTGGACTCACTAATGCTCCATCTGCATTTATGGATTTAATGCAGCGTGTTTTCATGCCATACTTGGACAAGGTTGTGATAGTATTTATAGATAACATCCTAGTATACTCAAAGGATGAGAAGGAGCATAAAGAACACTTAAGGATAGTGTTGAATACCTTGAGGAAGAACCAGTTGTATGCTAAGTTCTCAAAGTGAGAATTTTGGTTGGAACAAGTTAGTTTATTGGGTCATGTAATTTCTGGAGATGGCATTAAGGTCGATCCGGCAAAGATTGAAGCAGTTGAGAAGTGGACCAAACCGACTACAGTTTCAGAGGTTAGAAGTTTTCTCGGTTTGGCTGGCTATTATAGGATGTTTGTACAAGACTTCTCAAAGATAGCTACACCACTTACCCTGCTCACTCAAAAGAATGTAAAGTTTGAGTGGACCAGTGAGTGTGAAGAGGCTTTCCAGACGTTGAATAGGAAATTGACTACAGCCTCAGTTTTGGCAGTTCCGGAGATTTTTGATAATTATGACGTGTGTACGGATGCTTCGGGACAAGGTTTAAGTTGTATGTTGATGCAAGGAGTTAAAGTCATTGCCTACGCATCTAGATAGTTGAAAGTACATGAGAAGAATTACCCAACTCATGATCTAGAGATGGCAGGGGTAGTGTTTGCCCTAAAGATTTGGAGGCACTACTTGTGTGGAGTTAAGGATAGGATCTTCACTGACCACAAGAGTTTGAAGTACTTCTTCACACATGAGAATCTGAATATGAGGCAAAGGATGGATGGAGTTCGTAAAGGATTACGACTTGGATATTCAGTACCATTCGGGTAAAGCCAATGTAGTGGCTGATACTTTGAGCAGAAAACCGGTGTTTACAGTTTCAAGCGTTGAAGATATGGCAGAGAGGTTAGATGGGCCAAGAATCCGAAGTTTTGATCAGATTGAAGACTGGCAGTTTGTGGCACCGTTGTTAGCAAGATCGGAGTTGATGGATGATATTCGGGAGAAGCAAGATGAAGATCCAGTTTTGGTTGATTTGAAGCGTGTTGCAAGAGAAAAGCCTACAGTAGGTTATGTGTTAGATAAGAATGGGAACCATTGGTACCAGGATCGGTTGTGTGTGCCCAATGTTGGTGATTTGAGACAAAGAGTTATGGAAGAGGCACATTGGATTGCTTTTGCGGTTCATCCAGGAGCTACTAAAATGTACAGAGACTTGAAGGAAAAGTTTTAGTGGCCCTCGATGAAACTGGAAATAGCTAAGTTCGTAGCAGAGTGTGATACTTGCCAGAAGGTTAAAGCAAAGCATAGAAGACCAGGAGGAATGCTTAAGCCGTTAGATATCCCTGAATGGAAATGGGATAAGATCACGATGGATTTCATCACCGGTTTACCTAAGACAAAAGGCGGACATGATTCGATTTGTGTGATTGTGGATAGATTGACCAAATCCGCTCATTTTTTACCTTTTAAGGTCGATATTCCTTTGAAGAAGATGACCACACTATACTTGGATAATATAGTGAAGTTACACGGAGTACCTATCTCTATAGTCTCGGATCGAGATAGTCGGTTCATTAGTCGGTTTTGGAAAGGTTTGCAGCAAGCTTTTGGTACGAGGTTGGATTTGAGTACGGCCTTTCATCCTCAGACAGATGGACAGTCAGAGAGGACCATCCAAACACTTGAAGACATGTTGAGAGCTTGTGTTTTGGAAGTGGGTGGATCATGGGATGATTACCTACCTGTAGCGGAGTTTGCCTACAACAACAGTTATCATTCAAGCATAGGCATGCCACTGTTTGAAGCTTTGTACGGAAGAAGATGTAGAACGCCGCTTTTTTGGGATTAAGTCAGGGAAAGACAAGTCACCGGGCTGTAAATGGTTGAGCAAGCTAAAGAGAGAGTTCATTTAGTCAAGAAGAATCTGAAGGCAGCTCAAGATAGGCAGAAAAGTTGGACAGATGTTAGAAGAAGACCTCTCGAGTTTGATGTTGGTGAAAGAGTTTATCTACGAGTTTCACCAATGAAAGGAGTTAAACGTTTTGGAAAAAAAAGAAAGCTAAGCCCGAGATATGTTGGACCTTTCAAGATTCTGGAAAGAGTTGGACCTTTGGCTTATAAGCTTAAGCTACCGGAATCAATGTCAAGAGTCCATAACGTGTTCCATGTTTCGATGTTGAAGAAGTGTTTGACCAAGACGGACGTTGAAACCACAGTTGATCTGGAAGTTCTTCAAGATAATCTAGCTTATGATGAGAAAGCGATCAGAATTTTGGACCGTAAAGAAAAGATGATTAAGAGAAGAAAGATCCCTTTGGTTTTGGTGCAATGGAGCAATCATTCACCGGATGAAGCTACTTGGGAAGTCGTGGACGATATGATCAGCGAGTTTCCAGATTTTATGGACTTACCAGGTATGTTCTAGTTTTGAGGACGAAACTCCTTTTAAGGGGGAAGGAATGTAATATTCCGATTTTCGGGAAATGGCAGACGTGTCATTTTGCACAAACAAAATATTGGGTTCGGTTCCTTTTATTCGAAGTTTAAGTATCTCATTAATTATATATATATATATTTCGAGATATATGTATAAATTAAGGAAAATAAAATCTGATTAGTAAGGGTAATTAAGGAAAATAAGGATTAGGTTAATTATTGGGATTTTCCTATTTAAGGAAAATAAACCCAATCAGTTTTCCCTAACCTATTGAATCAGATTTTCCACCTCCTAAACTTCATCTTCTGCGTGTGAGAGCAAGGTTTAGGGCTGAGAGATTTTCTTTCAGTTGCTAAGTCGGATTTCAATCATTTTTAGATCAGAGTAAAGCAACAGGATCGTCGTGAAGAGAGCGTCGATTCAACATCAGAAAGTTGGAGCTTTTTTAACTTATGTTTAAGCCCTAGTTTTGGTCTTGTTCGAGTTTGATGGATTCAAACTCATCACGTCGTAGTTTGTTGTGATTATTAGCTTGTGATCGTATCTAATTTAATTATGGTTTTATCACATAGGTTTCTACAGAAAAATGAGCAAGTTACTGCAGTTTTTCTGAGTTTTGGATTTGGAATTAGCTTGCTAAAAGGTAAAAAGCTCTTCCTATAATTCTAATTATGGTTTAGTAGTAGTTAGGTAATGTTTTTTTGAAGTGTTTTCATATCAAGGTTCTATTTAGATGTTGATTATGGATTAAGGGATGTTAAGATCTGAGAAAGTTGTGTTTTTCTGTTATAAATCATGTACAATATGTTTGGAATCGAGTAGAGATCGTAGCGAGATGAAAATCAGGTTATTAGGTTTTTTTTCTGCATAGAATGTGTACGCATTGGTTAGCTATGCGCACGCATTCCTGGTACAGGATGGCTTAGGTTAGTTACAACAGGATCAATGCGTACGCATTGTTGGTTCAGAGTTGTGCAGGATGCCCCAACATGAACAATGCACACGCATTGGTTGGGCAGTGTCTTTCAGCTTAGGTTCTGGTCAGGGAATGCGTACGCATTGAGAACAATGCGCATGCATTGTTTGAACAGAGAGTTATCAGCATGTTTTAAGCAGGGAATGCGCACGCATTCCATAAGGACGCGCACGCATTGGCCCAGTTTTTAATTAAATGATGTTTAAACCTTTTAATGAGATGTTAAACGTTGTAACTTGACCTAATAACACTAATTAAACATGAACAAGCCCCGATTGAGTTTCTGTTGCGTTTGGTTCCGGCACCGGACGTACTATTAAAGGGAGTTGAAGTTTGGGACCGTCGGAAGGGCATGAAAGGGTTTGTGCTTTGATGAACTAGAGTTCATCAATGTCTGTGTAATTGATAGGATGTGATGTCTAGCTGTTTAAGTGAGGGAGTAGAGTTGATAAGGTGAGTTTATTCTGAAAACACTTAAGTGGCTAGTTAATGCACATTAATAATTACATAAGTATAGTAAAAGCTAAAACGTCACTTATTCTCGGTTAGGCACTATTTCATATCGGCGATGTGATACGTTCATAAAAGGTGGACAACGCTACTGGCTCAAAAGGCCGAAGGGTAGTGGAGGATATCCATCGAACATATATGCATACCGGGGAGATCCCGGGACTACCGGTGCTAATCACCATAGTTGGCAAGTATATCTCATGGTGGAAATTTCATCATGCACAGTGTCCTTGAGTATTGATGTAACCAAGATAAGCTAAGCTAGAAACGTATAGTCATGACGTGTCGATGGGCATGAAATGAACCCTACATTGAGTCGGTCTCGTAAAGATAACCCTTTTATTAAAACTCGATAATAAACCTTAATTACATTGTAGCTTCTACTTCTTACTCTGTACAATGTACTTACCTCAAATGCATGTTTATTTATGTGTTTGGGGGAGAGAAGACGAACAGGTAAATTCAGAGTTCGAGGAGGACTTCGATGACGATGTTTGAGGATGGCGGAGTTGAAGAGTTTCATTATTTATGTTTTTATTGATCATTTTAGACTTGGAAGTTTGTAGGAAACTTTGTAGTTTTCTTTTAGTACATTTTGGAGTTCGTACTTTTGGTTTTCATTGATTCTTTTTCCAATGTAATAATGTTTCATTTCTACCTCTAGATTCTTAGTTTCTATTCTTGGATAATTGAGAAAAAAAATTACCCGAGTCTTTTGATTCCGTTTGCTTTATTTTTGATACGATGTAGTAGAGGCTTACGTATAAAGTGAATTTATTTTATTTTATACATGCCGAACGTTCCTTTTCCGGATAAGGACTCGGTGTCCGGGAACGGGGCGTTACAATAATCTTTATGGATTGTTCAGAAAATCCATGTTATTGCCGGACACTCTGTCCATAAAATTTGCAGCAGCATTTTCACTTCTTCTGTTTTTAACAGGTTAAACATCTTGAAATGACCTGAAATTTTGATATGTTGCAGAAAAAACTTTATCTACAATTTTCCTTTTGGAATTAAGTTCAGATTCATTTTCTTTTGATCTCGATTTTCAATTCAACTCAGTGTTTACTAATCTGGAAATTCTGACAGCTTGTGCACTCGTCAGAAATAATTGTTTTTGACCAACACACTCTCATCAAAAAATTCTAATATTTTTATGTCACTTAGGAAACTCCAGTATCTAAATTTTTTTCTCTTTGGATAGTGCTCAAATTCCTTTTCTTTTGGGTTGTACAAATTGATAATGTCAGATCCAGAGTAAATATCGTACATAGCCACCTTAAAGGGATCCTCACCTCTTTGACAGAGGTTTGGGCTAAGAGTGTAGCAAGTTACGGGTGTTATGTCTTAGAAGGTTTCCGAAGCGATCTTTCCCTAGGATATGTCTTATGGTAGAATTTTTGTAAAGTTAACATTGTTGTTTCTTTTGCAGCTATAAACAGGAACCAAGTTGCCATCCTCCAGCATACCATGTTTGATGTTCAGACCCTTTTTATGCCCTTTTGTACTTATACCTTTCTTGGTAATTTATTTCTCATGTAATCTTTCACTTGAGATCTTTAAGCTCAACAAATCCTCTTCACTTGTTGTCATGAATTACCTAAGAAATGTATCTCCATAAGCCTTTCTTTTGAACAAATCCATGCTTCCTTACTTGTCAAATCAAGGAACAAGTTCCCCCTAACTCTGCATTGTTGAACCCCCATTCTTCTTTTCAAGTACAAATTTGATTGAACCTTTTAATGTCATAACATTCTTTTTACTTGTGTTTATTCTCAGCTTCCCTCCTAAGGGTAGTGTTGATTTTGTAATCTTTCCATCTAATGCTACTTGTTCTTTCAAGGTATGCATCTCATCTTCTCACCAGTTGGATCTTTAATCCTACCTTGACATCCATCTTCTGTTACCTATCTTTAACCTTCCAGCAATTTATGCTAAACCAGTTTCAAGCAGAGGTAGTCTTTTCCAAGGTGCCTTCTGAACCTATTTAGCCAATCAACTTTTGAATTCCTAAACTTCTGATTTCCAATTCATATTACTGTACCTTGTACCCTTTTGTTTTAACTCTCTTAATTTAGAGCCATGAACCGCCAGATACACCTTTTCATATTCCATCTTCTATTTTGGCATTTCTATTACAATTTTGTCATACTAGTTGAAAGTCTATTTTGTCTTAACCCTTTTTCCCACATGAGGAATAACCTTGAGCCCTTATTTCCCCAGTAGTGTACTATTCCTCTCGAGTAGTGCAACCTTGAAACATTGAATTGGATCATCAATGATCTTCACACTTTCTTTGAAAGTTTAAGTTAATTCTTCGAAGCCAAACTTTATCCAAAAATTCTTAAGTGTATTTTCCCCTTCACTTGAAAGCTCGTTTATCGCATACATTTTCAAACTTTTGATTTTCCCTTACATTGTCATGAGGAAAACCCTATCTCCTTTTTAATCTTGAAATAACCTCTGTTTGAATAATGCAGACTTTGATTTTTTTTCCTTGACAAGTTCCTTTTATTTCATTCTGAGACCTTTTGGTGTAATCGTTTTGTCTCTAAAGCTCCTGCATGTTGAGATTCTGCCTCTTTCTGATTCTAAATGGTTTAGTCTTCTTGGTGCTCAACTTGTCACCTTCAAACTCTGTTTGTTTTTCCAGGCTACCCTTATTGTCATAAGGATTGGATCAGATCGTCAGAGGGAAAATATGGCAAATGTGTGTTCTCTATCCCAACGAAACTTAGAAGTCCTTTAGCTGGGATCAATGCGGTTCTACAACAAGTTTGTGTTGAAGTGATGAATGAAGCCACAAGATATCAGTTGCAATCATCCTAGAGCAACCAAGATATATAGAGAGCTGGAACAGTGCCACTGATGACCTTTCGTGGAGTTAGAGATAGAAGAGTTTCCTACAACACTAGTTACCACGCCAGTATCCAGATGCCACTTTTGAAGCCCTACTCAAAAGTAAGCGTAGAATGCCAGTTTTCTAGGATGAAGTGGAGCAATGAAATATACAAGACCGGAGCTAATACAGCAAGCCAACAAGGAGATTGAAGTGGATCGTCACAACCTCAAGTTGGCTCAAGAAAAGCCGAAGAGTGGGGAAGATGGAAGAAGAAGACCGTAAGAGTTAGAAGACGGAACGCTTTGCAAAGTCCAGAGTTCAAGTACACCCAAGTTACATACGACTTTCGAGGATGAAACTTCTCTTAAGGGGGGAGGAATGTAACATCCCGACTTTTCAAAAAAGGGTAAAGTAGTAATTGGGTAAATCCACTATGACCTAATTACTATTTATCCTATTTGAATTAATTAAAAAGAATGTAATTAAAGGATCTAGTTATTATTTAAAAAGGAGTTAATTAATAACTATAAAAGGAAAATATCATCTAATCTCTCATTAATCAAAACATGGCAAAACTTCTGGAAAAAAAGAGGATGACACAAGGGAGCGACACGATATTTAGAAAAAAGGGGGAACGTAAACTCCAATCGCAGGGCCAATCCGTTCATCGTTTCAAGATGCCACAGTAGAAGAAATCAATCGCTGGATGAAGACGGTCATTTCAATACTCTTCGTTTTCTAAACGGTAAGTTTTCAGTTTATCCAGTTTTCGGTAACCGTTGAGTTCGATTCTTTAAAAATTCATATCTTTCAATCCGTAGCTCTGATTTGCAGCCATGAGTAGTCAAAACGATCATCTTGTAGCGTAGATTGTTCTAAATATAGTTTTACAAGAACTAAACCAGGTAATCTTCTGTTTCAACCACTTTTTCATTTCAAGAAAATTGGATTTTAGGGTTTCTTGTTGATTTAATAGGTTTTGGGATTTGAGATCAAGAGTTTTAGCAATTTATTTGCGCTTTGCTTTCAAGATTACTTTCAACTAAGGTAAGAGTCTCTTCCTAATGAGTAAAATAGTTTTATAATGATGGGTTGAGTGTTGATGAATTTTGTGTTGTGTGGTGCTAGAATTCATTTTAGGTTGTAGTTAGTGAGTTGTGATATGCCTTGGTGTGTTTAAGTTGAGTTTTAATGCTGTTTTTATGAGTATTTGGTGAACGTATTTGGTTTGGGATAGAAATCGTTTAAGTGCAGAAAGGAATGTTTAGTATGGTGTACTTTTGAGGAAATTGTGGTTTTAAGCAACGGGATGACTTTTAAATGTTAATTCTTGATCTAATAAAACTAAATGAAAATGAACAAGCCTTGATTGAGCTTCTGATTCATTTATTTTTGGCACCGAATGTACTCTTAAAGGGAGTTGAAGTTCGGATCCGTCGGAAGGGCATGAAGGGGCTTGTGCTTTGATGAATTAGTATTCATCAATGTCTGTGTATTTGCTAGGCCTTGTCCGTGACTAGTGGTCTAAGTAAGAGAGTGGTAGATGTGAGGGAGCTTACTTGAAAATACTTAGGTCGCTAGCTAACAACAATTAATAAATTACATACGTGCTAGTAAAAAGATAAAATGTCAAACTATTCTTGTTAAGGCACCAATTCATATCGGCGATGTGATACGTTCATAAAAGGTGAACAATGCTACTGGCTCAAAAGGCTGAAGGGTAGTGGAGGAAATTTATCGAACATATACGCATACCGGAGAGACCCTGGAGCTATCATGTGCTAATCACCGTTAGTTAGCAAGTATATCTCCAGGCTGATGAACGCCATGCGTAGTGTCCTTGAATGCTGACGTAACCAAGATAAGTTCAGATATAAATGTATAGTCATGACATGTTGATGGACATGGAGTGCACCCTAGATTGAGTCGTCTCATAAAGATAACATAATAATAATAATAAAAAGAATCTTTTCATTGTTAAACTTAGCTATTCATTAGCTTCTCACTTTTACTAAGTACTTTGTATTTACTTCCTTTGCATTTTATTTTGTATGCATTGTGGGGTGAGAAGACGAATAGGTTGACCAAGAGTAGAGGCCGACACTTGACCAAGAGTAGAGGCCGACACTTGAGGACGTTGATGCCTTGACGAAGTTTTTGGTTTATTTCCTTGTAAACGTTGTACTAGACTAGTGGTATTCCTTTTTCTTGGACTTTGTTGTACTTTTACTTCTAAGATCTTTGTAAGATTGGTTTGTACTTTTAAGACCTCGTATTATGTAAGTTTTTGGTTTTCTCATCGTTGTAATTTAACTATCCATCTTTAGTATGGTTAATTTCTATTCTTAGTAGCATTTATGTTTTACCCGAGTCTTTTTAGCTTCCGTTTGCTTTTATTTGATACGGCGACATAGAGGCGTGCGTATAATGTTAGATTTATTTAATGCTATACGCGCTGAACGTTTCTCTTCCGGATAAGGGCTCGGTATCTGGGAGCGGGGCGTTACAGACTTAGCATAATCATACTCTTGTCTTGCCATGTCTTGTCTTACGTATTCATGTCATGTTCATGTTGCAACTTTGGGTAATACGACTGGCACTTCCCCACGTGACACGTACAGTCACGGTACTTTTATAATACGTCGTCTTGGGAACGACATGGGGTAATAACCAACCATACATTCAAATACGACTCGTGAGTCGATCGTAGTGCTCTTGTAACACATTGCAGTTAATTACTTAATGAGTGAAACACTGAGGAGCATATAAAGCACATAGATTCCAAGTTAAAATCCATAAACAACCTACTAGAGCATTCAAAGACCATAACAACACCATACACCCAACCTATCTCCACTATTAACATGAAAACCAAAATGCATAAAATGGTTTACAAGAGATTAAATAGGAAATAGAATAACATTGTGAAAACGCAGTTTGACAAGTACACGGCAACACATAATTATCTCTAGTTTCGTGTAGTTTAACATAAAACAATAACCAAAACAACTTAAAGCCTTATTTTTGAATTAAAAATGAAATCTTTTGATAAGAAGAACTCCTTACCTTAGACTTTGAGGTATTCTTAACAATTTATTGAATCCACGAACAGGTCCAACACAACAAATAAATCTGACATTAATTATATATCAAAAACTATGATTTTACAATGATACGATAACGAACCCTAATTTTTAAGTTAGGGCTGAATCGAACCGCAGCATATTAGGGAATAATACCGATACAAGAACTAAAATTATGGAAGGGCAACTGAGTAACTTGGTAATTGCACAGGATACTGTTTTTGGCCTGCTGAACCGTTTTATTGATGATGTCAATAAGGGGGAAGAAGGTCAGACAGTAGAAGCAAAAGAAATAGCAAGGATCTTTAACAAGAAAATATGGGAAGCAGACATCAATGAATTCAGAAAGCCTGCACCTGGCAGAGTACATCTTACTGATGATATGCTGAAGGAGTATAGAGCTGCCTATGCAGCAAGAAGGAAACCCTACCAAAACATGTCTTTTCAGGAAGGTCTAGATTCCTTCCTTAGACTCAAATTATGGGAGGCTAAGATCAAATCAATGAAGATGACTAGGAAAACTCCAACACATGGAAGAGGAGGTCATGCTGGTAGATCTGGTGGTAGGAAACAGACATCTGCTGTGGAAAAAGCAAAGCTATATGTGGATGAATACAAGACATGCTACATGGGAGGAGGATTTAACTGGCAAGGAGTCCGGTTAAACATGAATGAAGCCTGGAAGAAGAAGAAAGAGCTAGAAGAAGACACTAGATTAGCATATTTATCTTTGTTTTTATCATTCTGCTGATCTTAGTTGTAATAATTTTTGAACATATTTGAACATCAATGATATATGAATGAAATTTGTTCTGTTTTTGTGTTTTATCTTTTTGCTATGCTGTAAGGAGGGTATTGGCATCATCACTAAAAAAGAGGAAATTGTTAGACATATTTTAGTTTTAATGATGAGTGCCAGCCTAGCTGTTATAGAGCAAAGGCAAAAAGATGTCTAGATTAAATGTATAGGTTTAATAAAGTTTGATCTTTATATAGGTTTGATCAAACAAGCACTGTAATGAGGTCAGCTGACTTGTCAGCAGACCGATCCAAGTCAGTAGAGTGTCTAGGACAGTAGAGTCTAAGAACCTGCTGATGATTGAAGGCTGAGGGTTCAAACTCAGTATTGAAGGCTGAGGGCTCAAACTCAGTTATGAAGGCTAAGGGGTCAAACTTAGTAATTAAAGTCATGGATATGGAATCAAAATTTAGGGAAGTCTGTGATGACCTAAACTGATCACATTTACCTTGTGAAGAAGGTCTAAGTTCCATCTAAGTTGAAAGGTGTTTTGGAACTTGGTTATGTTCAAGATGGTGTACTCTAACTTCATTATAAAAATTTAGATGTGAAGAAGTCAGCTGAAGTGTTTATTAAAACACAGCAGACTAAAAGTCAGCTGACATCTGTGTACATCAGCAGACTTAAACAACAGGTGTCTGCTGAATGTATAATTCGATTTAATCCAAGATTTTCTGAAATGTTAAATGGATAAGGATGATTTACAATAAATGGATTAATCAATCAATCAATGGTCAAAGAGAAAGGGACGTTGTAATGATTTTAGAGCCATATCAAATGGAAATAAATCATTGGTTGACAGTCTAGACTGTCAGAAGGACAATGAGAGTGTCAGAAGTGTACAACAGAGGTAATTTCAGAGATATTCAGTAAAATCCTACAATGGCTATCATTCAAATTCAAATTCAAATAACAGGATCTACACGTATAAATAGAGGACTCCTGATTCAGATTGCAACAATAAGAATACAAGTATTAATAGAAAGGAACTAAGTTTTTGAGCAAGATTTTGTGCAATCTGACCCTACTGATACATAGAGCTTTAATCTACTGATCAAGTTTTTCTTCAAGTGTTTCCTACAAATCAAGACTTATTCAGTTTACACACTTGAAGAACTAAGGCTACTGATTCATTCATCCTGATCATAAGTCTACTGAAAACAGAATCACTTTCTTGATTCAACCCTTCTTTTACAAAAAGTTTGCTGAATACTGAGACGCACTTAGATGTCAAGGACTGTTGTTTGTGTGGTGGAGCTGGTGAAGAGGCAATCCTACCCTTCAAGGACCAGGGAAAGACTTAGTCATTGGTCAAGGACAAATAGTTTGAGGATTTTTGAAACTGCAAATCCAAAAGTCTCTAGTGAATTTCCTCCAACATCACAGGAGAAGAGTGGACTGACATGATTACACCACCTGGAACCACTATAAATCTTGCCTACTTTACTTTACAACATTTACTTTCTGCAATTACTTTATCTGCATGCTTATCACATCAAACCTACTGAACTAGCTACTGAATCTCACCACTTGCACTACTGAGTATCTAATTCTTGGTATCATACTTAATCAACAAGTAACAAGGCTTAATCTATTATATTCCGCTGCAACAAACTCTAGGACCTCAATAGTCAGCAGACAACTGACTTTGCTGAGTTTGTCAACTCCAAAAAGTTTTAAGTGTTAAGTTTATTCACTCCCCTCTAAACTTAACCAAAGTCATTCCAATGGACCAACACTGATTCACTTTCTTGATTCAACCCGTTCTTTTTCAAAAGAAACCTGAAGACAGAGAGGCACTGTTGAGTGTCAAGAACTGTTGTTTTTGTTGTGGAGATGGTGAAGAGGCAATCCTACCCTTCAAGGACCAGTGGAGTACTTAGGAGCAGTAATTCGACATGTTCTTAGTATTCAGTTTGTGAATCATAGTTATTGGTCAAGAACAAACAACCTAGGGACTTTTGTAACTGCAACATCAAAAGACTCTAGTGAATTTCCTCCAACATCGCAGGAGAAGAGTGGACTGACAGGATTACACCACCTGGAACCACTACAAAAATTGCCTTACTTTATTTACTGCATTTACTTTCTGCATTTTCATTTACTGCAAGTTTAACCACATCAATCTGCTGTACTATCTACTGAATTCACACCCTTCTCACTGTTGAGTATCTAATACTTAGTATCATCTTATAACAACAAGTAAAAAGGCTTAATTAATTTTCCGCTGCATCAGACTCAGCAGACTATAAGATCAACGGATCTGTAAAAATCCTAAAAGTTTTAAGTGTTAAGTTTAATCACCCCCCTCTAAACATAACCCAATCCTTTTCAAGGGACCAACAATAGGATTCGTGCCTTAGCATTTCAGTGGTCATCAACCGAGCTTGTGTCGGTAGGGTCATGATTGACACCGGTGCCTGCTGGGATATACTATACTACATACGTGTTTAGGAGCTCGGCTTCAGTGACTCCAACCTGAGGCCACAAAATGGCACCCTTGAGGGTTTCACCAACCACCGAATTCAGGTCACAGGGGCCATTGATCTGGATGTGCAGATGGGAGATTATGCACCTTTCAAAACTGAAAAGGTAATGTTTCTTGTGGTCGATCTTCAGTCATATTATCACATAATCATTAAGGCTCCGTCTTTGAGACAGTTCCAGATGGTGGTCTCAATCCCGCATTAGCGGGCAAAGTTTTATATTGGAAAGAGAGTTGGGGTATCCGTCAGTGATCCCGCGAATATCTTCACATTCATTCAGCAGTCGAAGAAGGAAAGTAAAAGAGCCCATATCGAGCACCTATACAGTACATAGGGCACGAGGATGATCAGAATGGTAAGAGAGATCATCCCTGCTGAAGTTGAATATGAAACCTTACAGGTTAGGGATGAGCCGGACATTACGGAAGATGGAGAGCTGGTCGAGGTTGTCATCAATAAGGTATACCCCGACAAGAATATCAAGATTAGGGCTCATCTAACTACCCCGGAGAAGGAAGCATTGATCACCAAACTGAAGGCAAACATAGACGCATTTGCTTGGGTAGTTACGGTTATGAGAGGGGTTGAGCCCGAGGTCGCACTGCACCATCTCAATGTCGACCCTACTTTCAAGACGATACAATATTGGGCCCGACAGTTTACTTTTGAATAAGAGGTGGTGATTAAAGTAGAGGTCGAGAAGCATTTTCAGGCAGGGATAATCAAAGAGTTAGCCTACCTTACCTGGCTAGCAAACGTAGTAATGGTGAAGAACCACAACGGCAAGTGGAGAATGTGCATTGATTTTACTGACATCAATAAGGCTTTCTCGAAAGATCCTTACCAGCTTCCCAGGATCGATCGGTTAGTTGACTCCATTGCCGGGTTTGATACTCTCAACTTATTGGATGCGTATTTAGGATATCATCAAGTTAGAATGGCTGAATCTGACAAAGAAAAAATGGCCTTTAGAGTTGCTGAAGAACACGGGTTCGATCTATCAGAGGATGGTCAACAAGGTGTTCAGCTCACAGATTGGAAGAAACATGGAGGCCTACGTAGACGATATGTTTGTCAAATCTCCCAGTGGAGATTACGCCGCCAACCTCAAAAAACCTTCGAGAACGTTCGGAGGCACTCAACGAAACTCAATCCAGCTAAATGTTCATTTGGTGTCTAGGCAGGCAAGTTTCTTGGGTTCATGGTAAGTCACCGTGGAATTGAGGCTAATGCCAAAAAAATTCAAGCACTACTCGACATGAATGAGCCAACCTATATCAAATAAGTACAATGACTTAAACAAAGGATCATTGCTTTGGGTAGGTTTATTTTGAAATCGGCTGAAAAATGTCTCCCCTTCTTCAAAATTATCAAAGGTGACAAAACATTCTCTTGGAATGAGGAGTGCTCCCAAGTTTTTCAAACTCTCAAAGAATATCTAGGGAAGACACCACTTCTAGTGAGTCTAGTTGAGAGAGACATTTTGTTTTTGTACATGGCGGCATCAGATAGGGCTGTAGCCGCCGTGCTTGTAAAGAAGGCCGGAACCCTTCGAAATCCCGTCTACTATGTAAGCAAGGCTCTCAGTCCGGTGAAGAGTCGATATTTTAATGTTGAAAAATTAGCCTATTCGCTTGTGATCACTGCCCGAAAACTCAAGGTGTACTTTGCTTCGCATACCTTTATTGTTCTAACAGATAGCCCAATGCGACAAATATTCCCGACCTTTCAGGTCATCCTCTTCGGAGGGCAATCAAGCTTACGGAGTTCGACATACATTATCAGTCTAGAAAGGCAATCAAGGATCAACCCTTAGTTGATTTAATCGTTGAAACTAGCTTCAGCGTGGAAGAACTGGGTCCGTAAGCTCCAGACAAGCCCGACACGGCTACGGCTACAATCCGACCAGATCACTGCTGGTAGTTGTACGTCGACAGAGCATCTAATCAGAACGGGTGCAGAGCCGGTATTATTCTAGTTGAGCTAGGTACGATAGAGGAAATAGAAAAGGCACTCAGATTCAAGTTCCCGGCCTTGAACAATCAAGTCGAGTACGAGACAGTCATCGCCGGACTTGAGCTTTCCAGGGAAATGAGAGTGGAAAACGTTGAAGTCTTTTGCGACTTTGAGCTCATTGTTAACCAAATTTCAGGCGACTAGGAAACACGATGCGGAGTTCTTAGCAAATACCGAGAAATCATTCAACAGTTAAGAAAGGATTTTGGTTATTGCGAATTCATCAGAATCGGTCGATAGAATAGTTTACAGGCAGACTACCTATCGAGACTATCCATAGAAGAGGAAATCGCCGATCCCTTGATCATTTTCAAATATCTAGCGGCCCCAACCACCGAAAAGGCTGAAATCATGGATATCGATGAATCGTCACCATCTCAATGTTGGATAGAAGATATCCAAGCATATATCGAATTTGGCACTCTACCAGCAGACAAAGATCAGGCCCGCTCACTTCAGAAAATGGCCGCAAGGTAAACAATCTTTAACGGAGTGCTATATCGAAGATCGACCACAAAACCTCTCCTCAATTGTGTTCACGAGAAGGAAAGCAAGAAAATTCTAACTGAGCTATATCAAGAAGTGTGTGGGATTTGGAGGCATTGACCAAAGCTTGCCCTGCATGCCAGAAGTTCACCGATATCCCAAAATTACCGTCTTTAGAGCAAAGCATTGTGGTCTCAGATTAGCCCTTTGACATATGGGGGATCGATCTCATCGGACACTTCCCAACGGGAAAGGGCAGTTGCAAATATGTTATAGTGGCCATAGACTACTTTACAAAATGGATTGATGCCAAAGCCTTGGCCAAAATAGGAGCGAAGAATGTAGTCTACTTCTTTCATGATCAAATATGGCCTCGGTTCGGCATACCGCGAGCAGTGGTGACGGATCACGGGCCTCAATTCAAAGATGAGTTCATGATTTTATAATGAAGAGTACAATGTAAAACAATGGCAATCATATATGGTCAAGCCGAGGATGGAAGCAAACAGATAATCAAAATGCTTAGAAAGAGTTTGAGCAAAAGCAAAAGCAAACGCAAGTGTTGGTCCCGTGAGAAGGCTGACACAAGTTTAGAGGAGGGTGGGGGTGAATAAACTTGTCCCCAAAAACCCCAAAAAACTGAATCTTAAACCAGATTGAGTTATATCTAAAACTTGTGTGGAGTTAAGCTAACTTAGCTGAGTATAAGTCAAGACTGACTTTTGCTTAACTGAGTTAACCGGCAGCGGATTAAATTAAGACTTTTTATAAAACTTGAGTTTATCAGTTTGTCTAGTTAAAATGCGATGTTGTACTTACTCAGTTTCTTATGTTTGTTGAGTGTATGTGATTTGATGTAATACAAATTATAAAGCTGTAAGTAAGTGCATAAGTAAATAAGACAGAAATTTAGAGGTTCCAGGTGGTGTAATCTTGTCAGTCCTCTCTTCCCTTGTGATGTGGAGGAAAATTCCACTAGAACTCTTTGAGGTAGCTCAGTTACAAAAAGTCCTAAACTGATAGTCCTTGGCTATTCCCTAGATTCACTATCTAAGCAACGATAGAATAGGTAGAATTGCTGCTCTGCAACTGCTTGAACCACTGGTCCTTGAAGGGTTGTATTGCTTCTTCACCAGCTCATCACAAACACAGTCTTGCTGACTGTAGCTCAACTGTCCTTCACACCTTCTTGGTGTTTAACAGTTTAAAACCTTTGATAAAATCAAAGTTTAGACTTGAATCAATAACTATGATTCAACTTGTGATTTGAGCTTCTTCTTCAGAATGTATATGATATGCTTAGGCTCTGTTTTTCTTCAAGTGTTTGATCTTGATACTTCTTTGAATGTTTAGAGAACACTTGAGAATTAATTGATCTTGCAATAAAGTATTCAGCAGGAGTTCTTTTACTTCACTTTCCCCCTTTCTAAAATCTTTCTAGATATCTGAATTCTTAGGACTCCGCACTTCTTCTTGTGGTGGAAGGGACCTATTTATAGGGGTTTCTCCAACGGTAAAATGAATTTGAACGTTTGAATTTGAATCCTTCTATCCGTTTGTAGTCCTACTTGATCTGATGAATGTCAGTGTCCTTTCTAACATTTATGAGAATCCAATAAAATGGCTTGCTATATAACGGTCAGATCTTTCTTCAGCTTTTATAACTACAACTTGAAACTAATTTGCTGTGATCTAGTCAGTTTCAGCTTTTAAGAGCTTTTTCTGAGTTTTTACTCTTCTTCAAAATCTCAATACTCTATATTCTTCATGTGATCATTATTGACTTAATCAGAGTACACTATAATTCATAAATCAACTAAGATATCATTGTCCTTATGTATGTTAGGTCTTCATATAAGATCCATAAAGTCAGTTCAGGTCATCACAATCTTGCCAGAATTCAAACTTTATAGTCTCGGCTTTAATCTTCACAAACTGTGTTTGAATCCTCAGTTCTTCAATCTTCGATAACTGAGTCTGTGTCCCTCAATTCTTCAATCTTCGATAACTGAGTCTGTGTCCCTCAATGAACTTACCTTTTTCAGTTTCTATTGGTATGCTCTGAGTCAGTTTCTCAATCCGTTGTTCACTCTGTTTTCATAAACTCATCAAGTTAGTTTTCTCAGTTCTGAACCCAAAACTATTACAGTGCTTGTCTGATTTACTTATACAATTATCAGGCTCTATTAAATCCTATACATCAATAACTAGACATCTGTTTGCTTTGCACTATAACAGCTAGTTATGACACTTCATCAATGGGGTTAAAAACAATAATTAAAAAAACTGAAGAATCATCATCAAAACATAAAATTTATTTCCAACAACAAGTGGCTGGGTTGACGAACTCCCAGCCGTATTGTGGGCATTGCAAACAATGAAAAAGACGCCTACAGGTCAAACACCTTTCGCACTCACATATGGATCGGAGGCCAATGCACCAATTGAAATGGTTCTCCCAAGCATAAGGGTTACAAGATATGACTAGGTCGACAATCAGCTCAACAAATAGGTCGAGCTTGACCTGCTAGAGGAGAAAAGTGTAACGCCCCGTACCCAGACACCAAGTTATTATCCGGAAAAGGAACGTTTGGCACGTATAAAATAAAATAAATTCCACTTTATACATAAGCCTCTACTACTTCGTATCGAGTTAAGCAAGACGGAAGCAAGAGACTCAGGTATAAAATTTTTCCAAACATCCAAGAATAGAAACTCAAACTAAAGATAGAAATGTAACATTTATTACATCAAAGAAAACCAAACGAATCTAAACACACAAAAACCTCCAAAACGTAAACTAAAAGGAAAGTACAACGCTTCCCAAAAACAATACGTCTAATAAATATGAAAGATAACAGAATAAATAAACGCTTGAACTCCGGCATCCTCAAACATCGTCATCAAAGTCTTCCTCGAAATCCTGCTCAACCTGTTCATCTTCTCTCCCCCAAACACATGGAAAACAATGCATTTGAGGTAAGTACAAAGTACTTAATAAAAGGTAGAAGCTACAATTTAATTAAGGTTTATAATTTTAAAATATTATCTTTATGAGACCGACTCAATCTAGGATTCACTTCATGCCCATCGACATGTCATGACTATACGTTTCTAGCTTAGCTTATCTTGGTTACGTCATCACTCAAGTAAACTGTGCATGGCGTTCATCATCATGAAGATATACTTGCTAACTAACGGTGATTAACACCGATTAGCTCCGGGGTCTCCCCGGTAAGCGTATACATTCGATGAATTTCCTCCACTACCCTTCAGCCTTTTGAGCCAGTAGCGTTGTTCACCTTTTATGAACGTATCACATCGCCGATATGAAATAGTTCCTAACCAAGAATATGTGACGTTTTATCTTTTACTATCACATATGTAAGTTTTATTGTGTATTAACTAGCCACCTAGGTGTTTTCAAGGCAAAGCTCACCTTATCAACTCTACTCCCTCACATAGATAGCTAGACATCACATCGTATCAAGTACATAGATATTGATGAACTTTAGTTCATCAAAGCACAAAATAAACGAATCGGAAGCTCAATCGAGGCTTGTTCATGTTTAATTAATGTTATTATATCATGAAACAACGTTTAAAATCCCAAACATCGCTTAAACAATATTTTATTAAAATTGGGGGTCAATGCGTGCGCATCCTTATGGAATGCGTCCGCATTCCCGACTGACGAAAATCTTTGAAGGACCTTTGCCCGACCAATGCATGCACATTGGTCATGCTGGGAGCATCCTGAACCACTCTGAACTAACAATGCGTGCTCATTCCCTTGAATGCGTGCGCATTGCACCTGCTGTGAAAAAGGATTAAACATCCTGAATCACGAATGCGTGCGCATTCAGCCTGCTGTAACTAACCTAGGCAATCCTGTAACAAGAATGCATGTGTATTCCTTTGAATGCGTGCGCATTAAACGCTGTTAAACCCTAAACACATGATTTTCATCCCTTTACGATCCCTACTTGAATCCAAACAAATTGTACACGAATTTTATCAGAAAAACATATAACTTTCTCGTATCCAAACATCTCTTAATCCATAAACATGATCTAGGCCAAAACCTTGATACAAAACGCATCAAAAACACGATCTAACTACTCTAAACCATAACTAAATTTTAGGAAGAGCCTCTTACCTTTTAGCAAGCTATTGCAACTCAAAAGCTAGGAAAATCTGCAGCAAAACCTTGATCTTTTTCTTAAGAAAACTTGTGTGATAAATCAAAAATTAGATTAGATTCGATCACACGAATCTAAACATAAAAAGCTACGAATTGATGAGTTTGAATCCATCAAACTCAGCCAAGAACATATCTAGGGCTCGAAACATACCTTAAGAAAACTCCAACTTTCTGGTGTTGAATCGACGCTCTCTTCACGACGATTCCGTTGCTCTACCCTGATATGAAAACGATTAAGATATGACTTACAATTGATAGAAAAACTCTCCCAGCCCTAAAACCTCTCACACGCCATTCTGTCTTGAACGTAGGAAGAAATTCTGATTTATTTTTGGTTATGGGAACTAATGGTATGTATTTTCCTTAAATAACAAATCCCAAAAATAATCATATCTTCTTATTTTCCCTTAATTATAAAAATAAGATTGTCCTTAATATGTGTATATATATATATATATATATATCTCATAAAATTAACTCCAATAAAAGAAGTCAGAATAATAATATTTATATTTTCACAAAATAACTCCAATAAAACATCGAATAATAATTTTATTTAGAAAATCGGAATATTACAAAAAAGGTTGACAACTTGTAGTCAACTCTTGAAGTATAAGTAGATAGAAAAGCAGCATCATGACAAATGGGTCCGCAATCACTCCTTCAAGGTGGGAGATTTCGTCCTTCAGAATAGGAAGTCCGCTGGTTTTCAGCCCGATAGGGGCAGATTAACAGCGAACTGGGAAGGTCCTACCAAATTTCAAGAGAAATCAAAAAAGGGACATATGTTCTAAAGGATGAAAATGGTTTATAGCTCAATCGACTATGGCACGCGGACAACCTCAAGAGATACTACATGTGATAATCGGTTTGGGTCATGGCGCCATTCTCTCGTATCTCGCATGAATGGACTCACTTTCTTATTCTGGGTTATGGCTTTCATTTTAGTGCTTACGATGTGAATGATCACACTTTCTTATCTTATGAGTACTCAACCCACTTGGCGCGGTGGAGCAAACTTAAGTAAATAAACCGATTGTACATTCTTTGTCAATTGATTGAGTTATGATTATTTTGTTTTCACAAATTTCATCGGCTATACGCTTTGACTTCGTTAAAACAAGAGGGCCGTATAAAGGAATTTTTCAAGCTAGCACAATAATTGTTCTCGATGTGCTCCCAACATGCTAGGCTCGCACCATCATATACAGGAGGCCCGCAGCTCGCCAAAATTTAAAAATTAGCATATATCTAAATACATCTAAAGGATTATTTTCGATAAGCCAGTGAGTTACAATCTCTAGTCTATCGAAAACAAGGGGGCCGCATACCCTCAAGTGCGGACTCGAAATATAGAAGACTCGAAAGATAGAATATCTTCGAGCAAAAACGAAAAGCACTCGGAGCAAACATAAAATTCATGGGCACACCCATCAACACTTAGAAAAATATTGAACAAAATAAAGCATGCTTCCAGAGGCCAAGAAACGGACACAAAATTAAAAGCATTCGTAAAGTTCAACAAAAGACACTAAGCTGTTACATATAATAGTTCGGAGCGACAAAAACAATGACGTATCAAATATTCAAAGTACAAACTCCGGCTGAGCAGTTGCATCGGGAACATCATGGGAGCTTGAAGTCTGCTCCAACAAGTTCTCATAAATCTCCGTACCCTTAGTTGTAGCCGGATCAATTTCCAAAACAGGATCCACTTCTAGGGCAGCCTTTTCAATCATGTCTCTTAGATTCTCAGCAGCTCGAGGTGGCGGGTTCCACTCCCGTAACCCAATAGCTCGCTACTCCTCGTTGAAGCCTTTCACTTCAGCAGCAGAAAAGGGAATCTCAGAATGCAAGGCACGAAGCGCCGGAGTGAAAGGGTCGGTTGTAAGCCAATCGTGAAGCACTTGTAGACTCGGGGTAGCCTCCTTTTGGGTCAACTTAACACATCGGGAAATATGGTAAAGGCCACGGTCAAAACATACGAGACCCTCGACGCTGATAGATTTCTTATATTCATCAGATACTTTAAAAGCTTCTACAACATCTCGCCTCGTGGTTTCCAGTCTAGCCGCCTCATCAGCCTTGGGCTCATCAAGCTCCTTCTTCATGGCAGCAATCTTTTTAACCGCTTCGCCCTGCAACTGTTTGGCGCTGTTGATTCGGGCTTGGAACTCATCCGCCATCTTTCGGGCCTCAGCTTTGTCTTGCCCATGGGGAGTCCACATCTTAGTCATCTCAAGCTTATTAGAAGCCTTCTCATCGGCAATATTTTCTCCAACTCAATAAAGCGGCTATTCTCGGTCCCGAGCACAAGAGTAGCATGGTCCAAGTCTGCCTCCAGCTTCTTTACTTGGCCAACAACTTTGGTTCTCTCACAAACTCCTGAGAGTTGATCCGCTAAGCCTGCTTGATGACAGTCGCCAATTGAAACAGAAGCAAAACAGTATTCAGGCCACGGTATGAAAGTTTGGAAAACTTAGAAGCGTAAAAAGAAAACAAGTACTCAAGATCTTACCGTACAGAGAGCCTCCCCAATGATGCCCGATAAGTCGTCCATCGACTCCATAACTCTGGATTGAGGATCGATCTTTTCCAATAGTTTCCTAACCTCATTAATCCGAGGCAATGGCATGTTTTTTAGAGGAGTCATGACTGCTATAGCTCTACCAAGAATGACTGCCCTAGCCTTGTCGTTCGGCCGTCGAAAATCTGAGCTCATCCACATGGACTCTTTTCTTCGAGTTTGAGTATCGCCGGGAACAGGATCCTAGAGTGGGTCCAACGTAGAAACACCTCAGCTTAATCACTTGTGCCTTAAAGGGCAGGAAAGGTAGTCTGATCAGAGTCACGGGCCGCAGATTTAGAGGCTTGTCCCTTTCCCATTTTTGCTTTCCTTGAGGACGGGGCATTTTAGTCTAATATTTTTTGTTGGGACTATCCAGCACAATAGTCTCCGACTCAGAGGTGGCTCAAGCAGCTTTTTCGAGTAACGCAGTTTTGGTAGTTTCCCGTGCTCTCTCTTCCGCAACAGAGAAACCAATTACAATTCCTTTTTTAGGTGGCCGGGGAGCTGATTTCTTCACTTGCAAACTCGGATCTGCATTTTCAGAAGCATCCTCTTCATCAATTGTGAGAAAAGAGGTCTTCCTAATATCTTTAAGCTGCTTGGCCCTGGTCGCTGCACCGGCTTTCTCCGGGCAATGGCGCCATTCCTTTGCTTGGTTGGATTGATCATAGCTTCAAGGTATAAAGCAGGTTCGTTCGGGAACAAAGCAAAACAGAGCTAACAAAATAAAAATTAACAAGTAAACAAAACTAAAAAAAGGTTACTCGGAGGCCTATGATCGGGATCGCCGCCACATTCTTCACATTCGGAAGGAAAACACCTCCCTACGTGACAGTCACCGGAACAAGCAGGATCGCAATCAATAGGGAAAACCTCCACAAGTGGAATCCCAATCTCGGACCTAGGAAGTCCAGCAGCCCGACTATATGGCTCCATAACATCTAACAAACGCCAATTGAAGGTCCTTTTCTGACTGCAGGACTTAGCATCAAAGCCCAAAATATCTTGGATTTCCTTGATGAAGGCCATCTCATCCTTATCGGTCTTAGCAACTTTCTAGTCCTCAGTCTTTTTAGTGGAATTCACTGGAAAGTACGGGATGGGCCAGGCCACCCGCGACTCCATTCGCATGCACCTCCTGTTCCACGAATTTACCTTGTCGGGAAGGTAAAAAGGCAGATGACATTTCTTTTTTCGGGGAGTAAGTTGCCCATCTTCCCCACGTCTTGAAAAGGAATAGAAACTCATCAACACCGGCATAGATGGCTCTCTTCCCTGAAGCCTGTTAATAATAATAAAGGCCATCACAACCCTCACTGCTCCTAAGGTGATATTGCATGGCAAGGCCTGATACTCAAACAAAAACTCAACAACAAACGGGTCGAACGGGGGTTGAAAGCTTGCCACAAAATGGTCATAGTGAAGCCTCATAAAATCTTCCGTATCCTTGCCACAAATTTGGGCTCTGTTCTGATCCTCTTCCTTCTCGAACCTGACAAACCTATAGTCGGGTGATGGATCGTAAGCAGTGAGAGAGGGGGTATTATCCTGGTTATCCTTAAACTCATTCCAACGGGTTTCAACGTCTCTATAAAAGATATTTTGATCACCGAGCTCACGGATAGCCGCGGGTTTATGAGCTTTTGGAGGCGGTTTCTCTTTCTCCTTCTCCTTAGGAATAAACACGGGTTTTATCGCAGCGGCTCTACCTTAATTGCTCACCCTTTTGACGGTCTTGTCCGCCCTTGACGATCCCTCATCGTTCTCACCTCCAGATCTGTAGCCGCAGGCCACTAATTCACTTTCAGTACGAGATTCCGATGACATCCTGAGAAAACAAAAATGGCGAGATGGATCAGTAATCTCTTAAACTCGGAAGTCAGGCTGAGACAAACAAGCACGTTCGATCTCGACACCTCGCCCCTCCGTTCTTTCCTCTCAAGAAACAAAAATTAAGCCTTAGAATACCTTAAAGGGTACATGCAGAGTTAATCTAGGGAAAATCAAGGCAAAACTTTTGGGGAAAATTTTTAACTTTTTATAGAAAAATGCATGAAATCATGTCTAATCAGGTTCTGGGGGGCACATAAACGAGTTATTGTTAGGACATTTTATAGTATTGATGATGCCCATGCTAACTATTAAAACAATCCTGAAATAAGTTATAACTAATTGTATAGGCTTTACTTAGAAGTCTGACATGTTGTATATGTTCAGACAGACAAGCACTATACTAGACTAGTAGACCGGCTTTGTAAAGACAAATGACAAGCTCAATGAAGACAGCAAAGGCACCAACATTGTGAAGTGAAGCCCCATGGACTAACTTCCAACCAAGGAAGTGTGTGATGTCTTTGGATATTTCTATGATACAATACAAATGATGAAACTTAATTTTCTATAATATGGTGTGTACTTGATCTCACACAAACTAAGGATCGGTGAAGTAAATGGTTATCGGTGATAAACAACAATAGAGAAATGTGATCAAGTAAAAGATCAAGCAGCCAAGTAAAAGAAGTCACTTGTTTAGTGAAGTAACTGAAGCAGTCAAGTGAAGGAATCACTTAGTCGGTGAAGTAAAGAAGATGCAGCTAAGTCAAGTAAGCTATTCATACTTATTCAAAAACGTGGAAAATTATGGAAGATCAAGTAATTAAGGCAGAATCAATCAAGGATGGATTTTATGACAAACGTTTGATTAAAATCCGGATCACTAAAATCAATGAGGATTAAATCAAAAGAAAAATCAAGGATTATTTTGAGAGGAACAACAACAAGATTATTCATTAGTTCAAAGTGCCAATACTCTGTCCATTTCACAAGCCTTCATACTTGACCTTTAAAGTTGTATACAGAAAAAGGTTAATCTCATAAAATAGAGCTTCAACAGACACATCAATCCCGAGATTGATCAAATGTGTGAATTCTTAAATTCACATCAACCTTAAATATCTTTTGATCGATGAATTGAATTAGAGATTCGAGAAAGAATTGCAACCCAATGTGATATTTCTTTGAAGGATTAGTTCCCAAGGAGTAGCATTGGAGATTGAGTCACTAAAGCTTTTGTAGTTCGGAGAGTGATAGTCTGTAGATTGTGAAGCTTGTGTAGCCAAGGACAATCATAACTATTGTATTGATAAAAACAATAGTGAATTCCTCTAATCATCACAGGAGAAGAGTGGATTAAGGGATTACACAAACCTGAACCACTATAAGTTCTTTTGTGTTGATATACTTCTGCAATTTACTTTTAGTATTTACTTATAGCACTTTAATTTATTTATGTGTGATAGGTTAATTACTTTGAAACAACTTTTAGAAGGGTTTCAATTCATTGCAAAAGCGTTTTCATCAAGAATTTTTTTAAAACTCCAATATAGTCATTCACCCCCCCCACTCTGACTATATTCTCACCCTTCAATAGTAGAGAATTATGTGTTTGTTCTCTTATGCCTTGGATGGTTTAGGGGATTTTAACTCTATCCTTTCTGTGGAGTATAAGTTGAATGGCAATACCCCTACTGATTATGAGATGCAAGATGGTGTTGACTGTTGTTTGGATGCGAACTTGTCTGACTTGAATTCTTCTGGTGAGTTTTTCACTTGGTCCTCTTGTGATGTCCTTACTGAGTGTGAGGGGTTATGTTATTTGCTTTTGGTATGATTGGAACTTAAATTCTCTTGCTTTTTTGAACCGGCGAGGTCTTCATTCTGATCATTCTCCGTGTAGAATCTCTCTTCTACTGATCCTGTGCATGAATGAAGCCCTTCAAGTTTTTCAATCTGTGTATGCAGCATGAAAACTATAATGATGTTCTTGCCAAAAGTTGGGGTCAAGATGCTTTTGGTACTACCATGTACCTGCTTTGTAGGAAGCTTAAGAGGTTTAAGCCACCTTTAAAAGCTTTGAATAAGAAACACTTTGCTCACATTTACTGTCATGATTGAGAATGCTCTCAAAGCGCATCGGGATTTGCGATCTCGAGTATAACTGATGCCTATTGGGCCCCGTTTGGTTTGATTGGTGGACTCAAATGAGTCTAACTAACTAATTTCCCACCATATTTCTTATTGGGCTGACCAAACCCGGCCAATTTGAGTAATTTGTAGTCCAACTTATTTTTTTGTATTAATCCAACTCTCCAAAAACTAAATAAACAGAAATATATACCCCAAAATGAAACTACCGTTAACACCATTATTTTTTTTTGAGAAAAAGTTAACACCATTATTATATCTCCTTTATCAATAGAAAACCACCCAATTCTTCAAGTCTTTCAAAATTTGTTCAACCCCTCTCTCTCCTCCCTCCATGAATGAGCAGAAATCTTAGCATTTCCGGCAGTATTTCCGGCGCTATTTCCGGCCGCATCTTTTAGCCCTTTACCACCTTCCTCTCCCAAATTTCTTGATTCTCACAATTTTTGTTACATCCGACGGGAATTCGAGATTGATTTCACCAACCCTAGATCCGGCGCCGCATCTCCATTTACCAGGTAAGTTCTGATCTATTAGTTGATTTTAAGCTGAGGGTTTGATGTTAAGCTCATGTATTCGAGTTGGGTAACCATTAATACAGATTCGATGTTAATTTTTATTTTTTTTCCGCAAAAAAGCCATCATTTTCTATGGGTTGTCATGCTTTAGAAATTTGTTTAGTCTCTGCGATTATGAATCTGGGTACCAAATACATAGTCACAGCCCAAATGGAAATAGGGTTGGGGAACCATTAACACTGATTTGGTCGGTGTGTGTGTGTGTCTTTTTTCATCTGCAAAATCCATCCTTTTGTACTAAAATTAATTTTTGAGTTTAGTTGGGTTTGCCAACTAATCTTCAATTTGAAGTACTATAAGTTGTTAAATTTGAAACCAAATTAATTAGTATAAATATGTTCTATAGGAAATGTACTAAAAATAGTTTGGAGTTTAGTTGGGTTTTTGTCATTAAAATCAAATTATTTTCATTTTGTTCCATACTAGTTATAGTAAAATTCTTGAATTGCGAGATGTCAAGCAATAGCAGAGGAAAGATGTTTGCCGGTGGCGTTGGAGCACTGTGATGAACTTTTAGAAATATTGCTTGAATTTTACCGTCAAGGAAAGTCTACGGGAAAGTCAGCGGCATGAATCGGTTCGCCAAGAAGTTCTGTCAGAATTGAATACCCGCACGGGTGTTAGTTACTCTGCAATTCATCTTATGGATGAATATAAAAGGCTGATGAAAAAATGGTCTATGTTCCATATTCTTATCAATGAGACCGGAGGTGGTTGGAGTTCTAAGCGGCGTCTGATTGACTTTGCCCCATCAAAGCTTGATGACTTCAAGGTATGTATGAATTGTAATTTGTTGACTTGTATGTTTTTAATTGGGATTTTTTTTTTTTTAATGGTTTTATATTTGTGTTAGTGTACTCTTAGGAGAACACCTTTAAAGTATACATTTATTTGTTAGGTTACATCACAATGGAGATCTATAAGACAAGTAACGATTAATTGCCAATAATATAAGCATTTTACTAAACATTTTTCCTATATATAGTGATGATTTAATAGTAGATTGATGTCACTTTATTTTTAACAATTGTTTTCCTTGAAGCCATTCTAAGAAAATGGATTGGAGCGTTACGAGGACATGAATGAAATGTGGACTAAAGGTACCGCCACGGTAGTTTTGCGGAGTAGTAGTAATGCTCATCGTCCGCTATTGAAGAGAAGGAATAGATGTGTAAGGAGTTTGGGCGTGCATCGGAACTTCTTGTCGGTGCAAATCACCTTATCTTGTCAAGATGAATGAGCGACGGTGTAAATCACGTTTTAGTGTTAAGATAAATGAAGGTTAGTGTAATATGACTCATTCAGATTACGGTATTTGGAGTGTGGAGGCGGTGCGTGGCGATGTTGGTCGAGATGGATGGGGCCACAACCATGCATATAGAGAACGCCCGTACACAATTTGGTGACCGAGGGTTACGAACCACTTACATGAACTTTAAAGAAGAAAACGACGGATTTGGGTCTTTAAGTATCTTGTATTGGGAGTGTTGATCGATCACAAGAATAATAATTAAATGGTTATGACAATTCTATTTAGTTTTTAATTGTATCATTTACAAATGTGTGTTTTCATTTTTAATGATAAGCGATGAAAGCTGTCAAGAGCTAGTCAACATATTATCTTAGTCTTTATCTATTTCTATTTTCATAAATTGCAATTAATTTTCTGAACCATTTACACGTCAACTTGCATTTGCAATAGTACAACACATGCAATGATGTTGTTTTAGACAATGTAATGTGACTTTTTTTTACAAAGACCTTGTGGATAAAAAAAATAATTTACAATAACTCAATTTTAGTTATTAGGAACCGTTTCGTCGTGGGTGGGATAGTTGGTCTGCTCACAATCTTGTTCACAACATGGATATTAAAATAATCATAAGAAAAGTAACAGATGGTATTTTTATTTTTATATTTATTTTTCTAAGGGGATGAAGAAGCTGAGAAATTTATTTTGGTATAATTAATTGGCATAATAGATTTTCATCTTTAAGGCTATTGTAGAACATAATGTGGGTGTTGGTGTGATTGTGATGCCACGTAGATCATTTTCTATTCTTTTGATGTATAATGACAACCGGAATGGGTTAACTATTTTATGTGCTCTTATAATCATACTTTAGCATCAAAACTATTTATTATTACTTCAAATTCCGACTTAAACTACTTGACCTATTAGTTTAATATATATAATTTTTCGAACCATTTACACGTCAACTTTGCATTTGCGCTTGGACAATTTTAGTATCATTCTTCAACACCAAAATTATTTATTTTTGCTTCAAATTCCGTCTCAAACTCGCCAGCCTATTAATTGCACGTATATACTCCCTGTCCCACAATATAGGTCATTCTGGTCTTTTGGCTTATAATATAAGGCATTCTCACCTTCCGAAATAATATTATTAGTCAATCTCTGTTGGTCCCTTGGAAAGGCTAACACAAGTTTAGAGGGGGGGTGAATAAACTTGTCACAAAAAACTTTCCCAAAGCGAAAAGCCCGGGAGGCGAGTTTTGCCAAACTCAAGCGATGCTCGGCTCGCTTTTGTTCTGTCATTTAACATGTGCGGAGTTCACTAACTCAAGCTGAATATAAGTCAATCTTGACTTATATTTAGTCTTGATAGCTAGCAGCGGATAAAACTAGCCTTTAGTGCGATAGATGTGTCAATAAAGATCTAAATCTCCTATGTATCAGTTTTATGCTGACTCAGTGTCTAAAGTTTGCTGAGTGTGATGATAACAAGAATTAAATCAATCACAGCAAGAATATGAAAGTATAAAGTAAATCAACACAAGATTTGTTTATGGAAGTTCCGGGTGGTGTAATCCCGTACGTCTCCCCTTCTCCTGTGGTGTAGGAGGTATCACTAGAATTTGAGATAACCGTTACAAAATCCTAGCTATATGACAGTCCTTCACGACATCCTAGTTTCACTGTCTACACAATATGAAGAAAGGTAAGATTGCTCCCTTCACTCTGCACACTGATCTTTCGGAGGTGGAATTGCTCCTTCACCAGCTCACCACTAACACAAACACAGTCCGCAGACTGAACCAACAGCTGTGGCAACCAAGTTGCAACCGTATGAAGAAAGGTGGAATTGCTCTCTTTAAACTATGCACAGCCAACCCTTTTTCACAAAGGTTAGGTTTAGAATTAATCAAGGATTAATTCAGTGAGCTGTCTGGTTTTTCTGGATCTGACTTTGTAGCTCCAAGATGCCTTCTTTCCCCCTTGATGGGTTACTAGATCTTTCTTTGAAATCTTCAAGGAAATTCTGTTGGCTTCCCTTTTCTAGATATATATGATCTGATTTTCTGGATCTGGATCTTTGGATATGTGCTTGTAAAGCTCATTTTCTGATCCTTCTCCTTGCCTCTTCTTCAAGTGATTCTCTTGTGTATTTATAGGGGTGATGTAACGGTCACTAGCTCTTGTAGCCATTACACTTGTCGTTTAGCCAACGTTCATATATGCGATATTTGTCGTATTGTCGGTTTAAATTTAGCAAAGCCTTGACTCAATTTTCTACTCTTCTTCAAAGCCCGAGTACCTTGTATACTTGACATCGACTTTAATTGACTAAGTCGAGTACACCATTCGATTTCTTCTTTTCTTGGTAGCGATAATCTTTGTCCTTAAGATTATTTAGTTTTACATGATCTATAGTTGATTCAGTCACCACAGACTTGCTCAAATCGACTTATAGTCACGACTTAATCGACTTCTAGCTGAGTTTGCTACCTTAGTTCTGAGTCTTCTATAAGCGAGTCTGTGTCCTCGGTTCTTGATCTTCTAGATAAGCCAAGCTGAGTTTGTGACCTCAATGAACTTACCTTCTTGATTCTTGCATTACTAAGTTTGAACCCTCGATTCTTCATGTGCATACTCAGTTTTCTTGTTGTGTTTCAATTTGTTCGCCTAGTTCTATTCTATTACAATGCTTATGCAGAAACAACCTATACAAGGTTCGAGACACTAGATAGAACTTATACATTTTCTCTAGACCATTTCTTGCTTCTTCTTCCATTATGCACTATAACGATTAGTTATGACTTCATCATCATGGGTTGTGGCGATTTGTCTAATTACGTGACGAATCATCATCAAAACATAAATAATATTTCCAACAATTTCCCCCTTTTTGATGATGTATCATAACCCTCCCTAAAAGCAGTAATAGAAGAATAATGCAAGAAATCATGACAAATCAAATTAAGATAACAAACTAGAACAGCTGAATTCATTAAATGATTATGTCACAATAAAGCTGAGTTACACAAAAGATTACTGATTTTCTTCTTGAAATTCAACAAATTTTCTCCAACAAAGATACTCCTTTTTGTCTCCAGGAGTCTTCTTGCCTTTCCTTCTTCTTCTTCTGTTTCACCATCTCTAGGCTTGATCTTTAAATATTCATTTAGCAATTGATTTGCCTCTTCATTGTTACCAGCTTTAAACTTTACCAAGATCTCTTTGATTTCTTCACTCATCACCTTCTCTTCTTCCTCTGAAATAAGACTAGATTCCTTCCTTTTAGTCTTTTCCCCCTCAGTTCTTGTCCATCCATCTTTTCTTTGCTTTTAGAAGCTTTCAATCGACACAGTTGCAAGTTTCTTCTTGATACTCAACACAACTTTAACTGAGGTTTCTTCATCTTTTTCAGTTCTCGTTTCTGTGAAGGTCTCTTCTTTGATCAACTCCTCGATCAGAATGTCAATTTCTTCTTCATTCCATTGAATAGATAGTAGATCAATAGTATGTAGATCAGTATTTATTTTTTCATCTTGTTCTTCAATCAGACGTTTGGCATAGGCCTCTTCAGCTTTCTCTTTGTCAGCTTTCTCTTTGTCAGCTTTACTGGCATCACCTTCTATTTTCTTTTCATTGCTAGCATCACTTTCAATTTTCTCTTCCCCCTTAATTGAAGATATGCGATAGCTTTCTTCAAATAATTTAAGTAAGGTGATGATGTTGGAATATTGGTATAGGCCTGAGTAATGTGTTCTTCCAATGAAATCATGTAAGTTAAAGAGCTGCTGCTGTAGAGTTTGCATCACACTTCAATGATTTCTTACCAACCTTTCAGTTTATCTTCAGTTTCTTGATGTTGAGATCCTTCAGTTGCCGATCTTCTTGTAGATGCCTCATGAACTTGAGATGAGGAACTGGCCATAGGATAATAAAAATGAACATCATGACTTGTCAGTTCCTTTTCATACTCCGGCCATAAAATTGGCGTCCTCCAAAGCTTCTCTCTTTTCTCTTGATGTACTCTACAAACGTCTCAGTTGGAAATTCACTCTCTTCAGTTTCTTCACGTTCACTTTCTTCAGATTTATCAGTCTCGCTTCCTTTGCTTTCTTCAGTTTTACTTTCCTCATTTTCATTCTGTTCACTCTCTTCAGTTTCATCCTCAATTTGAATTACATTCTCAGTTTCAGTTTTCTTTGCTTGGAGCTTGTTCCACATCCTTTTCTGTCTTCTTAGAGTTCTGTCATCCAATGTTACAGTCTCATTTGAACTAGAGTCTGAAACTTCACTTGATTCTTCTACAACAATCTTCCTTTTCTTCACTCCTGTGGACACTGGCCTGTGTTCCACTTTTGTTTGTGTGGATTTTGAAATGGAGAAATGATCTAGTATCCTTTGAACTAGATAAGTGAATCCCTTTCTCAATAAAAGCTTTTCTCCAGTAGTGTTTCTTTCTTTGGCTCTCTCCTTCTCGTCTGAGATTTGCTTTATCAATTGATTGAGAACAAATTTGTTCCAATCCAATCTTTCTTCAAACCAAATAGCGTAGATCAGCTTTAGTTTATCAGTCGAGAGAGTGTAGAAATTCCGATCATGACCAACGGCATTTTTTGTCAGAAGAATCGTCAAAAATGCAAATTCTCGTTTCTGCTGATAGATTGATCCACTAAGGTTCTTCTCATTCTTCTTCATTGTAGTGACGTCCCAAAGTTTGTTCTTTTCTTTACTTCCAAAGGTGAAGGATGAAGAGCCTCCAGTTATGTCTAGACCAAATACCAGGGAAAGCAATTGTTCATCAAGCTGTGAAGCTTTTATCTTGAGCAGTTGTCCTGAAGCTTTTTCCTTCATTGGTGATTACTGCATTCTTGTAGAAATCTTTGATGGTTTATGGGCATAAAGCATCGACCTTTGTATCAATCAGGTTTTCGAGTCCCCGAAACTTTTTGATCTTGTTTACAATCCGAATTGAGATAGTGGAGTGTGAAAATCTTTGACAGAAATTATCCAGGCTCGTGGTGATTCCTTCATCGATGTTGTATCGTTCCATGATTTTTGAATTAGGGATTCTGTTTGAAAATCTTGAATGCTTTCAATTTGTATGAGCAAGATTTCGTTTTGCAATCTTTTTCAAATAAGAGTCGTGTCACAATCAACGGGATTTTGTAGGAATGTACATCTACTTTTTCTCTCAGATTGACACGTGGCTTCGAGTGATTTGTCATGTCAGCCCAAGCGTCGGATGGTATTTGGAAAGTTTTAGTTTTGACTATTTTGTCCTTCATCGACTTTTGTATAGAGGTCGGTTTTCACGAGATTGACATTGAAGCCCGAACTTAGCAGCCTCAAAAGCAGTTTTATGTTTTCTTCGGTACCCATATCTTTTTGGGTCCGGCTGGATTAGTTACTGAAGTATTATTTTCATTTTCTTCGATGAGAGAATTAAGCTTTCTCATCTCCTTTCTAGATAAACCATTACGTTCAACCTTAGTTGATTTCACAAGGATTCTTTTAGATTTTACATCGTTGTTTTCTTTGTGCAATCTACTAGGTCTTCCAGTTTCTTGACGTTTAGAGTTTATACTCTTTGAAGTCTCAAGACTGGGTAGGGGTGGGGGATTATCATTGCTTTTGTCAAATTTACTAGACAATAATCTTTCAGCGAGATTTGACATCTCAGTTTCAAGAAACTCATTCCAATCTTTTTCTTTGTCAAGTTCTCTGTCTTTTAATTTCAGTTTCAACGTAAGTTTTTCAGTTAACTTGACAAGATCAGAGTTTCTCTGACTGAGTTCAGTGAATGATAACTGAGTTGAAGAATGTACCTTTTCTTGATGATTTGATGCAGTTTTAAGATCTAAGTGTACATCCTTTTGTTGCTCTAATGAATCTTCTATATCAATGGTAACTTGCAACAACTTCTTTTCTTCTTCTTCTGAGAGATTTCTTTGTGATGGAACTCCTCTGGATTTGTCTATATAAGCATTGAAGTTTGTATCCACATCATCACTGAGTTGAGGTTCTGGTTTTGTATGCAGATTTGTCACACTAAACCTTTCAACTATTTGATCCTGAAAATCAGATACATTTAGCAAACAGTTCATCAGGGGGTGAGTAAGCCAACTCTTAATTCTAGATGTAGTCATCAAACTAAGTGATTATACAACTGATACAATGAGGGATTTTCAACAACTAGTTTAAAAGATATTTTAGGATCACTTCCAAATGGAAGAACTGCTCCGATACCAATTGTTGGTCCCTTGGAAAGGCTAACACAAGTTTAGAGGGGGGGTGAATAAACTTGTCACCAAAAACTTTCCCAAAGCGAAAAGCCCGGAGGCGAGTTTTGCCAAACTCAAAGCGATGCTCGGCTCGGTTTTGTTCAATCCTTTAACTTGTGTGAGTTCAGTTCGGCTAACAATCGAATATAAGTCAATACTGACTTATATTTAGTCTTGTTAACTGGCAGCGGATAAAACTAGCCTTTAGTGCGATAGATGTGTCAATAAAGATCTAAATCACCTATGTATCAGTTTTATGTTGACTCAGTGTCTGAAGTTTGCTGAGTGTGATGATAACAAGAATTAAATCAATCACAGCAAGAATATGAAAGTATAAAGTAAATCAACACAAGATTTGTTTATGGAAGTTCCGGGTGGTGTAATCCCGTACGTCTCCCCTTCTCCTGTGGTGTAGGAGGTATCACTAGAATTTGAGATAACCGTTACAAAATCCTAGCACTATGACAGTCATTCACGACATCTTAGTTTCACTGTCTACACAAAATGAAGAAAGGTAAGATTGCTCCCTTCACTCTGCACACTGATCTTTCGGAGGTGGAATTGCTCCTTCACCAGCTCACCACTAACACAAACACAGTCCGCAGACTGAACCAACAGCTGTGGCAACCAAGTTGCAACCGTATGAAGAAAGGTGGAATTGTTCTCTTCAAACTATGCACAGCCAACCCTTTTTCACAAAGGTTAGGTTTAGAATTAATCAAGGATTAATTTAGTGAGCTGTCTGGTTTTTCTGGATCTGACTTTGTAGCTCCAAGATGCCTTCTTTCCCCCTTGATGGGTTACTGGATCTTTCTTTGAAATCTTCAAGGCAATTCTGTTGGCTTCCCTTTTCTAGATATATATGATCGATTTTACGGATCTGGATCTTTGGATATGTGCTTGTAAAGCTCTTTTTCTGATCCTTCTCCTTGCCTCTTCTTCAAGTGATTCTCTTGTGTATTTATAGGGGTGATGTAACGGTCACTAGCTCTTTTAGCCGTTACACTTGTCGTTTAGCCAACGTTCATATGTACGATCTTTGTCGTATTGTCAGTTTAAATTTAGCAAAGCCTTGACTCAGTTTTCTACTCTTCTTCAAAACTGAGTACCTTGTATACTTGACATCTGACTTTACTTGACTAAGTCAGAGTACACCATTCAGTTTCTTCTTTTCTTGGTAACTGATAATCTTTGTCCTTAAGATTATTTAGTTTCACTTGATCTATAGTTCAGTTCCAGGTCACCACAGACTTGCCTGAATCCTGACTTATAGTCATGACTTAATCAGCTTCTAAATGAGTTTGCTACCTCAGTTCTTGATCTTCAGAATCGAGTCTGTGTCCCTCAGTTCTTGATCTTAGATAAGCCAAGCGAGTTTGTGACCCTCAGCGAACTTACCTTCTTCAATTCTTGCATTACTAAGTTTGAACCCTCAGTTCTTCATGTGCATACTCAGTTTTTTCTTGTTGTGATTCAAATTTGTTCGCCTAGTTCCTATTCTATTACAATGCTTATGCAGAAACAACCTATACAAAGTTCGGGACTCTAGATAGAACTTATACATTTTCTCTAGACCATTTCTTGCTTCTTCTTCCATTATGCACTATAATGATTAGTTATGACTTCATCATCATGGGTTGTAAGTGATTTGTCTAATTACGTGACGAATCATCATCAAAACATAAATAATATTTCCAACAATCTCATAAAACAATTTAATATTTTGCTTCGAAATATTAATAAAAGAATTTATTTATGAGATTTTTTAATCAGTGTGAAATGGTCTAAATGCCTTGTATTATAGAACGGATGGGAATATATTTTAAGTACTCCTTCCATTTCATAATAACTGAGACAGTTGCCAAAATTTTTGTTCCATAATAAATGAGGCAGAACATTTTCCAAAGCATCATATATTGTTAATTTTCCTACTTTACCCTTATTTAATACTATGGTAGAAGTTAAAATAAGATTACATTAATCGTATTATAGGGATTTTTTAGTCATCACATCTGAAAAGTCATAGCATTAAATCACTTTTTAATAAACGTGTTTTTGACAACTGCCTCAAATATTTTAGAACGAAGGGAGTATCTTAGTTGTCGGTTCAGCTCGGGGTTTTGGACTTAGGGTCTGTTTGATAACACAATTAAGTACTTAATCTTTCTTTCTTTCTTTCTTTTATGCGATAGTAGTATACATTTATTTTCTTTTCATACTTAGTTTTTATGTTTGTGCTTATATTTCTTTGATATCAATATAGTACGCAGTTTGGATCTAGTCATGCTCTTATAATTGCTTTAATCAATGTATTATTTTAATTTTGTTATTTCTTATCAATTTAATCAATGTGAAACATTGAAACTGTCCGATACATATTTTCTTTTAATTCATGATGTATTAACTGAAGTATAAATACATAAAATAAAAATGAAAAATAAAAAAATTGGCAGCAAGAAAGTGAAAAGAGACATATGTAAATAAACTAAAAATGAAAAATGAAAAAAAAAAAAAAAAAAAACGTTAACAGCTTAAAAAGGCATATGCAAAGAGGCACATGTTAAAATTACAAATTACCAAGAAAGTGATTAAGATGCAAATAGATTTCGAACTAGTTAAAAGCTTAAAAACATCGTATTGACCTTAAAAAAACACCGTACAAACTTAGGAAATACTTGAACAATATTTCAAATAATACAAATACTTAGTGGGAAATCATCATCAGCGTCCCCCATCATCATCGTCGTCGTCCGTTTAATCGTCAGAGTCTTCCTCTTCATCAAAGCTCTCTTCCTTTTCATAATCGTCCCCGCTATCATCGTCCCCGCCTTCTTCGCAATGATCATCTCGCTCCTCACCTGGCACATGCTCATTCTTATTAGTTTCCTTAATACTTTCCCTTAGCATATGCTTAGCCCAACATCTTCTAACTTTATCCGACCAGCCTGTGTACATGTCACAGATGAAAGGCTCTTTGAACTTCAACGACCCCACCATACACGCACTAGCACTTAACCCTTTCAGACTTGGCAGATTAGCACTGCAAGAATTGGGGCTCCAACTTCCAGAATTCAGATAGGGTGTTGAATTTCCTTGAACACCCCAGGGCCGTTCTAGACCTTTAATAGGCCCGGGGCAATATTAAAGCAAAGGCCCCCTTTTATTAACAAAAGCAATATCCATATTTAAATGGTATGAATCAAATCGCGTATAAGGAAAAATTAAGGCAAAATTATAATAATGGTATCTAACAACATTTTATAAATTTCAAAACAACAAAATTATTGAATCGGTAACGAGAATATAACAATAGTAGAGACAAAATAGCGCACCCATAATTAAAAACATCAACGGATTGAAATAGAGTTCGATTTGAAAAAAACAAAAAGAAAAGTATTCGTACCCAAACACAGAAACCACGAACAACAGACAGAGGAAGGATTAATTAAATTGTTGATATTTTTTTTCTAAGGTAGCAGAAAACAAAATTATGAAGATCTTTTTTATCGGTTGAATGCAAATAGATTTCTGTTGTGGAAGTGGAAGCGGAAGTGTCGAAGTGGTAATGCAGGAAAGAGATGAGGCTAATAGGATTTAATATGCAGTTACAACATTTATATATGCATTTAAATATGTATAAGAACTTAAAAAAAGGGTTTAAAATTGGAGGCTTGGTCAAAAAAAATTATATATACATTTAAATATGTATGAGAACTAAAAAAAAAGGAAAAGGTTAAAAACAGTAGGCTTGGTGAAAAAAAAAAATTTATATATGCATTTAAATATGTATAAGAACTATAAAACAAAGGTTAAAAATTGTAGTCTTGGTCTCAAAAAAAATAAAAATGTAGGGAGATGGATTCAAACATGCATCAATAGGATCCAATAACAACAATTTGGTCCACTACACCAACATGGTGATTGCAAGAATTACTAATTTTGATTGCCTTATATGAACCAAAACAATTGTAAAACATGTAGCTATGGGCCCCACTTGTATCGTGGGCCCGGTCGGTCGCCCATCCCGCCGGGCCTAGGGCGCCTTGGAACACCGAATAGTTGTCTAAAGCTTGTGAATGGTAGGCTGCGTTGTTGTTAAGCCAGCTTTTGTAGTCAAAATTATCGTTGACTACATTTTCATTTCGTATGTTGGTCGAATCTGACACCAAATCAATAACATTGTTGGAGGTTTGGGTAGCCCTGTTAACTTTTTGGCGTCCATTGCGTCCACCGAGTGATGTTGAAGAATGAATACTTATAACATCCTTGTTTTTGCGGTTGGCCATCGGTAAGCTACCCACAAATGATAGATAGAAATACATTAACAATTGTATATGTAACAGATCAACTTTAACAAAATAATAAATATAGCAGCCGGTAAATATTACGTAAAAAAAACCAATTAAATAGATACAATTTATTGCTTGCAGAAGCTACCAACCAGCCAAATAAAAATGATATGACAATTCAGGAGCAACTCAGGAGCGAAATAAAAATGGTTGTCTCTTTGCCTTAAATAATTGGTTGGTTCTTATAATGCCAACTAAGTTGTTAAAAAACAAAAAAAAAATCCAAACATGCAAGCGGGCGTAGAAGATATGACAACTCAGGAGCAACTTGCCACTTTCTTTATCAGAATAAATATTATCCGATTCAAAATATAAGTCATACTAGTTTTTGTTTTGGTCATATAATATAAGTAATTCAATCTGAATGAGCATTAACGAACATTTTCTTTATCTTGACTAATTTATATCAATCCAATCAATTTTTTTTACTGCGTAGTTGTTAAATTTATGATATTCAAAAGAATGTGACTAATATAAAAATTGTAAAATTCACAATGTAGTTTGGTAGTATAAATATCATACTATTGGTCTATTAACACAAAGGGGATCTCACCAAAATTTTTTTTTGTGTCTGCTAGTGCAATGGGAAAGAAAGTGGCTTATGTCGTTTTTGTTGGCCGTAAGACCGGTATATTTACGGACTGGCCTACAACTACTAAGCAAGTTCTAGGGTATCCAAATTGTGTTTTCCGTGGATACACAACGATTGTGGACATTGAGCGTGCTTGGTTGGAGTATGTTAGCTCTACCAACTCCTACATGCTAGTACAACAAGCAACTCTTCAACGGAACAAACAAATGTTAATCCGCCGAATTATTTTCGGTTCCACCTCCATTTCATCCATCACAGGGTTTGATTTTGGATCGAGAAAAAGTTTGTCATGCTTTTAGGCTCACTGAGGCTAGTTTCCTTTCTCAATAAGCAAAATGGGTGTATATGAAGCTCGGTGATAGGGGCCCAAGTTTTTCACTCTTTAGTGAAAATGAACAATGCCGGAAAGCACATTTCTTACGTGAACTGCTGATAACTCTTTTACTACCTCCTAAGATCAGATTAGGGATGCTTTTGTTAGTTTCTATTACGGTTTGTTGGAGTCACGAGGTTGAGGCTACTCTATTGATGTGTTTGTTGTCAATCACTGGTCCTAAAGTTTCTAGGGTTTACATTGACAACTTGATCAAGGATGTTTCGCTTTGGATGTTAAGGAGGCCTTGTTTTCTTTTTCGATGATAAAACACCTGGTTTATTTGGTTTTTGCTAGTTTTTAAAAAATCTTGGGATATCGTTGGTGGTGCCTTTCACGTCTTTTGTGTTGGAGTTTTTCCATAATGACTCTCTCTAAAGCAGATCAACCATCTTTGTAATTGCTTTGATACCTAAGACTACTCATGCAACCACTTGTAGGTGATTACAAGCCTATTTCTGTTGTAATGTCACCTACAAGGTTATTTCCAAGATTTTGTCCACCAGGTATGCCTTGCTTGTTTGCCTGATCTTATTGATGAAGCTCAGCTGGTTTTGTTGATGGTAGGGCTATGTCTGATAATATTTTTCTTTGTCAGGAGTTGATAAGACACTATGGTGTTAAGAGAGAGCCTCCTAGGTGTTTGATCAAGGTGGATATCAAGAAGGCTTTTGATTCTGTTCATTGGCCTTTTTTGGAGGCTATTTTGAGGGGAATTCGCTTTCCTGATAGATTTGTGAAGTGGATTATGTTGTGTGTCACTACTACATCCTATTCCTTATCTATCAATAGGAAAATGAAGGGGTTCTTCTAGGATAAAAAGGACTCGGACAAGAGGATCCCCTTTCTCCCTTCTTGTTTGTCATTGGTATGGAGTTCTTTTCTGAAATGCTAAGGATTTTAGGGAGGTATTCAGAGTTCAATTATCATCTTTGGATGTAAAAACTTGACTTCATATTAATCACCTTGCCTTTGCTAATGATCGATGCTTTTTACTAGAGGTGACTCTATTTGTGTCACCGTTGATAAGTTGTCGACTTTTTTGGTTAATGCTCTGGTTTGGTTGCAAATTTGCTCAAATCGAGATGTTTTGTGTTGGTTTATACGAGACCCGCAAAATCTAAGTTGCTTAGCATTTACGGCTTGAAGGAGGGTGTTTTACCTATTAGGTATCTTGGTATTCCTCTTTGTCTTTGTCACATTAAATTTGGTGCATTATGATCCATTGTTTGCATCTTTGAGGAACTATTTTTATAATTGGAAAGGTGCTACCCTTTCCTATTCTATGAGCTTCAACTTATTTCTTACGTGGCCACGGCTTGGTATCTATCCTATTATTAGTAGTGTTAAGTTGAAGATGGATCAAATGTGTAGAAGGTTTTGTGGGGGTTCTTGTGACTCTACGCAGAAAATGTTTAGTTGGTTGGGAGGAGTGCAGTTGCCTAAATCTAAGGGTGGGGTGGGGGTGTTTTGACTTTACGCATGGAATTTGGCTCTTCGTGTAGGATTCTCTGGAACTTTCAATGCCAAAAAGATTGTCTTTGGGTTAAATGGATCAGTGAAGAGTACTTACAGAATGTGGATGTTTGGGATTATCAGTATAAACTTGGAGATTATGCCTTGATCAAAGCTATGTTTAGAACCATGGACAAGATTTTGGATTCTTCAGGTTCTGATGTTGCTGCAATGTTCTTGTTGCGGTCTTGGTCTGTTGGAGCCGAGTTGAGTCCTAGGAAGGCTTATGATTTCTTCAGGGTGCATGGTCCTAAGGTTTGGTGGTGCAGATCTATTTGGAACCCTAGGGCCACCCTTAAACACTATTTTTGCTTTGGATGGATATGAAGAACTTGCTCTAATCAATTTAGGCTCTAAGGCAATCAAAGAAAACAAAATATCTGTCACAAAATAGAAGTTTGAAAATTTCAAGTTGAAGCGGTGAATCCATTGATCGAGATGGACAAATGATTCTCAAGCATCATCGAGTGAATTACAACAACTTGGCCACACTTATCGAGAGAGAAGTGTGCTTTAAGATCTTGAGTAGTTTGCCAGAAATATGGAGAATATATAATCACATCAGTGCTCAAAGGCACATTGGATCTTGCAAAAACTGATACACTTAAACTAATGTCACAATTGAAGGCTCATTTATTTGAGTTTAACAGTGAAAAAGGTGAACCAGCAGAGTTACACAAGACCAGTGCACTAATTGCACCCCAGCAGAGTAAATCGGTTGACTCGGCCCGACAAAGAAAGAGAGCGCATGGTGAAAGAGCAAGTGGCTTTCTTGATAAGAAAATTTGATAGATTCGGGAGAAGCAATATAAAGGCAATTAATCATCCAATCATAAATCATCAACCAACAAAGACATGAAGAAAATAGATGATGAAGTCAGATGCTTCAACTGCAAAAAGAAGGGATACTTTAAAGTTGATTGCCCTAAAGAAAATAAAGATCTATGAAGAAAAGAGAAGATACAATCTTCATACAAGAAGAGGCACTCAACTGATAAGAAGAAGAGTAGAAATGCACTAAAATCTTAGACAAGCAGTGAAGAGGATGATAGAACAGCATAGTCATCTGACAATGACTCAAATGCCGGTGAAGGCTCCAGCTCAGACAATGACAAAACATGCATATGTCTGATGGAAAAAGAGATTGAAGAAACAGTGGTACTATCTAGTGCATTCTCATCTAGTGTATCTAACACTGAAACTGCACAATCCTCTATTTCCACTATTGATTCTACATGCTTGATTCGAAATCTCAAAGTTGATTTGAAGAAATTCAAACAAATCCTGAAATTTTGGAACAAGAATGTGAGAATCTAAGAAAGGAAAATAAATTATTAAAAAGATAATTGGAAATGAAAAAATCTCACTTTGTTAGTAAGAATTTCATTTAATTGATGAACAAACAACGGATGATGTCATCGATGTTGTGAGCCAATTAAGGATACAACTCTACCGAGGAAGAGAAGATGTATGCACCGGTGAGGTACATTAAAGCACCGACTTACAAACCCCAAAATAGTTTGGATCAGATTTGGTCTTGGTTACAATAGTTAAGATGAGAGAAGACACAATGGTCAACACAGTTCTGAATTAAGGACCAAATCTGGACCTAAATTAAAGAATAGACAGACCATTGAGTCAACACTCATCCTGTACCAGTGAAGTCAAGAACCAGTGTAGTAAAACAGCAGAGTAAATCATCTTACCAACATCTCACTAAAGGAAAAGGAATATTGAAAGGAAAGGGTAGACTTTACCCTTCAGAGGATGATTGGAATGTTCCATCTCCGACATATAAGAGGAGACTAGTTCATAAATTGTCAAATGTGTTTTGGAAACACCAGCAAAAGCCTGGCCCTGGATACAAGAGTCAGTATGAAATTAGGTCACCCCTACTTATTGGAGATTGAAAGAAAATACACAAATGCCAAAAAGTAGGATAGTGTATCAGAATATGTTGGTCCCTTGAAAAGGCTTTGGTTAAGTTTAGAAGGGGGTTGAATAAACTTAACACATAAATATTTTTTTTGGAGTTTCACCAACTCAGCAGGGTCAATAATCTGCTGACCTTTAGCAGTCTACTGACTATTGAAGCTATTGAATTTGTTGCAGCGGAATATATTAAATTAAGCCTTGCTACTTGTTGTTTGAAAGATGATACTAAGTAATGGATACTCAGTAGTGCAAGTAGTGTGATTCAGCAGGTAGATGTGATGAGTATGCTGATAAAGTAAATTGCAGAAAGTAAATGCAGTAAAGTAAAGTAGGCAAGATTTATAGTGGTTCCAGGTGGTGTAATCTTGTCAGTCCACTCTTCTCCTGTGATGTTGGAGGAAATTCACTGGAGATTCTTGAGGTTGTTGTTACAAAAATCCCTAAGTTGTTTGTCCTTGGCCAATGACTATGGCTTCACAAACCGAACACTCCGGAAACATGTAGGATTCTTTGCTTCAAAGTATTCCACTTTGGTCCTTGAAGGGTAGGATTGCCTCTTCACGGCTCCACCACAAACATGATTCTCGACACTTCAAAGTGCTTATTTGCCTTCAGCAAACTTCTAGAAAATAAGGGTTGAATCAAGAAAGTGATTTAGCTTTCAGCAAGCTTTTGATCATGATGAAAAGATCAGCTGCTTGTATTCTTCAAGTGTGTATAGTGAATGTAACTTGATAGCAGGAAACACTTGAAGAAAATCTTGATCAGCAAATTCATAGCTCTGTGATGCTCAACAGGGTAAGATTGCACTTGATAAATTTCTTGCTCGTTGTTATCGTTGTTGTGTTCATTGCAATCTGAATCAGGAGTCCTCTATTTATAGGTGTGAATCTTGTGACTTGAATTTGTAATTCAAATATAATTATTTGAAATTGTCTTTGTCTTATTTGCAATTTTCCTCTGTTGCATAAATCTTGATCGACATCGGTGTTCCTTTTGATCGATCGATCTGTCAACCATTGACTTATTTTCATTGGATATAGCTCTGACTTTTTACAACGTTCTTTCTATCTTGACCATTGATTTACTGATTAATCCAAGGCTTGTAATTCATCCTTATCCATTTAATCTTTCAGAAATACTTGGATTAATTCGACTTTTCCATTCAGCAGGCACCTGTTGCATAGGTCTGCTGATGTCCATGTGTTGTGTTTTATAAACACCTCAGGTGATTGCCTCTCATCTAACTTTGTATAATGAAGTTAGAGTACACCATTTTAATTATAACCAAGTTCCAATCACCACTTTATTCTTATGGAACTTAGACCTTCTACACAAGGTATATGTGATCCGTTTAAGTCATCACAGACTCATATCCTTGACTTTAAATACTAAGTTTGATCCCTTAGCCTTCATTACTGAGTTTGAACCCTCAGCCTTCAACCATCAGCAGGTTTCTAGACTCTACTAACCTAGACACTCTATTGACCTAGATAGGTCTGCTGATCAAGTCAGCTGACCTCTATACAGTGCTTGTTCGATCAAACATATACAAAGATCAAACTCTAGTAAACCTATACATTTGATCTAGACATCTTTTTGCCTTTTCTCTATAACAGCTAGTCTGGCACTCATCATGAAAACTAAAACATGTCTAACAATTTCCCCTTTTTAGTGATGATACCAATAGCATCCTTACAGCAAAGCAAAAAGGTAAAAATACATAAACAAGACAAACTTCATTCAAATTTCATTGGTGTTGAATTTGTTCAAAATTTATTACAACTAGGATCAGCATAAAGATAAGAAACATAAGTATTGTGTTGGTCCCTTGAAAAGGATTTGGTTAAGTTTAGAGGGGGGGAATAAACTTAACACTTAAAACTTTTGGAGTTAACAAACTCAGCAACTTCAGCAGTCTGCTGACTGTGAGTTCACTGAATTTGTGCAGCGGAATTATATAAAAAATTAAGCCTTATTACTTGTTGTAAAATATGATACCAAGTATTAGATACTTAGTAGTGTATGTGTGTGAGTTCAATTGCTAGATTCGGTGAGGTTGATGTGTGTAATAAACTAAATGCGAATGTAGATGCAGAAAGTAAGTAGCGAGATTTTATAGTGGTTCCAGGTGGTGTAATCACATCGAGTCCACTCTTCTCTGTGATGTTGGAGGTAATTCACTAGAGAGATTCTTGAGATAAATTCATTACAAAAATCCCTATGTTGCTTGTCCTTCACCAATAACTATGGCTTCACTAAGCCGAACACTTGGAGCAGGTAGGATTCTTTGCTCCAAAGTCTTCCACTGGTCCTTGAAGGGTAGGATTGCCTCTTCACCGACTTCACCACAAACAACGATCTTTCACACACGAGATGTGCTTCTTTGTCTTCAATGATTTCTTGTAAAATAAAGATTGAATCACGTAAATGATTACATTGCGGCGACTTGATCAGGATGATATTATCAGCAGCTTGATGTCTTCAAGTGTGTAAACTTGATGTAGCTTGATTGTAGATTACACTTGAAGATTTTCTCTGGATCAATAGCCTTAAGCTCAGTAGGGTCAGCAGGGTGTTTTCTTGATTTAATTCTGATTGCTCAAGACAGATTCTCAATTTTCATCACTTGTATCTGAATTAGGAGTCCTCTATTTATAGGTAGGAGTCCTTGTGACTTGTATTTGAAATTCAAATAAAGCCGTTCCAGATTTTGTCCCATTTGACTTGCTTTACATCATTTGTTCATAATGCGACACGGTCGATCTGCTTTTGATGAGAATGCGATCTGTCTATCCTTTGACTTGTATCCATTGGATAAAATCATGTATCATCCCAACGTCCCTTTAATCTCAACCATTGATTTATTTGATAGAATCAGAGGTTGTTAGCTGTCCTTATCCTTGTTTTCTTCCAATGTAATCTTGAATAAATCGAGGTATATGTATCAGCAGGTTCATGAGTCTCTGAGATACATATCAGTCAGTTGAACCATAATTTGTTGTGTTTAAAACACAATGCAGCTGACTTCCTTTATCTAACTTTGATTTGTGAAGTTAGATTACACCGTTTGATCATAACTAAGTTCCAGTCACCATCCAACTTATAAAACTTAGACCTTGTACACAAGGTATATGTAATCGATTTAGGTCATCTGAGACTTCCCTAAATTCGATTCCATATCCTTGACTTTAATTACTAAGTTTGATCCTTAGCCTTCATTAAGCGAGTTTGAGCCCTCGGCCGCCGATCTTGGCAGGTTCCCGACTAGTCTCTCGACCTAGCTACCCCTTGATATAGACCGATCTCTTTGATATAAACCCGGTGACCATTCTGAGTGCTTGTTTGATCAAACCTATACAAAGATCAAACTCTAATAAACCTATACATTTGATCTAGACGCCTTTTTGCCTTTGCACTATAACAACTAGTCTGGCACTCATCACTAAAACTTAAAAATAAGTCCAACAATTTCCCCCTTTTTGGTGATGATGCCAATACCCTCTCCTAACAGCAAAGCAAAAAGATTAAAAACAAAAACAGAACAAGTAGTCATCTTTCATTATAATCAAATGTTCAAAGTTATTACAGTCTAGAATCAGCAAATGATAAAACATATAAAGTATGCTGATCAACTGTCTTCTTTCCCTTTCTTCTCTTGCTTTTTCTGCTTGTTCCTGGTAAGCTCTTATTTCCATGATCATTTCCCTCATTGTTGGGCAGATTTTGCATCATAAAAACAAAAGAAAATTTATAAACCTATACTACCATGCAAAACTACCTCTAACCGGCCGAATACCGGGTAGTTGCTAGTAAAGTTGGATAAATGCGGGTATCGATCCTCGAGGAATTGGGATGTTGACTCTAATTTCACTAATTCCTTTCAATTGTTACTCAAGGAAGCGAATAAGCGAAAAGCAAACATAAAAGCGTAAAGAACAATGAGAATAAATCTAACCTAGGAAAACAAAATAAAACAATCTAAACTAAAAAGACATGGGATCAAACAAAGCACAAACCTACGTGATCTCAATCCTAGTTCAATTCATGATTCTAATTCAAGTTGTGGTTTCACCTTATCACGAGATATAAACCCTAATTCCTTAGTGGATCTAATTTCTCAAGCTATGAAATCCTAATTCCTTAGTGAATTCAATTATCGATCTCTCCTCTTCCGAATGTTGAGAACGATTTTCCATACAAAACTAAGGTTTAGATTCAAGTTAACTTCCGTATTTTAGAACCTAACAACCTAGAAATCTAACCAATTAATTTGTCACATAATTAATGATTAAAGATCCTATATTTCTATGGTGATCTAGTCTACATAACTTCCGTATGTTGTAAGCGTATCAATAAACCGATCTCTCGATCTAATTCACATCATAGCATCAAAATCATAGAACGATACAAAATAAATTAAAGCTCATGAAAATAAACTAGAGATTGAATAAATTGGAAAATCAAACTCACATGGTTGGTACAATTGTTGGATCCATGAGTCGAAAACGGAAGAAAAAACTACATCTAATCTAACCCGGATCACCCGAGCACAAGGCTCGGGTGACCCGTATAACTTCAAAGCTGCGGCTGATGTGCTCTCTTTTAGTATGAAAAAAAATGATATATAATTAGGGTTTCCCTGCGGCAATTTAAATAGATTTTAAGGTCGGCTACTTAAGTCGGCGGATTGGACGCTCGTTTGGCTTCTTGAACTGAACTCAAACTTCTAAAATTCATATCTTGAGTTGTAGGCCTCCAAAATTATGATCGAATGTCATAATTAAGCTCTCGGAAAACTCTACAACTTTCATTAAGGACTCTTCTTGAAAACGCCTTTTTGATTAGCCCGTCGTATTACACAGTATATTACGACATTTTCCGATAGTTTCAACAACGACATCTAAACTTGTAACGCTCATATCTCGGGCCTCATAAGTAGGAATGAAGTGATTCAAAATCCTGTAGAATCCTCTCTTCAAGCCCTACAAATCTTCTCTTGAGGTCGAGAGTCAAATCAGTGTATATCATATCAAGAACTGCATCGGAAGTTCGGCTGCTTGAAAGCTTCATTCCAAGCTTTATCTCAATCTTCCTACCATTTCACTTCTCTTCCATGCAAAACCTCATCATTTAATCCTCTTGCATGCCAAAATATGTATCTATAACATAGGAAAATATACCAAAGTGTAACACAATCCCAAAATAACATAAAATCACAATTTAAGCACATAAATCGTTACATTTTGCAATTAACCTATTAAAAACACTATTTACTCAATTAATCGATTATAAGCTCGATTTCTATGAAAAACATCCATATACGGGGGAAATTGATGTAAAATATATCAGTAAAAACACTATAATTTGACCCCGAACAACACCCCCACACTTAAACTTTTGCTCGTCCTCGAGTAAAACAAAACAAGAACATACCATCAAGAATCCACATAACGACATGAGATATAGTCAAAATCATGACAAGCTAGTATTCAAACAAATCGACCTCACTCGGTGATGTGTGTGCAGAACCTACTAAACTTCCACCGATCCTCTGTTGATATAATACATCAAGCACTTGAGTTATCCGGTCAACTAAAGCGAAAACTTCATTCTATCTACAACACTTACCTAACAAAAACTAATTACCAAGAACATAGTAACTAACTCACAACTAAATTCCTTTACTTAGTACCAAGAAAATACCTTTCGGTCTCTCTTTGAGTTTAGATCAACTTGACTTAGAATTCCAAAAAGCGTATATTTTATATTTCCTATCGTCGCGTCTCAAAAGTATAACACACTCCCCCTACATTATAGGCGGTCACCACGAGATCACTCAATCCCTTACTGTCCAAGATAAACCACACTCCCCAATTGGGGCAGTATCCAAATGGACTCGAGGTGATAGATATAAACAAAATTCCATAAAGAAATTTTATTCATTTATTATTTATAGATATATATATTTTTATATTTTCAAACTCTTTGGAAACTCTCGGTCAAATATATTTCTAACACATTCAAGACTCTCAAAGTTCTCAAGAACACAAAGTCTTGAGATTCTAAGCTGTGAGTATAGCACAAGTTCTTAATTTTCATTAATGCTAAATAAGTGTTATCTGTATCAAGAATTGACTTTCCTTTAACTAACCGGAAACTATTCTATATTTGGCTCTTCATCTAATAGGTTCGTAAGTTCAAGTGAGTATCGACTTACTAAATCTATTCTTAGAACATGATATGACTCGATAACAACTAACGGTGCAGATTATAAAACTAGCATGCCGGTGAAATGTTACTCAGGACAAAACAAAATTTTTGAAAATTAAGCACTTTTCATAGAAATACTAAAAATATGAGCAAACGAAAGTAGATACATAAATTATCTATCCCTCCCCACACTTAGATTGCAACTTGTCCTCAAGTTCTGCAGAAATAATAAATTAGAGAACTTAGTGATTGGATGCTTGCAATTCGGAAAAACCCTTAGAAACCCAAAGCTGTTTGCATAGCTCGGTGGAGCGTGGAGCATCACGGGACAATGAATACATCGTGAAAGTGCACAATAGCTATGACGAAAGTATCCTGCGCAGACTTGATCGGTGCAAAAAAAAGAGTCTACGGGGAAAAGATTAGACTTATACAAATAAAGCACATAAGGAAAAGAATTTATAGAGATATTCAAATTATGCTCACATAAAGATGGACACATATACATGAAAATATCACAAACTCGTAGGCTAGGTGCAACTACATGAAAATGCAATACAATGCCAACTACATGAAAAATCCTAGAAATAAAATAAAAAAAAGAGGTAGTATTACGGAAACCGACAGTTAACTACACTCAAGAAAAATAAAAGAAAAATAGCAAAACAATGCAACTAGATGATATGCAGCTAAATGATATGCATCTAAGTGAAATGCAAAAATAAAAGAAAATAAAAGAAAGAAAACTAGCCCACTCATTTGCAACATGACATATATAAAATAAACGTCTACCAAATAATGACAGGTTACGATAAACGTCAGTGCTGTTCATTACATGCAATGTAGACGCGCTTTAAGACTCGTTGAAAGTGATAGCATTATGGAAAACCAACAGTTAGCTATACTAAACAGATATAACTCATAAGCCAAATATGGTAGCATACGGAAAACCGACAGTAGCTACCCATATAAATTACAAAAACAACAAGGAAGCACATAAGTCTCAAAGCTCACAAGATTCATCACAGCGGTATGTAGCATACGGAAACCGACATTAGCTACTAAATAACACTAAGACCGATTATAGCTTACGTGAACCGGCGATCACTATAACTTGCACGCAGATGAATCATGTATATAAAAATTAATCAATTATTTAACATGGATTCATAGATGGAAAGATGTAAACATGCAAGTTGAACATCTACGTAAAAATAAATAGCCACGAAGCTCGTATTAAAGTAACCATGTTAAATAAAGCATTAAAAATCAAATTAAGAACAATTCAAGAACACGGGTGGCGTTCACTAATGCAAGCGTGCGTTTAAAAATTATGCAGACGGACGGGCGTTTAGATATATGGGCGCCCGTCTGGTTCTTGAAAACGTAAAGCCGAGCGTCGTTTTGGAGCGGACGGCGCCCCGGCAAACCAGGCGCTTCGTTTACTGCATGTTAGGGCCTGGACGGGCGTTCACTTTCTTGAACGCTCGTCCACCCATCGAATATGCAATGTAAACGCAGGAAAAACAAGCAGAAACCCTAGACCAATCATCAACTCGAGAACAAACACGACATCGCGGCCTCATCAAATTAAAGCACAGAGAGTTAGGCTAGAAAACACTTCACGTTTCACAAATCAAGTAAAAAACTATTTGCACATTCTTAACCTAACGGTCATGAAACACGGCAAAAATAAAACTCTCGATTTGTTAAACGCTACTTTTATTGAAATAAAATAAAAACAAATAAAATGTAACAAAATAGAAAAATTAACGAAAGAAGATTCAACAAAACACACGATTCCCGGCAACGGCGCCACTTTGTTAGGCGATTTTGCATCATAAAAACAAAAGAAAATTTATAAACCTATACTACCATGCAAAACTACCTCTAACCGGCCGAATACCGGGTAGTTGCTAGTAAAGTTGGATAAATGCGGGTATCAATCCTCGAGGAATTGGGATGTTGACTCTAATTTCACTAATTCCTTTCAATTGTTACTCAAGGAAACAAATAAGCGAAAAGCAAACATAAAACGTAAAGAACAATGAGAATAAATCTAACCTAGGAAAACAAAATAAAACAATCTAAACTAAAAGACATGGGATCAAACAAAGCACAAACCTACGTGATCTCAATCCTAGTTCAATTCATGATTCTAATTCAAGTTGTGGTTTCACCTTATCACGAGATATAAACCCCTAATTCCTTAGTGGATCTAATTTCTCAAGCTATGAAATCCTAATTCCTTAGTGAATTCAATTATCGATCTCTCCTCTTCCGAATGTTGAGAACGATTTTCCATACAAAACTAAGGTTTAGATTCAAGTTAACTTCCGTATTTTAGAACCTAACAACCTAGAAATCTAACCAATTAATTTGTCACATAATTAATGATTAAAGATCCTATCTTTCTATGGTGATCTAGTCTACGCAACTTCCGTATGTTGTAAGCGTATCAATAGCAAAGCGATCTCTCGATCTAATTCACATCATAGCATCAAAATCATAGAACGATACAAAATAAATTAAAGCTCATGAAAATAAACTAGAGATTGAATAAATTGGAAAATCAAACTCACATGGTTGGTACAATTGTTGGATCCATGAGTCTAAAACGGAAGAAAAACTACATCTAATCTAACCCGGATCACCCGAGCACAAGGCTCGGGTGACCGCCTTGAAAGCTTCAAAGCTGCGGCTTATGTGCTCTCTTTGAGTATGAGAAAAATGATATATAATTAGGGTTTCCCTGCGGCTGTTTAAATAGATTTTAAGGTAATTTTGCTTAAGTCGGGCGGATTGACGCTCGTTTGGCTTCTTGAATCGAACTCAAACTTCTAAAATTCGTATCTTGAGTTGTAGACCTCCAAAAATTATGATCCGAATGTCATAATTAAGCTCTCGGAAAACTCTACAACTTTCATTAAGGACTCTTCTTCAGAAAACGCCTTTTTGATTAGCCCGTCGTATTACGGTATATTACGACATTTTCCAGTTAGTTTCAGCAACAGCATCCAAACTTGTAACGCTCATATCTCGGGCCTCATAAGTCGGAATGAAGTGATTCAAAATCCTGTAGAATCCTCTCTTCAATTCCTACAAATATTCTCTTGAGGTCGAGAGTCAAATCAGTGTATATCATATCAAGAACTGCATCGGAAGTTCGGCTGCTTGAAAGCTTCATTCCAAGCTTTATCTCCATCTTCCTTCCATTTCACTTCTCTTTCATGCAAAACCTCATCATTTAATCCTCTTGCATGCCAAAATATGTATCTATAACATAGGAAAATATACCAAAGCGTAACACAATCCCAAAATAACATAAAATCACAATTTAAGCACATAAATCGTTACATTTTGCAATTAACCTATTAAAAACACTATTTACTCCATTAATCGATTATAAGCTCGATTTCTATGAAAAACATCCATATACGGGGGAAATTGATGTAAAATATATCAGTAAAAACACTATAATTTGACCCCGAACACTCATCCATTCATTTTCAATGAGAGAGAAGTTAATGTGAGGATTCACTTCTTTCCACCAATGCCATGCTTCAGGTAGAGTGAGATTTATCTGATGTACTCTAAAGCCTAAATGCATGTATACTTCCTTGAATTCATTGAGTGACTCCTTTGCATTTATGGTAGGCAAACTCCTTTCACCTCTACCACCTCTTCCTCCTCTTCTACCTCTCTTTGAAGCCCTCATAGCTTTAACTCTTGGTTCCCAAAATTTTAAGCTCAGAAAGGAGTTCAAACCTTCATGAAATCCCTTGTCATGATAAGGTCTCCTTCTGTTGTAGTATACCTTCTTGTATTGTTTGAGAAGATCATCAGTGAGTGGAAGTCTGCCAGGTGCAGGTTCCCTAAATGCATTAGTATCATCTTCCCATCTTTTCTTGGCAAAAATTCTAGCAGCCTCTTTTGCTACTGCTGTTTGGCTCTCTTCCCCCTTATTGACATCATCAACAAAATGGGACAAAGAGCCATGCACACTCTCTCTCGTGTCAAAGACTAGATTGTTCATCCGACCTTCAATAATTTTGATCTAGTGTCTATTGTAGTGATCCTTCCTTGCGGTGTTTGCTCCAGCAGGGTTATCCTCTCAGTAATTTTAGGATCTATTACAGCAGGTTGAGGTGCAGCAGGTCTATGTACCCTCAGAAAGGTTATCTAACTTCTGATGAATGGAGTTAAGTTGATCTTTCAAGAATTTTTCCTTCAGTGTATTGCCCTGTTTAATTCCCCTCACATCTTGTGTAAGATCAGCAATGGCATATGTTAAGGCCATATTTATATGATTATTAAGGGTTTATTTCATTATTATTTTCCCCACATTTGCATAATTTACATGAGAATTAAGGGTTTAAGTGTAATTATTTAATAAAGATGATTTTAAGATGATTGTATGCAAAATTGATGATTTTAAGTGTTAATTTAATGGAATTATTATTATTTGGATTTTATTACGTTTTTGCATTGTTTATTTATCATGTAGGAGTTAATTTTCGTGCTATAATGAGGATAAATGAAGCTCAAGTCGAATTACAAGAGATAGAGTTGGAATTGGCTTGAAGAAATTGGATAAAGATGAAGAGATCCGATCCTCAGCAGTTCAAACGGGCGTCTCATCGATCTTGAACGAAGCGCCCGAAGTGAATCGGCGCCCATGCGGCGTCGAATCGTATTTTACATTCAGAGAGTTCAGACGGAGGATGAACGAGCGTTTACTCAGCGTCCAGGCATTCTGGACGGGCGTCCGGATATCCAGACGGGCGTTCAAGGCCGACTTAACCCTAGCCGACATCAAAACTCTATATATAGCAGCAGCCTCTTAACCCTAACTCATACCACATAATTGAGATCGCAATTTTACACCAAAAAGCTGCGGCCACAAGCCTTTTTACACAGAGATGAATTTCTCCAATCCAACAATCATCTTCAACATGATTGTTGGCTAAAAGCCTTGCAGTGAGTCGACGGAGGAAGCCCATCATCAACACAACCAACTAGAGAGTTCGATGCTTTATGTTAGTGAGTTTAATTTATAGTTTTTCATCACTTTGGATGCTGCTTTGTATTGATCATGTTTTGTTGGAATTAACGATTTGATGAAACGATTTATCTATATCTATATGCTTGGATCTATGTATGAAAATATATTGGTTTAAGTTTTATTTCGTTCAAGTGATGCAATTATTCGTGTTAAAGAGATTATGCATGATTAGTTGAGTAAGAGTTTGGAAACAATCTCGTGATTTCGTGTTGATTGCATGTTTAGTTTATTTGAAAAGATAAACGAAACCCTAGAATTTGGTTGAAGAAATTTAATTGAATTCGTGAAAAATCACTACTAAAAACTACATCTTTAGATCACCATCTAGTTGGGGTTGTTGGTTGATGGGTGGATTCGTTGCCTCATTGTGTTTTCCTTTAATTGTTTATTAATCGAATCGTTTAGATTAAGTTTAGTTTAAGTTCTAGTTATATAAACCCTAGTTTCTCATTGTTTTCCTCGCACTTTTCTCGCTTTCATAATCGACGCCGTCCGCATAGCGACGCCGTCCATTAGATTTAGTTTCAGACGCTCGTTCACTTTAGTGAACGTTAAATCCTCTTTTATTTTCTTATTTTTACGCTTGTTTTTATTTCTGTTTTAGTTTTAATTCTTAGGTTTAGGTTTTAGTTAGTTTAAACTTTTAGTTTAGATAGATAATTGTGACGTAATTGATATAGATTTATATTTGAATCCGATAAACATTCCACTCCCTTAGGACGACCCGTTAACATCCTATACTACGATCCTTATACTTGGGGTGTTTCGGTTTATAAATTTAAAACTAGTTTTTACCGAACAAGTTTTTGGCGCCGTTGCCGGGGAGTCGGTAACGGTTGTCGGATTCTATTTAGGACAATTTTCTGAGTCAAAAAGGGGTCGTTAGGGCACGCGGTAGTATTTTGACCATAACTTTCGGCTCGAGTGTCCGTTTGGAACGCAGGACCCCAATTCGAAAGCTTCGTTCGGCGCCGACGACGTGGTGAACACACCGAGGCTATTCGCTCGTTTTGAGGTCAAAATCCACTGTTTTTCCCTCCATTTTGGCCCTAGAAGGTTTCAACACGCTTTTTTACCGTCTTAGTGTTTTTCTTGTTTTTAAACTTTTCGTAGGTAGGTTTCTTTTCCAGTTTCGTTTAATTTTAGGATTACATTTATTACTGTTTTATTCTATTTGATTTTCTTTCAATTATTTTCCTTACTTTTTTTTATAGCTTAGATCTGTTTCCGTAATTATAGATTTGTTTGATTTTATTTCCATAAGTCTTTTCTGCTTTTATTTTTTATCTCGTTTTTAATTTCTGGTAACCTTAGTTTTTAGGTTTTCGTATCTGAACGAGCGTTCAACAACTTGAACGCCCGTCCACCTCAATTCTGTCCTCTAAACGAACGTCCATTAACACTGGATGTCAGTTCAGTCTGTTCAATCATCACTTCTTTTCTTTCTTCTCTTTCCTTCTCTTTTCTTTTCTTCCTCTAAACCATCTAATCTTTTCTAAACCTATTCTAATCAACCCCAAAGGGTTGATTTCTTCCTTTCCTTTCTTACGGTTTATGCAAACGAAGTAAGAAGGACTTCGATCTTTGATCCCGAGCACGAACGATCTATCCTAGAAGAAGGCTTCTCCCTGATTTGGACAAAATGGCGGATCAAGATCCACCAATTCCAAATCCTGATCCCCAAGCTCAGTTAAATTTACTCCTTCAACAAATGCAAGCTCTGCAGCAACAGCAGAATCAGCAAGCTGGCATAAATCAACAACTTCAACAATTCCGCCAAAACCAATTTTAATCGGTTGAACCGGGACCCCTACACTCCATATCTTAATCAAGATTTTCTCGAGGGACATAGACCTATTCGTCCACCTGATATGGGGGGAGTAAATTTCGACCTTAAAAATGGAGTAGTTGCACTAGTCCAAAATAGCTCTTTCCATGGCACTACTCAAGAAGACCCGCACGACTTCTTGTCCACATTCGTACAAATCTGTGAAGCAGGCCATTATCCTGGTGTTGATTCTGAGATCGTAAAGTTGAAGCTATTTCCTTTTGCTTTAAAAGGTGAAGCAAGCAGATGGTTTAAGTCGTTAGCACATCATTCCCTCCATACATGGAATGATGTCAAAAGAGCCTTCGCTCTTAAGTGGGTTTCACCAGGCAAGATTATGGAGATGAAACGGGAAATAGCTACGTTTGAGCAGATGGAGGATGAGATCATTGGCAAAGCTTGGGAGAGATTGAATCTCTTGATGAGGAAATGCCCCAATCACGGATATGACAGACATGAGTTGCTGGAACTGTTCTATAGAGGTGTCTCTCAACCTAATAGAGACTATCTTGACTCCACAGCTCATGGATCCTTCTTAGGGGGAGGTGATGAGGATCGCTACTGAGTGTTTGAGACCATCGCCAAGAACAATATGTGGTCGACTCCCGGGAAGACCAATGTTGTTAAGAAAAGAAGGTACTGCAAGCAATCCTGATACAAAGCTGTTGGTTGCTCAGATGGAATTGATAAGCAAGCAGCTGGCCAATCTTCAGACGCAGCCTTCTGATCTGGGAATGCAGGTAGGAACGGAGATGACGGAGGAGGTAAACTTAATGGATAATCAAAACCAACCCTTCCGAAACTTCAACCAGAACCAGAACTATTCAGGATTTCAAAGACAAAACTTCAATCAAGCCAAGTTACCACCTGGCCCTTCAAATTCGAATTCTTTCAACTCGAACTATCAAAGGCCAGTTCAGAACTCCCAAAGGCCTCAAGGTGGCTGGAATCAAACTCAGAACAATAATCATACCACCTCATGTGTCCCTCAACACAAATTCGATGAGCTGGTGGACATGGTGAAGACTCTGTCTACTAGTGTTAAAGCAATTGAGAGACAAGTTGGTCAAATGGCAGACCAGCAAGCAAGCAGACCTCACGGTAAACTTCCGAGTTATACCGAGAGAAATCCGAAAGCTGATGTGAATGTTTGCACTGCCATTACACCTCAGTGGGAGTATGGGCAAGAAGAGGAGTTGAATGAAGTAACGTTGAGAAGTGGTAAACAGGCTGGACCCGGCAAGATGTCGGGAAACGAGTAGCCCCTCCTGACGCCATGAGTTCAGGAGGGGGAAATCAGAAACCACATGCCGAAGAAAGCAACGATGAGGAGCTTAGTGACAATTCTTCGGAGGATGAAAATAATTCTGATGACGAGGAAAGAAAGGAAAGTCAGGCGGCGGCACTCGACTAAGAAAAAGGAAGAAAAGTTTGTGAGATGGAAGGATAAGGAGGATGAGGCGATAAAGAATCAGGCCATGAAGAATGATAAAGCCCTTCCTTATCCACCAAAAAGGAAAGAGAAAGCCCTCACTAACGACAAGCGGTATCTTTGGAGTGAGGAGGATGCTTAGAGACACTCAAGTTAGTATGCCCTTAATGAGGTATTATGCGAAATGCCTAAATGTACTAAGTATCTTAAAGAATTCTGTGGGAGCAAGAGAAAGCTTGAGGGGATGGTGAAGAAGTGTTTTGAGAAGATTGCGCAATGGTTTCACGAAGAAAAGTCGTTAGCGAGGTGACCTCGGCTGGCGGACCTTCAATATCTGCGAGATTGAAGGCCATTTGTTCGAAAATGTCTTATGCGACTCGAGGGGCCTCTATTAATGTGATGCCATTAAATGTATGCAAGAAGCTCGGGCTAGATAAAAGAATGCGAGAACGCCCGATTTCTCTTCGGATGGTAGATAAATCTAGACGGACTGCAGCCGGTTGTGTAGCTAATGTGCTCCTTCAAGTTGAACATTTAGTCTTCCCTACCAAGCCCAGGTTATTCTAGACTATCCACCGATAAGGAGATGCCTCTAATTCTAGGCCGAACCTTTTTAGACACTTCTAACGCTCTCATCGACTTCTGCAAAGGACAGATTACTCTTAGAATCGGTGACACATCTGTCACCTTCACACGGGGGACACATCCTGAAAGAGCCGTAATTGATGAAATATCGTTTGTCGAAGCTATCTATGAGGGCGAAAAAGATGCCTACTTTGAAGAAGCAGAGAGTTGTGAGAGATAGGTGTTTTTGAAGTCATGGACATTGAGGATCCGGTATTTGCGGACCACCTTCTAATTCATTTCAAGCCGTAGGCATTGGCGAGTCATCTTCACTCGCTCACACTGGGCTGTTATTGAGTTAGAAGCATGGAGATGCCCAAAGCAACAAACGATAATTTCAAGAAACGATTCAGGAAGACTTCATCCCCTGGTGAAGAAGAAGCTCGATGGGTAGTTGGGACGAGGTAGAATTTTTGAGAGAAGCTACTCATTGGGAAGTAGATGGTGGGAAGAGTGGCGAGAAGAGCTTAAAGATGAAGAGTTAAGAAAAATGATCGATCACAAGAAAAAGGAAGCAAGTGTTGACCGGAGGATTCCGATGGATGATTTGATCCAGTGCCTTTCAGGGTTGAGCCTCGGGAAGATGAGTTATTCTTTAGTCAACCACTCCAAGCTCATAAGGAGAAAGGTGGCCCGTTAAAGTCTAGTATTGAGCAACCACCTCTTGACTTAGAGCTTAAACCGCTTCCAAAACACCTTAAGTATATCTTTCTTAAGGATGGAGATAAATTGCCTTTGATCATTTCTTCAAACTCGACCAAGAGCAAAACACGGTGATAGAAGTGCTTAAGAAAAACATCCTCGCGTTCGGTTGGCAAGTGGGTGATATCCGAGGATCGGCCAGACATATGCATGCATAAAATCCGAGCGGAGGAGGAGCTAAAAAGGTAAGACAACCTCATTGAAGGCTGAATCGCATATGCAAGAGGTTGTCAAGAAGGAGGTTATAAAGTGGCTTGACATGGGCATCATCTATGCAATCGCCCGATAGCGAGTGGGTCGACCCTACTCAAGTTGTGCCAAAGAAGGGTGGAATCACAAATCGAAAAGAATGAAAAAGGGAGGAAGTTGCCCTACGTCTCGTGGAGACTCAGAGCAGTATCGACTATCGTAGATCGAATGAAGTCAACGCCAGGACCACTTTCCCTACCCTTCATTGACCGGCTAATTGAAAGGCGAGTGGTCACAAGTATTATTGTTTTCTCGATGGATACTCTGCGGTTACTTCCGGATAGCCATCGACCATTTAATGACCAAGAGAAGACCACGTTTACGTGTCCATCCTGGTACTTTTGCTTTTCGTAGAATGCCATTCGGTCTATGCAATGCACCGCGACTTTTCAACGGTGCATGTTGGCCATTTTGATGGACTTGTGGAGCAATGCATGGAGGTCTTCATGGATGAATTCTCGATCACGGCGATAGCTTTGATGAAAACTTAAAGAACCTAGATATGGTACTCCAACGGTGTGTTGAGAAAAATCGGTGCTTAAACTGGGAAAAATGCCATTTTCTAGTAGACGAAGGAATGTTTTGGGACATAAGGTGTCCAATGGCTGGTATTCAAGTTGATAAGGCTAAGGTCGAAGCCATTGAAAGGATGACGTACCCTAAGACAGTGAAGGAGGTACGAGGTTTTCTAGGACACGTTGGCTTCTACAGGCGGTTTATTCGAGACTTTTCTACCATCGCCAAGCCTTTATCAAATCTTTTGAAAGATGATGTAGATTTCTTGTTCGATGCGAAGTGCAAAGAAGCTTTCAATTGTCGAAAGACAAGCTTATCGATGCCCTATTTTAGTTGCACCCGATTTGGACCAAGCCTTTCGAGTTGATGTGCGATGCCTCTAATTACGCTGTAGGCGCAGTTTTAGGTCAAAGAGTTGATAAAAGGTTCAGGCCCATTTATTATGCGAGCCGCACCTTGAACCCGGCTCAATGCAATTATACCACAACTGAGAAGGAATTCTTAGCTGTTGTTTTTGCCATTGACAAGTTTAGAAGTTATCTTCTAGGGTCTCAAGTGATTGTATGGACAGATCATGCAGCTTTACGCTACCTTATGGATAAAGCAGATGCCAAACCAAGGTTACTTAGATGGATTTTAATTCTACAAGAGTTTGACCTTGTGATTAAAGATAAGAAAGGTAGTGAGAATATTGTGGCTGATCATTTATCTCGCTTAGTAAATGAGGGTGCAGAGAATCACAATGATATAGGCATTGATTTTCCGACTGAGCAATTGATGAAGCTTGAAACGGTTAGGCCGTGGTATGCTGACTACGTCAACTATTTAGCGAGTGGTCATTTAGAGGATATGACGTATCGGAGAGGAAGAAGTTCTTTTCGATCTTAAATATCTCGTATGGGAAGATCCTTATTTGTTGAGTGCAGAAAGACGGGTTGCTTCGACGGTGTGTTCTCGAGCATGATCGGTGGGATATCCTAGAACAATGCCATAGCGGTCCTACCGGAGGTCACTATGGAACACCGAAGACGGTTGCAAAGATTCTTCAAAGGCCGGATTCTCTTGGCCGACTCTTTTAAGGGGCATGAAGCCTTTTGTAAAGGTTGTGATAGGTGCCAGAGAACAGGAAGGCAGAGTAGTCGGATGGAAATGCCACTTAAGCCCATTCTTGAATGCGAAGTTTTCGATGTATGGGGCATAGATTTTATGGGACCCTTTCCATCCTCATGTGGTAATAAGTATATCCTCATCTGTGTGGATTATGTTTCAAAGTGGGTCGAGGCCATAGCTACTCAAACTAATGATCACAAGGTTGTAAAGAAATTCTTGCAAAAGAATATCTTTACTAGATTCGGCTGTCCGAGAGCACTCATTAGTGATGAAGGTACTCACTTTTGCAATGCGCCGCTTGACAAGATCCTTGAGAAGTATGGTGTCAAACATAAGATTGGTACACCATATCATCCTCAAACTAGTGGCCAAGTCGAGGTAAGCAACCGGAGCCTGAAAAGAATTTTGAAGAAGACCGTGAACAATAATCGATCTAATTGGAGTCTTAAGCTGGATGACGCGTTGTGGGCTTATCGTAATTGCATTCAAGACCCGATGGGCACGTCACCCTTCCAAATGGTCTATGGCAAAGCTTGTCATTTACTGTCGAACTTGAACACGTAGCTTTTCGGGCAATTAAATTCTTAAATTTCGATAGCCAACTCTGGGGAGAAACGATTGTTACAATTGAACGAGCTCGATTTAATTCGGACTCAGAGCGTCACGAGAATGCTAAGCTTAGCAAGGAAAGAACGAAGATGCTCCATGACGCTAAGATCAAGGACCGAGAATTCAAAGTTGGTGAAATGGCTTTACTCTATAATACGGACTTCATTTGTTTCCGGTAAGCTAAAGTCTAGATGGTCCGGTCCATTTGAGATTCTCGAGGTTAATCCAAGTGGAGTAATTACTTTGAACGGGTATGGTAATCAAGCTTTTAAAGTGAATGGCCATCGACTTAAGAAATATTTTGGGCAACCAAAGGAAAAGCCTGAGATTCTTTATTTCCAAAGAAGAGATGAGAGTACAGATGTCCTGATTTGTGAGGAGATTCCATCTTATTTCTTTGAGTCAGATGATGATGACGTTCTTATATCCACCCGTAAGGTACCTTCTGTTGAGACTTCTGATCATACCACTATGTCTATGCCTATCATCCGCAAGAACAAGAAGAAGAGAGTCAGTGTAGTTTGGAGAGAAAAGTTTAATGATCTTATAGCACACTTGACTTGTTGTTGTGGTGAAAATCATTTCCGCTTGATGTTCTGATTACATCTTGAGGTAGCGGTAGTCAAACCAAAGTGGCCCGATCCGGGTTGATCTTTTGGAATCTGTGTCAAGCTATTGACATTAAAAGAGCGCTCCTAGGAGGCAACCTAGTTTTTTTTTTTTTTCATTCTTAGGTTGCTTTATTGTTTAGAAATAATACTTTAGTTGATTTTGTGTTGATGGTTATTCCTCTTACGTTCATTGTGAGTGTTTTGTGTTATGTGTTGCTCATATACCCCGTGTACCCCGAGATTATATGGTATGTCGAGTGTGACAAATACTTTTGAGCAGGTTCACAAGCTTTTATGTCCAGTGTTGTCTATTCGAGTTGTCGCGGTATATTCATGCTCCGGCCTGACCTCTGCCAACTTTCATCCGACAACCACTGTTGAACCCAGCTACGTTTTCTTTTTCTTTTATTCTGCACATTCTGAGGACATAATGTGATTTAAGTGTGGGGGGATAAATTGGGTATGTTTTTATGCTATATCCTTTGAAATATGAGTAAAAAGTGAATGTTAAATTTTCCACTAAATTTAAATTTTTTGTGAGTTTCGAGCATATGATTGGAACTAGATGCTTGCTAGTTGTAGTTTTCTAACCATGATAGTATGTGACTTAGTGAGATAATTATAGCATGTTTTACTTTTATGGAGATAGTATTCGTTTTTCACTCACGAAAGCCTTTGATTTTGAAGCATGACTTTTGAATTATATCCTTTCAGTATTTTTAATGATTTATCTTAGGAAGGTCAGCATAGTAACACCTAAGTTGGACCGTGTACTGTGAATATCATAACGTTTGAATGTGATAAGTGAGATGTAACTTATGACTTTGAATAGTGAATGAATAAAGTGAGTGAGCAATTATTAATAAATACGTTTGTCGGAAGCTGGTTAATGATTTGAGTGCGGTAGGGTATACCTCGTATGTCCTATACCACTATGATGACCAATAGCTCACGATAGTCAGTTAGAAGAAGCTACCTTATGATTTGAGTAAGGTAGGGTGTTATCACGAAACATCCTATTCTACTATGATGGGTAAGAGCTCATTCGATATCGTCAAATTTGAAAATTTTGGAAATGATGAGTAAAAATAAAGTGAAGTCTTTGTTATCATGGATCTTATACTCAGTAGAACCGCATGATATCTTTGTGGGGATTATCCTACTGAGTGCGTGGGAAGGCTTTGAGTGGAGCTATTCTTTGTCTGTACCTAGGATAGTCATTGGAATTTTTGAGAGGATATTTCTTTGAAAGGCTTGTTAGATTGAGAATGGCTTGTCACACTTACACGAATCTATCTACGTGTTGGTATCATTTGCTATAGTTGTTGTATCTTTTGTTACGTGAGGTAGAGATCTATGTGGATTATTTATAAAGTTGAGCTATAGTTTTGATTGTTTTGTCCGAGGACGTACAAAAAGTTAAGTGTGGGGGAGTTGTTAAGGCCATATTTATATGATTATTAAGGGTTTATTTCATTATTATTTTCCCCACATTTGCATAATTTACATGAGAATTAAGGGTTTAAGTGTAATTATTTAATAAAGATGATTTTAAGATGATTGTATGCAAAATTGATGATTTTAAGTGTTAATTTAATGGAATTATTATTATTTGGATTTTATTACGTTTTTGCATTGTTTATTTATCATGTAGGAGTTAATTTTCGTGCTATAATGAGGATAAATGAAGCTCAAGTCGAATTACAAGAGATAGAGTTGGAATTGGCTTGAAGAAATTGGATAAAGATGAAGAGATCCGATCCTCAGCAGTTCAACCGGGCGTCTCATCGATCTTGAACGAAGCGTCGAAGTGAATCTGGCGTCCATGCGGCGTCGAATCGTATTTTACATTCAGAGAGTTGAGAGGCGGAGGATGAGCGGCGTTTACTCAGCGTCCAGGCATTACGGACGGGCGTCGGATATCCAGACAGGCGTTCAAGGCCGACTTAACCTAGCCGACATCAAAACTATATATAGCAGCAGCCTCTTAACCCTAACTCATACCACATAATTGAGATCGCAATTTTACACCAAAAAGCTGCGGCCACAAGCCTTTTTACACAGAGATGAATTTCTCCAATCCAACAATCATCTTCAACATGATTGTTGGCTAAAAGCCTCTGCGATGAGTCGACGGAGGAAGCCCATCATCAACACAACCAACTAGAGAGTTCGATGCTTTATGTTAGTGAGTTTAATTTATAGTTTTTCATCACTTTGGATCTTTGCTTTGTATTGATCATGTTTTGTTGGAATTAACGATTTGATGAAACGATTTATCTATATCTATATGCTTGGATCTATGTATGAAAATATATTGGTTTAAGTTTTATTTCGTTCAAGTGATGCAATTATTCGTGTTGTAAGAGATTATGCATGATTAGTTGAGTAAGAGTTTGGAAACAATCTCGTGATTTCGTGTTGATTGCATGTTTAGTTTATTTGAAAAGATAAACGAAACCCTAGAATTTGGTTGAAGAAATTTAATTGAATTCGTGAAAAATCACTACTAAAAACTACATCTTTAGATCACCATCTAGATGGGGGTTGTTGGTTGATGGGTGGATTCGTTTGCCTCATTTGTGTTTTCCTTTAATTGTTTATTAATCGAATCGTTTAGATTAAGTTTAGTTTAAGTTCTAGTTATATAAACCCTAGTTTCTGCTTTGTTTTCTGCACTTTTCTCGCTTCGATTATAATAATCGCTTTCGTCCGCAATAGCGACGCTTCGTCCATTAGATTTAGTTTCCAGCACGCTCGTTCACTTTAGTGAACGTTCAGTCCCATCTTCTATTTTCTTATTTTACGCTTGTTTTTATTTCTGTTTTAGTTTTAATTCTTAGGTTTAGGTTTTAGTTAGTTTGACTTTAGTTTAGATAGATAATTGTGACATAATTGATATAGATTTATATTTGAATCCGATAAACATTCCACTCCCTTAGGACGACCCGTTAACACCCTATACTACGATCCTTATACTTGGGGTGTTTCGGTTTATAAATTATAAAACTAGTTTTTACCGAACAGCATACGGAGTAGATGTGTAGCTTGAAGCAACTATCTCAGTAGACTTTCTATTGTTATCCACCATGTTCATCGATTCTTCAAATCTTTGTTCTGTCTCATCAAGTTGAGTTATTAACTATGTCATGTCATTCTGACACCCTCAACTCATCCGGGACATGTCTTTGGTACCCCATGACCATTCCTCCAGTGACTCCATCGGTGGCTCTTCTACATTGTATTGTTTGCCTCGATTGCGATCACCAAGGCATAGCTCATATCCCTTCCAAAGCAGGTGAGGTCCTTGGTACTCCTCCAAGATAGGATCAATAGCGAGTTCTTCCAACTTTGGTACAAATGCTGTTGTGGTTCTTCATCTGTATCTTCTTCCTCAGGCATTTGAAATTCTTCATCACTGTAGTCAAAGTCCAACAGTTGCTCATCCTCATCAATATCAGCAGACTATTGACCATCTTTACCTACAGTGGTCTTGTCTCCTTCAGTAGGCTCCACTACAACAGCCTCTTCAACAACAACAGCAGGGGTTTCTTCCAAACCCAAAGTTTGTTCCAACCTTTGTCTAGGTGTCTTTGTTTGTACCTCAAAGTGACTGTACCTCCTGTTCCAACCTCTATCCAGGTGCTGTTTGATCCTCAGCAGCCTGTACCTCCACTTCTTTCCTTGGTTCTGGTGCAATGTGTGCCACAACAACCTGGTCAGAAAATATATCCATATTTTCCTTTTGAAATTCCCCAATATCAGCAATTCTTCTCAGAAAATTTGCAGTTTTGGTTAGGGTGCCCTCAATGTCAAACCAGTCTTGATATTGAATTGAATCTTCAGAATTGACATTTGGTTCACTGTGGTCAGTAACCCTCTCATCATCCAAATCTACATTCTGCTGATCCTCAGGTTGTTCAACAGGTTCAACAACAAATAAATCATCTATCTCACCAACCATCCTATTTGCACAAAAGTCTATTCCCTCATTGATTTGTGCCTCAATATCATCCATGGTGAGATTTTCCAAATCCTCATCCAATTGTCCAGCTTGCTGTCTTTCAGTGGATTGTCCAAAGACCGATGATCGCGCCTACACTTGGTTCAATAATCATTGCGAGTCCCACTAGTTTCTCTTGCACGATGGATGATCACCTCGAGAATCGATGATGAAGAGTCATCACTTGTCATCTCTGGGGACCCTGAACTTGATACCCTCTTCCTTCTGTTGATCATCAAAAAGATCTATCAGCCTTGATTGCAATAGAGAGGTATAAATCAGATCTAACAAATTTTCCACTCCCAACTTTCCAAAAGCCAATTCTTCAAAGTCATCATTATAGGTTCTGTGGTGGCTTTTGTCTCTTATAGAAACCAAACTTCCATTGGAAGTAATCAAAGAACCAACTTGAGGAGTTTAGGGTCAACAAACTCCTCTTTCCTCTTCTTCTCATGCCTCTCAAATGGCATGGTTGGTTTCCTGGGAGCTGTTTCAGTACCTTGCTGACCTCCAAAGGTCTTAACAAGTAAATTCAGAGTCTCTTCCACAGATGCCTCTAGGTCAGTAGGTTGCTCAGGTTGTATGTTAGTCCCTACTACCTCCATCTGTACCACACTTGGTTCCCCCTGACTTATATGCTCACCAGCAGGGTTAGCAACAGATTGCTCTTCCCCTTGAACTATAGCAGGACTTGTAGGGTCTTGTACCAATGTTTCAGTTACCACAGCAGGTGCAGACTCAGTGGTTTGTTGTGGTTCTTTTACAAGTTGCTCAACAACAACTTTTGCAGTTTCAGTAGGCTCAGCAGCCTTTGCAGGGGAGGATTCAACAGCTTCAACAGCAGGCTCAGGGTTAGTAGTCTGCTGTGATTCTCCAGCAGGTTGCTCAGAAACAACCTCTACATCCTTAGTAGGCTTGATAATAGTTAAGGGCTCAGCCTCAATAGCCTCTCCTACTTCTTCTTCTTCTTGTTCTCTTTGAGCCTCCAAAACTTTTAACTGTTTACCTTTGCCATGTTTCCTCTTTTTGGCAATCTCTTTCATTCTTTTGGAAAGTTGCTCTTCTTCAACTTCAGCAGCTTTCCTCTTCCTTGTGATTTCATTTAAATCAAAAACTTCAACTGACTGCTTCTTTGTCTTCTTAGGCTTTAATATTTCTGTGATTTTTCTTGTATCAACAGCCTTTCTTTTCTCAGTAACCTTCTTTGGTGCAGCAGGCTTGACAGTTTTCTTAACCTACTCACCACCAGCATCACCATCATCTCCATCATCATTACTATCAGCAGCCTCATCAACTCCTTCTTCATCATCATCCAGACCAGGGATTTAACTTCTGGCTTGAATCTAGATTGATTTATCTTTTCAGATGAAACATCTGGTATTTGAAAATGATTCAACAAGGTCTGAATCAGTAGACCTAAGGGCATGACTTTGGATTTCCTTGTACCATCTCTATCTTCAATGAACACCTTCTTCATGTAATGTACAAAGAATCCAGCCCAATCAAACTCCATACTCCTGCAGATGATGATCAACAGGTCTATTTTGGGTCCTGATAAAGTATCCAGGCTTCCAACAAATCCCAAAATGGTTTTGGCAATCAATTTGCTCAGCAGGTTGTACTCAAAACCAATATGTTTCACATTAATGCCTAAGCTTGAAGGTATAGCATCACTGGTCTTTATTTGATCCACAAACTTCAACCTTGGTAGATTCATTGCTTCTGGATTAGTGTGAGCATCATTTCCAGGTGCAAAATGAAATAAATCTCTCAGCAGGTCTGAGGAGATTTCTATCTCTCTTCCATTCACAGTGGTAGTGAAGGCCTCTCTAACTTCATGTATAACAATGTTTCTCCAGAATTCCAGTACATTAATGTATGAAATTCTCTGCAATCTCCTGTTGATTATACCTTCTAATCCAGCAAAACGTCTGATTCTTCGTCCAATGTTGATGGCTAACTCAGTAGAGTTACAGTCATTGACATAACCTCTCACACTTTGACTGGGGCCAATATGAACATCATCCTTAGGTGCCATTTTTGTAAGAAAAAGATGAAGAAGAAAACTCTCAAATCTGTGTTCACACAGTGTATACGCAGAGAAGATCAATCTGAGATTTTTGTGAGTAGCCTCTGTAAATATGTCTGTATATATATAGACATATATAGTTGAAACTGTCAGATCGTGTACTGTGCATTAACCACGATTAAATTTGAGTGAATGCTGTTTTGACACGTGGCCCATTACTTTTCCATAACGTTTTATAACCGTTCGATTGTGTTAACTGCGTTATTAAAGATAAGATAAATATCCCGCCAATTGCTTTTTGACTTTAGTAAGTTTGACTGTGTAACGTTTCCTTGGCTGACCTTGTCATCGATGAGACTTGGCTCGCTGACCTCTCGATAGAGAAGTCTCGTGACTTCTTGATAGAGTCACTCTGCGATGTTTAATTCCTTTTGTATTGTCCAATTGATAATACAATATGAAGTTTAATACAAATGACTGATCTGTCAAGTGAGCTCACCCAACATGACAAAGACCAATCCCTTTGGCAACTCCATTTGCTCAATTGTCCAACCATAAGTACATGGAATTGTTGATACCAATGACTAATCTGCTAAGTGAGCTCACCCAACATAGCAAAGACTAATCCCCTTGGTGAATTTCAGTACATTGCTGATTATCAGTCAACCTTAATAATTCCAAGTTCAGTCCTTAGTTTAGCAAATCTTTCACTATCTAGTGGTTTAGTGAAAATATCAGCAAGTTGATCTTCAGTAGGGATATACAGAACCACCACATCTTTCTTTTCAACATGATCTCTTATTAAATGATGTCTCACATCAATATGCTTGGTTCTTGAGTGCAAAACAGGATTTTCTGTGATTGCAATTGCACTTGTGTTGTCACACATGATTGGAATTTCTCTTTCTTCAATTCCATAATCCCTTAATTGTTGTCTTAGCCAAAGTACTTGTGCACAGCAACTTCCAGCAGCAATATATTCAGCTTCAGTAGTGGAAGTTGATATTGAATTCTGTTTCTTGCTAAACCAGGAAACCAGTCTATTTCCCATTAACTGACAGGTTCCTGTGGTGCTTTTTCTATCAATCTTGCATCCAGCATAATCAGAATCTAAGTAGGATATAACTTTGAAACTTTCATCTTTTGAATACCATATCCCTACTCCCAACGTCTCTTTTAGATACTTGAGAACTCTTTTGACTGCACCTAAATGACTTTCTTTAGGTTTTGATTGAAATCTTGCACAAAGACCTACATCAAAGGATATATCAGTCTCTTTGGCGAGAAGTACAATGAGATCGCCTATCATCCTTCGTGTATAAGGTCCGATCAACATCTTTTCCTTCTTTGTCTTCATCCAGTCTAATGTTTGTACTCATAGGAGTTGATATGTTGGTCTTTGTTTTCCATTCCAAATTTCTTGATAACTCCTGTGTATACTTGGTTTGATGAATGAAGATTCCATCTTTCATTTGTTTGACTTGCAATCCCAAAAGTAATTCATTTCTCCCATCATACTCATTTGGAATTTACTCTTCATTAGATTTGCAAACTTCTCACAAAGCAATTCATTTTCAGAACCAAAGATTATGTCATCAACATAAATCTGTACCAGCAGGGTGCTGTTTCCTTTATTGATTCTGAAAAAGAGTCTTATCAATTGTGCCTTTTGTAAAACCATTGTCCAGCAAGAATTGAGATAGAGTCTCATACCATGCTCTTGGTGCTTGTTTCAAGCCATAAAGTGCTTTGTTGAGTCTATACACTTTAGCTTGTTGATCTTTAACTTCAAATCCAGGAGGTTGCTGAACATACACTTCCTCCTCTAGAATACCATTCAAAAATTCACTCTTAACATCCATTTGATATACTTTGAAGTTTTTATAAGCAGCATATGCCAAAAATAGTCTGATAGCTTCCAATCTTGCAACAGGGGCATATGTTTCATCAAAATCTATTCTTACGCTTGAGAATATCCTTTTGCCACTAGTTTGGCTTTATTCCTTACAATGGTACCAGATTCATCAAGTTGGTTTCAGATACCCATTTTGTACCAATTATATTTGCATGACTAGGCCTTTCCATTAGTGTCCAAACTTGATTTCTTTCAAATTCATTCAATTCTTCTTGCATAGAAATTATCCAATCTGGATCTGAAATTGCTTCTTCAACAACTTTAGGTTCCATTTGAGATAGAAAGCAAGTAAACATTGCTTCTAATTGTCTTCTAGTCCTCACACCTTGTGTATATTGCCAATAACTTGTTCGGCGGGGTGATCTCTTAACCATTGTGGATTACGGTTAGATTGATTATACGGAACAACATCTTGAAGAGAGGGTCTCTTTGTTTCTTCAATAGGGGTTCAAAGCAGATCCTTGAATTGCCTCGATTGTTGCATCGGTAGTATCACTAGCAGGTGTTCAAGAGGCGTAATCGTAAACTTTTAAGTCATTGAATCTTTCCAAAACTTCAACACATTCTCGGGTCGTTGACTTGTTGATTCTCAAAGAGTTACGAATCTTCTTCTTCCATTCCAGTGAACTTAGGTTCATCAAATACAACATGTATTGTTTCTTCATGTTTCAGTGACCTTTTGTTCAGTACCCTGAATGCCTTGCTGACTGAAGAATATCCTAAGAAAATTCCTTCATCTGATTTTGGTTGGAATGTCTTCAATTGTTCCTTATGATTCAAAATAAAACACTTGCTTCCAAATGGATGGAAATAGGATATATTAGGTTTTCTTCCATTCCAAATCTCATAAGGTGTTTTCAGCAGCTTCTTGTTCACTGAGGTTCTGTTTTGTGTATAGCATGATGTATTAACTGCTTCAGCCCAATATCTTTCAGGTAGTAATGCTTCACAAATCATTGTCCTTCCTGCTTCTTTCAAAGTTCTGTTTCTCCTTTCAGCAACCCCATTTTGCTGAGGTGTACCAGCAGCAGCAAGTTGATGTTGTACATCATTCTGTTCACAATATTCTCTTATAACTTTATTGAGAAACTCAGTACCCTTGTCTGATCTTATCTTTACTACTGTCAAACTTTTCTCATTTTGTAACCTCTTCAAAAGTTCAGGCATCTTTTGAAGTGTTTCACTCTTCTTGTTCATAAATATCACCCAAGTATATCTTGAGTAATCATCCACAACTACCAAAGTGTATTTCTTTCCAGTTACACTTATTGGTGTTACTAGTCCAAATAGATCCATATGCATCAGCTCCAAAACTCTTTTAGTTGATTGTTTAGTCTTTGACTTGAAGCTTGACTTTGTCTGTTTACATTGCTGACATGCATCACATATAGCATCCTTCTTGAATGTGATCTCAGGTAAACCAATCACCAGCTTCTTCTTCACCAACTGATTGATGTCATCAAAATTTAAGTGATTTAACTTCTTATGCCATAACCAATTGAGTTCTGACTTGGTATGCACAATCAGCGGAGTTTTCGAATAGCGAGAGACCAATCCACAATGTACATGTTTTGTTGTCTTCTTCCTGCTAACACAACTTGATCACCTCTTTCACTAATGACAATACAAGTGCCTTTGTCAAAAGTGACTTTGTATCCCATGTCACAGAATTGTCCAGTGCTCAGCAAGTTGTAGTCCAGTCCTTCCACATATGCAACATTCCTGATTGTTAGTCCATTCCTCACTAGTGTGCCCGATCCTCTTGTGTATCCAGGTGTATTCTTGTTTCCAAAATTCACTCTAGGACCATCCTTTGTCACAAAGTTTGACAAACAGTGCTTATTCTTTGTCATATGTCTAGAACATCCACTGTCAAAGTACTAGACACCCTACAAAACAAAGTTAATGCATTTTAGGTACCCAAACCTGTTTGGGTCCATAATGGTCGATGGTAAGCATGACCCTTGGCAAATTTCCATAAGGACTTCTTTGAAAAGTGTCATACTTTGGTTCATAAATGTATTCCACACATCCATAAGTTCTAATAGCTTGGTTGTGTAGGATTCACATATGTTTTTCGGCCTTTTGGTTTATAATGTTGTTTGGAGTGATTTATGTTGTTAGAATTATTAGCATGACCATTAGTTTGTCAGTCTGTTAGAGCAAAGCCTTGTAGTATATGAGTCTCTTTGAGGTCCCCTTGAGGTCTAGTATAAGTCCTCTCACGTGAGTCCTCATTGATTCCATTGCTTAGGTTTTACCACTAGCAATATGGTTATACTTATTGTTTTAGCAAGTAGAGTGTGAATATTCCAATCATCATCAAGTAGGGGAACATTCTACCTTCCCCCCTGAGATAAGTATCCCTTGAATGATTTGCATTTTTGGATTTAGGATTCTTATCCTTGGAATATTTCTGGTTTTTTCTCTTCTGTGGTCCAACAGACTTGGTAGCAGGTCTGCTATCAGCAGGTCTAGAAGGCACATCAGTCCTATTTTTGGATTTATTCCTTTTATTAGGAGTTGTTGACTTCTGATTTTGCTTTCTTGAAGCATTCTCAGTAGGTTTTACTGCTTCAGCAACCTTACTAGGAGTTGGATCTTGTGCAGGCACAAATTTAGGACCAATTCTGGTACTAGGTTCAGTGACCTTACTGGATCCACTCTTATTAGGTTGTTGAGTTCCGAATCCAAGCCCTGTTCTATCACCATAAGGCTTTCCAGATTTGAATGCAGTGGATGAACAAGATGGTTCAGCAGACTCAGAGGCTATCAATGTACAAAGAGCTTATGCCGATTCTCTGCCCACCTTCTTTTCCTTTCCTTTGAGAACTCTTAATCAAAGATTTAATCTTTCAACTTCGATTGAAGAGCTTTTTTCAGCCTTCACAATCTCATAACCAGATTGTATTATCCTCGATTGATTAAGGATGGCATCCAAAGTTTCTTCATTGTCGAATTTTTAGGATTTGAACCACCAAGGTTGATTCACAATCACTTCAAGCAGTGTGTTTATAGATACAGATCGTCGTATACCTCCTCTGTTTCATCCATGTTGGCCATTAAAGCATAATCCTCCATCTCAACCTTGATGCAAAGATCATCGTGATTCATTTCCTTTTTCTGACTATACTTTATACCCTGATTCATCTTCCGCAACCATGTCCTTCTTTCCATGTCTTCTTTGTTGGCTCTTGGTCTTCAGTAGGTCTGGACAATCAGGTCTAAAATGTCCAGGCTTCTTGCAGTTAAAGCAAAGATAATCAGGTTCCTTTTTTCTGTTTTAACTCAGGACAGTCTGGTTTGAAGTGTCCTGGTTTCTTGCAATGATAACATAAATAATCATTATCTTTCTTTGAATCATCCTTCTTCTTTTCACTGAATTTCTTTGTGAAATTCCTTGGAGAACCCTTTCCATTTTTCATCATCCTGATTTTCTTGCTCAGTAGGGCAATCTGCTCTTGCATTTCATCCAACAGATCATCTTGAGCTCCTGATGTCTCTTCTTGATGTGATGCAGCCAATGCAGTGGTCTTTGGCTCTTCTTTTTCAGTTATAGGTACAAGCTTCTTGCTGAATTCATAAACTTTAAGATCTGAAAATAATTTGAAGGTGTCTTCATGAAAACTCCTCATTTCTTCTATTGCAGTCACCTTCATCTCCCAAACTTCTTTAGCAGGTAATGCTTCCAAGATCTTTGTATTTATCTCTTCTTGTGAATACTTCACACTCAGCAAGGTGAGTTCATCCATGATTGCATTGAACCTTGATTCCATCTGTTCAACGGTTTCATTTGGTTTCATCTTGAACTCTTGGAACTTCTTCTTGGCCACACTGATTTTATTCTTCTTGATTGCATCAATGCCTTCACAAATTAATTGCAATTTGTCCCAAAGTTCTTTTGCAGATTTGCAATCTTTCACCTTCATATACATATTGCTATCCAAAGTTCTATAAATGATATCAATAGCAATATTATTGAGATTTTCTCTCTTTCTATCTTCAGCAGTCCATTCCCTTTTTGGTTTTGGAATGTACTGTGTCTCATCACCCACTATTACTGCCTTGGTAATCTCCAGTGGTCCATCTGTCAGCACATCCATCATTTCATCATGTGTTGCAGCTAGATAAGCCTGCATTCGACGTTTATACTCATCAAATCTGTCTAAAGAACACATCAGTATAGTTCTAGCATACTGGTTGTTATCCATGATGCAAAGTTTTGAAAATCAGTAACTTGAAAAAGTTTTCAAAGAATTTTCACAAGCACAACAAGTAGGATTACTTCAGAACAGAAGCACTTCTTTGATACCAATTGTTGGTCCCTTAAAAAGGATTTGGTTAAGTTTAGAGGGGGGGTGAATAAACTTAACACTTAAAACTTTTGGAGTTAACAAACTCAAAGAACTTCAAGACTTTCACGATACTTCAAGAGCTCATTGATATTCATAGTCTGGCCGATCGTGAGTTTACTTAATTTGTGCAACGGAATTATATCAAAAATTAAGCCTTATTACTTGTTGTAAAATATGATACCAAGTATTAGATACTTAGTAGTGTATGTGTGTGAGTTCAGTTGCTAGATTCAGTAGGTTGATGTGTGTAATAAACTAAATGCAGAATGTAGATGCAGAAAGTAAGTAGGCAGATTTTATAGTGGTTCCAGGTGGTGTAATCCTGTCAGTCCACTCTTCTCCTGTGATGTTGGAGGTAATTCACTAGAGAGATTCTTGAGATAGCTGTTACAAAAATCCCTATGTTGCTTGTCCTTCACCAATAACTATGGCTTCACAAACTGAACACTTGGAACAGGTAGGATTGTTGCTCCAAAGTCTTCCACTAGTCCTTGAAGGGTAGGATTGCCTCTTCACCAGCTTCACCACAAACAACAGTCTTTCACACACAGATGTGCTTCACTGTCTTCAACAGATTTATTGTAAAATAAAGATTGAATCAAGTAAATGATTCTGTTGCAGCAGCTTGATCAGGATGATATGATCGCGACTTGATGTCTTCAAGTGTGTAAACTTGATGTAGCTTGATTGCAGATTACACTTGAAGATTTTCTCTGGATCAAGAGCCTTAAGCTCAAGTAGAGGTCGCAGGTGTGTTTCTTGATTTAATTACGATTGCTCAAGATGATTCTCAATTTTCATCACTTTTATCTGAATTAGAGTCCTCTATTTATATGTAGGAGTCCTTGTGACTTGTATTTGAAATTCAAATAAAGCCGTTCCATTTTGTCCCATTTGACTTGCTTTTCATCATTGTTCATAAGATCGGACACAACGGTCGCTTTTTTTTGATGTAATGCGATCTGTCCATCCTTTGACTTGTATCCATTGGATAAAATCTCGTATCATCCCAACGTCCCTTTAATCTCAACCATTGATTTATTTGATAGAATCGAGAGGTTGTTAGTCTATCCTTATCCTTGTTTTCTTCCAATGTAATCTTGAATAAATCGAGGTATATGTATCAAAGAGTGTTCATGAGTCTCTTTGAGATACATATCATCAATTGAACCATAATTTGATGTGTTTAAAACACAATGCGGTGACTTCCTTTATCTAACTTTGATTTGTGAAGTTACATTACACCATTTGATCATAACTAAGTTCCAGTCACCATCCAACTTATGAAACTTAGACCTTGTACACAAGGTATATGTAATCAGTTTAGGTCATCACAGTCTTCCCTAAATTCTGATTCCATATCCTTGAATTTAATTACTAAGTTTGATCCCTTAGCCTTCATTAAGCGAGTTTGAGCCCTCAATTCTTCGATCTTCAAGAGGTTCACGACTAGTCTATCGACCTAGCTACCCCATGATATAGACCGATCTCTTGATATAAAACCGGTGACCATTACAAAGGCTTGTTTGATCAAACCTATACAAAGATCAAAGCGTAATAAACCTATACATTTGATCTAGACATCTTTTGCCTTTGCACTATAACAAACTAGTCCGGCACTCATCACTAAATCAAAGAGACCAATATGTTGGTTTATGATAATATCGAACAACCATTCCATACAATAATGAGGAATTGGTTTATGATAATATCGAATTAGCACTGAATTTCATAGGAGAAGTTTATAATAAAATATCATAGTAGTCAACGGCATATTTGCCTCATAATTTGCTAATGATTTGGATCTAGAACCCAAGTCAGAGAGTAGAGTGCCGTAGCACATAGACAAGGTAAAAATCCAATAAGCAATAGAGAGTGATCTTGACATGAAAATTTGGTTATGTAGTGACCAAAATTGTTGGTCTCTTAGAAAAGCTAACACAAGTTTAGAGGGGGGTGAATAAACTTGTCACCAAAAACTAGATTAATTAACAATTAAGGTTCAGTTTTAACTTGTGTGGAGTTAAGCTGACAAAGCTGAGTCTAAGTCAAACTGACTTATACAAAATTGAGTCAACCGGTAGCGGATTTAAGTTATAGCCTTTAACTGGATCTTGTTGATACTATAAGAAAAAGCTAAGTGTGCAAAACTGAATTCTGGTGAATGTCAGTTTGTGAACTGTGTATGCTAGTAACAATCGAGATCGTGATGTTTGAATAAACAATAATAAATGTTGTAAAGTAAATAACAAAATGTAAATGCGTAAAGTAAGTAGAGCAAGAATTATAGTGGTTCCAGGTGGTGTAATCCTGTCAGTCCACTCTTCCCCTGTGACGTAGGAGGAAAATTCCACTAGAACTTCTTGAGGTACGCAGTTACAAAAAGTCCTAAACGATAGTCCCTGACTAATCCCTAGTGTCACTATCTAAACAACTAAAGAACAGGTTGGATTGCTGCTCTTCAACTGCTTGAGCCACTGGTCCTTAGAGGTTGTATTGCCTCTTCACCACCTACCACCACAAACACAGATCTACCCGATCGCAAACAATCTGCCCTTAGCAACTCCTTGACCGGATTGCTTCACAGTCTAAACCTTTGATTAAGAATCCAAGTTGGATTGAGAATCAATAAAGTGATTCTTTCTTGTGGTTTTTCAAAGTGTCGAAATCTGGATATAATCGATGTAACTTGAACACTTGAAGAAATCTAGATATGATCTTGTTGAGCGCAGATATGATAGCAATTTGAATGAACTAGACTTTTGCACAAAAATGCTTGTAATCTTGTTAATTCCGTTGTTTGATTCTTGGTGCAAAGTCCTCTATTTATAGTGTGAGGTCCAACGTTCATCTTGCTTGAATTTGAATTTGAATTTGTTTCAACGTCTATATTTTCAGATGTCAGGTGTCGGTAACCGTTCTGACATGTCAGTTCTTTATCCAATAAAAATCCTTGAATTGCAACATTCGAATGTACTTTCAGTTGCTTGGATGGGTAACTATAAAACTGAGTATCCTGATCAGTTATACTGAGTATGTCAGTTTTCAGTTTGTTAACTGACTTAGAGCATTAACTGAGTTTTTACTCTTCTTTAAAAGTTCAGCACTCTATTTATCTGATTTTATGTGACTGAATCAGATTACACCATTCCTTAAAAAAAAATCATCTAAGATATCATTGTGCTTATGATACTTAGGTCTTCTTCAAGATCCATAAAGTCAGTTCAGGCCATCACAGACTTACCTGAATTATAACTTTACAGTCTCGTCTTAAATCTTCATAACTGAGTTTGAACCCTCAGTTCTTCAATCTTCTACAACTGAGCCAGTGTCCCTCAGTTCTTCAAATACTGAGTTTGTTCTCTCAGCCTTCAATTCTAGATAAGCCAACCGAGTCTGTGTCCCTCAGCGAACTTACCTTCTTCAGTTCTGAGTGAGCTTCAGTTCTAGGTGTACATCTTTAGTCTTAAGTTAAGTTCCACTTATCTAGATGATTTCCAATTTTCAGTTTTACGACACTTTTATCTATTACAGTGTTTGTCTGATATAACCTATACAATTATCAGACTCTATTAAAACTTATACATTCAATTCTAGACATCTTTTAGCCTTTCACTATAACAGCTAGTTCCAGACTTCATCAATGGGGTGTAAACAAACATGCTTGAATAAGATGAATCATCATCAAAACTAAATTTTATTCCCAAAGACAATTATTGATTTTGAGAAATTATATTCTCCGTTATAAATATATTAATGAGACATATCATAGTTGTTGTATATGAAAAATAAATATCCAAGAGGGTGTTATGAAATAATATCATTGATGGATTATCTATTATTTCGATTGATTCACATAGATTTTAGATTCATTCAAAATTATTGTGTTCACATTGTAATCTCTACTATAAATACACATTTACCAATGGAATAATACACAAACAATTTTCCTTTTCTTCTATGCTATATATTTCTTCTTCCTCGTTGATTATTTTCTTAGTTTTGTAACACAAAATTATTATCAAAAAAAATGTGCTGGACGTTTTTCCCAAAAAATAAAACATACAACATAATTTTCTCTAATCCACCATTTTTAAATACTTATATCTCTCAATCTAAAATTCCAAATTTGAAAATTCTATCACCAAGTTTTGTATTTTTTTCATGCTGTTTATTTTGTGACCACATCCACCATATTCCGGCGTATTTTACGAAATCCAATGTTGAAATTCACTATTATTCGAAAATAACTGTCGAAATTCATTATTTTTCGGGATTCACCGGAAAGATTCACTGAATGAATTTTCGAAAGCTGTAATATTCCGATTTTCGGAAAAGGGCAGACGTGTCATTTTGCGAAAACGAAATATTATTATTTCTTTTCTTTTATTAGAGTTAAGTGTTGTATTAATTATATATGTATAATTTTCGAATTATGTGTATTTAATTAAAGGGAATTTCTGATTTTTGGTAATTAAGGGTAATTAAGGAAAAGGGATTAATTTGGAAATTGGTATTTAAGGAAAAATTAACACACATTAATCCCCATAGCCTAATTAATCAGAAATCAGTCTTCATGTTCTTCTCCTGTGCGCAATTCTTGAGAAGAGAAATAGGCCAAGAGAGTTTTCACAATAACTGAAGCAGTTCTTGATTGTTTTCAGATCGGGCGAGAGAATTGGAACCGTTGTGAGAAGCACATCGTTTGGATAGCGATTAAGTAGGAAGTGCAAAGAGACTTTTCAAGGCTGTTTGGATCAGTTTTTGGCTGCAAATAGGTAAGAGGCTCTTCCTATGATCTCAATTATCGTTTATAGGGTTTAGACCATGTTTTAAAGAGCTTTAATGCTAGAAAGATACGTTTTTCGTTGATCAAAGGATCATAGATGTTTTGGTATGGTTAGAGATGTTTTTCTATGGTTAACTGTGTTAAATTTGATGAGATTTGTGTTAGAAACGGATTAGGAACCGTTAAGGATCGAAAACAGAAATTTAGTATAAAGCGGTGTTGAATGCATACGCATTGTAGGCAATGCGCACGCATTCCTGTAACAGGTTCGCAGGAATTGGCTTCTGGACGCTGAATGCGTACGCATTCAAAAGAATGCGCATGCATTCCTTGAACAGAGAGTTCTGGGTTGGTTTCTGGTTGCTGAATGTGTACGCATTCATAAGGATGCGCACGCATTGATCAAATAGAGAGTCTTAGGAGGAGTTCTGGTCAGGTAATGTATACGCATTGTAATCAATGCGCACGCATTGTTTGGACAAGAAGTTTTCAACATGTTTTTAGCTTAGGAATGCGTACGCATTCCATAGGGATGCGCACGCATTGCCCCAGTTTGCACTTAATTGATGTTTAAGCTATGTCTTTCAGTTTTAATCCCTTATTCAGGATATGTTAACATTGTTTAAACATAAACAAGCCTGGGTTGAGCTTCTGATTCGTTCAGTTAAAACACCGAATGTACTCTTAAAGGTAGTTGAAGTTCGGATCCGTCGGAAGAGCGTGATAGGCTTGTGCTTTGATGAATTAGCATTCATCAATTTCTGTGTAATTGCTAGGCCTTGTTAATGTCTAGTGGTCTAGGAAAAGAGTAGTAAAGGTGAGGGAGGTTAATTGAAAACACTTAGGTGGTTAGTTAATCATTCTAATAAAATACGTACTTGACTAGTAAAAGATTAAACAACATATCTCTCATGGATAGGCACCGGTCTATATCGTGACGTGTGTGCTACTACTCAAGATGGAAGAACCCGTGAGGTCAAAAACCACAAGTTAGGGGACTCCACCGAGACGCGCTGCACTATCGGAGTCTACCTATTCTAGACTTCGTGGATATTGGTGTGATCCACTAATATGTTGCCAAGAGTGTCCCAAAAGTGGATACGCCAGAAGTGCCCTTGAGTGCGGTTGTAATACGAGATAAGTTAAGTAGAAACGTTTAGTCAATTCATGTTGATGGACATGGAATGAACCCTGGATTGAGTCGGTCACACATAAATAACTAAACTTTTAATTATCTTTTCTTTATAAACTATAATTGTTGTCATAGCTTGCTTTCTTGCTAAGTACGATGTACTTACCTCAAATGCATGTTTTCCTGTGTGTTTGGGGGTGAGAAGATGAACAGGTTGATTATGATTACGAGGAGGAGTTCGATGATGACGTTTGAAGACGCCTCATTGAAGACTTTACGTTTATTCTTTTGTTATTCATTTATCAAACTGTTTTTAATACCTTTGGATTAGACCTTTAGTCTTTCGAGACTTGTAGTACCCTTTACGTTTCTTTTGAGAATATCGTACGTTTCTTTTAGATTTCGTATTTTCCTTGAATGTAATAAGTTACATTTCCATCTCTAGATGTTATTTCTATTCTTGGATTATTGAAATTTTTATACCCGAGTCTTTTGCTTCCGTTTGCTTATGTTTGATACGACGTAGTAGAGGCTTACGTATAAAGTGAATTTATTTTTATTTTATTCATGTCGAACGTTCCTTTTCCGGATAAGGACTCGTGTCCGAACGGGCGTTATTCTGATTGGTTTTAGAGAAAAGCGTCTTTTAGGCTCCCTTTCTTTTAAAATAAGTTTCTCTAGATCTTTTTGTAACATTCTGGTTTCCTTTGATCATCAAGATAGTGTTCACGAGAGCTGGAGCGGGCGCAGAGACTTCTAGAGTTCGATGGGAAAGTCCAACGCCGGTAGTAGGAGGCGCTGTTGTGAGGCCGATTCCTCCACCTCAGCGGAGTTTGTCACCACCACCTCATAATGTGACACCTACACCAAGATCTCAACAGGGTTTGTCACCGCGACCACATCAGGAGCAACCTCCACGATGGCACGTGGGGAGTTCGGTTCAGTTTTCTTTGGTGAGCGATGTTCCAGCAAGATTTGTACCACCGCCGGTAAGCTACCATCCACCAGCCAGCGATTTCCCTCCACCAGCAAGCCACCCCTCACCACTGGTGTTTCACCAACAACAGCAGGCTTTCTACCCACCTCTTGTAGGTCATACCCCTCGACCTACCGTACCACTCTCACCGTTTTGGACCATCAAAGAAGGTTTGGTTACCCACCCTTTGGTTTCCAACAAGCTCACCAACCCCATAGCATTACCGGGATTACCATCGTGATACTACCCTTTTCACCTGAACCTCAAGTGAATCCAACTTACCTCAAAGAACAGCACAGATGCAAAGAACAAGTACCTTTTGGTTACCCTCCGCTTTACCCACAGTTAGACCAAAGATTTGAGCAAGCACCGCTCATGGATTGGTATACAAGATTGAGAAGGAATCGGATTGAAAACTTCTATGGGAATGTAGAACATTCAAAGGCTGAGGAATGGATAAGAAGTTTTGAAAAGGCTTGCAGGAATATACATGTTCCTGAAACAGAGATGGCCCAGCTGGCGGTTAGTTTTCTTTTGGGTGCGGCAGAAGCTTGGATAGATGCTATACCGAGTAGCAATGGCAAGGTCACAGACTGGGAAGCTTTTAAAGCTATGTTTTACAACGAGTACTTCCCGGCAACAAGACAAGCGGATAAGGCAAGTCGGTTCTCGAAACTTAAGCGGGGGTAATCACTTGACGGTATCTCAGTACACCAACAAGTTCAACGAGTTGGGAAGGTTTTAACCTGAGCTGATGAAAGTGGAAGAAAGGAAAATGGACCTTTACAAAGAAGGGTTGGCCTATGAAATTCAGTCTGGCATGTTGGGATTTACTGCGAGGACTATGGCAGAGTTACTGAATAAATCCTTGGAGGTCGAGACCTTCAGGAAGAAGGCTACGGTTGTCATTGGAAACAAGAGGAACTTTGGGACTAGTCAGGGTAATTATCGAGGAGTACCACAACAGAATACTAAGAGGACATCAGCTTCCCCAGCAGCTAAGGCCCCAAACAGTGCACCTTTGTGTCCTAAGTGCAATAAGAATCAATCAGGCGAGTGCCGACAGAACACGAATAGTTGCTACCTTTGCGGAGAACCGGGGCACTTTCCCAGGGAATGTCCCAATAAATGGGGGGAATAAAGGGAGTACGAGCCGAGGAAACAGGAGAAGCGGCCCGAGCCGACCAGTTCGAGTTTTTGCCGTTGATGCTAGAGATGCAGAACCAGAAGATGATGTTATCTCAGGTACCTTATTGTTGTTAATTTATTTTATTAAGATATTTTTATAGCACGTTTGTTCATGCTGTAATTTTATTTAAATGAATGAATATGCACCTTAGGTACGATAATGTTAGATAATCTAGTGGTCAGAGCTTTGTTCGATACGGGAGCGTCTAACACTTTTGTGTCGACTAAGGTAGCTAAGATGTTGGGTTTACCCTCGGAACCTTTAAGAAACACTTTGGAGATAACTACACCATTAGGAAAGGTAACAAAGGTAACTAGGATGATACCTCAAGTGGAAGTTCGAGTTGGATCTTATCGATGCAAGAGCGACTTTACAGTTTTAGACTTTTCAGACTTTGATGTGATTCTTGGAATAGATTGGCTATCCAAGAATTTTGCTCACCTAGATTGCCGAGAGAAGAAAGTGACTTTTAAGATACCCGGGAAATCAGATAAGACGTATCAGGGTAATGTGTACAAGCCGAGCAAGAAGCGACATCCGATAATTTCAGCAGTTAAGGCAATTAGAGCTTGTCAGAAAGGTTGTGAAGGCTACTTGTTGTACGCAGTGGATGTGGAACAAGTGAAGCCTAAGATAGAAGAAACTCCGGTAGTGAGAGAGTATCCTGAGGTATTTCCAGAAGAGTTACCGGGAAACATGCCGGATAGGGAAATCGAGTTTGAGATCAAGTTGATACCGGGAGCGGCACCAGTTGCTAAGGCACCCTATAGAATAGAACCGGCTGAATTAAAAGAGTTGAAGGCTCAACTTAAGGATATGCTTGAGAGGAACATAATTCAGCCCAGTACCTCGCCTTGGGGAGCCCCTGTGTTGTTTGTCAAGAAGAAATATGGTAGAATGAGGATGTGTATCGACTACAGGGCGTTGAACAATCTTACTATCAAGAACAAGTACCCTTTACCGAGGATAAATGACCTGTTTAATCAATTGCAATGCAAGAAATTGTTCTCTAAGATTGATCTTAGGTCCGGTTATCATCAGTTGAAGATTAAGGTGGCAGATATACCGAAGACGGCTTTCAGTACGAGGTATGGACATTATGAGTTCTTAGTCATGCCGTTTGGACTCACTAATGCTCCATCTGCATTTATGGATTTGATGCAGCGAGTTTTTATGCCATACTTGGATAAGTTTGTGATAGTGTTCATAGACGACATCCTGGTATACTCTAAGGATGAGAAAGAACATGAGGAACACTTAAGGATAGTGTTGGATACCTTGAAGAAGAACCAGTTGTTTGCTAAGTTCTCTAAGTGTGACTTTTGGTTGAGACGAGTCGTTTCTTAGGTCATGTCATTTTCGGAGATGGTATTCAAGTCGATCCCGCCAAGATAGAGGCGAGTTGAGAATTGGCCTAGACTACCACAGCCTCGAATAAGAAGTTTTCTTGGATTGGTGGCTATTATAGGAAGTTTGTGCAGACTTCTCGAAGATAGCTACTCCACTCACTAAGCTTACACAAGAAGAACGTGAAGTTTGAATGGACTAGAGAGTGTGAAATAGCTTTTCAAACGTTGAAGAAGAAGTTGACTACGGCCTAGCTTTGGGCGATTCCGGAGATTTTTGATAACTATGATGTCTACACGGATGCTTCGGGATAGGGTTTAGGTTGTGTATTGATGCAGGAGGAAAGGTGATTGCTTATGCATCTAGGCGATTGAAGGTGCATGAGAAGAACTACCCGACACACGACTTAGAGTTGGCGTGGCAGAGTGTTTGCATTAAAGACTTGGAGGCACTACTTGTATGGAGTTAAGGCAAGGATCTTCACCGACCACAAAAGTTTAAAATATTTCTTCACTCAAGAGAATCTAAACATGAGGCAAAGAAGATGGCTGGAGTTCGTAAACGACTACGACTTGGATATTTAGTACCATCCAGGCAAAGCCAATGTAGTGGCAGATGCTTTAAGCATGATACCAGTGTTTGCAGTTTCAAGCGTCGAAGGTGTGGTAGAAAGGTTAAATGGGCTGGAAATCAGCAGGTTTGATCAGATTGAGGGTCGACAATTTGTGGTGCCGTTGTTAGCAAGATCTGAGTTGATGGATGATATTCGGGAGAAGCAAGATGAAGACCCACCTTGGTTGATTTGAAGCGAGTTGCTAGAGAAAAGCCTGATGGGTTACGTGTTAGACAAGAATGGAAATCTTTGGTACCAGGATAAATCTGTGTGTGCCTAATGTTGGTGATCCGAGACAAAGAGTTATGGAAGATGCACATAGGATTGCTTTTGCAGTTCATCCAGTGCTACTAAGATGTATCGGGACTTGAAAGAAAGGTTTTGTGGGCCTCGATGAAGTTGGAAATAGCCAAGTTCAGAGTAGCGAGTGTGACATTTGTCGAAAGTGAAGGCATAGCATAAGACCGGGAGGAATGCTTAAGCCATTGGATATCCCTCGAATGGAAGTGGGATAAGATTACGATGGATTTCATCACCGATTTATCGAAGACTAGGGAGGGCATGATGCGATTTGGGTAATCGTGGATAGATTGACCAAATCGCCATTTTACCGTATAAGGTTGACATGTCTCTAAAGAAGATGATGACACTATACTTGGATAATATAGTGAAGCTACACGGAGTTCCTATCTCGATAGTTTCGGATCGTGACTCGAGGTTCGTCAGCCGGTTTTGGAAGAGTTTACAAGAAGCCTTTGGAACCAAGTTGGATTTGAGTACGGCCTTCCATCCTCGCATGAGATGGACAACTGGAGAGGACTATCCAAACACTTGAGGACATGCTAAGAGCTTGTGTTTTGGAAGTAGGCGGATAATGGGATGATTACCTACCCGTAGCGGAGTTTGCCTACAACAATAGTTATCATGCAAGCTTAGGCATGCCACCGTTTGAAGCTTTGTATGGAAGAAGATGTCGAACGCCGCTGTTTTGGGATGAAGTCGGGGAAAGACAGATCACAGGGCCGGAAATGGTTGAACAAGCTAAAGAGAGGGTTCAGTTGATTAAGAAGAATCTGAAGGCAGCACAAGACAGGCAGAAAAGTTGGGCTGATGATAGAAGAAGACCTCTTGAGTTTGAAGTCGGTGATAGAGTTTATCTACGAGCTTCACCAATGAAGGTAGTGAAACGTTTTGGACAAAAGGGAAAGCTAAGTCCAAGGTATGTGGGACCGTTTGAAATTCTGGAAATGATTGGACCGTTGGCTTACATGCTTAAGTTACCGGAATCCATGTCAAGGGTCCATAATATGTTTCACGTCTCAATGTTGAAGAAGTGTCTGACGAAGAATGATGTTGAAACCACGGTTGATCCGGAAGTTCTTCAGGACAATCTTGCTTATGATGAGAGACCGATCAAGATTTTGGACCGGAAGGAAAAGATGATTAAGAGACGGATGATCCCATTGGTTTTAGTTCAGTGGAGCAATCATTCACCCGAGGAGGCAACTTAGGAAGTTGAAGATGATATTATCGATGAATTCCAAGAGTTTGTTGATCTACTGTGTATGTTCTAGTTTTGAGGACTAAACTCCTTGTTGGGGAAGGAATGTAATATTCCGATTTTAGGAAAAAGGCAGACGTGTCATTTTAAGTAAAACGAAATATTATTATTTCTTTTCTTCTATTGAGTTAAGTGTTGTATTAATTATATATGTATAATTTTCAAATTATGTGTATTTAATTAAAGGGAATTTCGATTTTTGGTAATTAAGGGTAATTAAGGAAAATGGATTAATTTGGAAATTTGTATTTAAGGAAAAATTAACACACATTAATCCCCATAACCTAATTAATCAGAAATCAGTCTTCACGTTCTTCTCCTGTGCGCAATTCTTGAGAAGAGAAATAGGCCAAGAGAGTTTTCACAATAACTGAAGTGGTTCTTGATCGTTTTCAGATCGGACGAGAGAATTGGAACCTTTGTGAGAAGCACATCGTTTGGATATCAGTTCGTGGGAAGTGCAGCAGACTTTTCAAGGCTGTTTGGATCATTTTTTGGCTGCAAATAGGTAAGAGGCTCTTCCAATGATCTCAATTATCGTTTATAGGGTTTAGACCATGTTTTAAGGAGCTTTAATGCTAGAAAGATGCGTTTTTCGTTGATCAAAGGATCATAGATGTTTTGGTATGGTTAGAGATGTTTTTATATGGTTTACTGTGTTAAATTTGATGAGATTTGGGTTAGAAACAGGTCAGGAACCGTTAAGGATCGAAATCAGAAATTTAGGGCAGCAGGCTGAATGCGTACGCATTGTAGGCAATGCGCACGCATTCCTCGTAATGTGTTTGCGTGATTTGGCTTCGACGGGCCGAATAAATGCACGCATTCAAAAGAATGTGCACGCATTCCTTGAACAGAGAGTTCTGGGTTGGTTTCTGGTTGCTGAATGCATACGCATTCATAAGGATGCGCACGCATTGATCAAACAGAGAGTCTTAGGAGGAGTTCTGGTCAGGTAATGTGTACGCATTGTAAGCAATGCGCACGCATTGTAAGCAATGCGCACGCATTGTAAGCAATGCGCACGCATTGTTTGGACATAAAGTTTTCAACAGGTTTTTAGCTTAGGAATGCGTACGCATTCCATAGGGATGCGCACGCATTGCCCCAATTTGCACTTAATTGATGTTTAATCTATGTCTTTCAGTTTTAATCCCTTATTCAAGATATGTTAACATTTTTTATACATAAACACGCCTGAATTAAGCTTCTGATTCGTTCAGTTAAAACACCGAATGTACTCTTAAAGGGAGTTGAAGTTCGGATCCATTGGAAGAGCGTGATAGGCTTGTGCTTTGATGAATTAGCATTCATCAATGTTTGTGTAATTGTTAGGCCTTGTTAATGTCTAGTGGTCTAAGAAGAGAGTAGTAAAGGTGAGGGAGGTTAATTCAAAACACTTAGGTGGTTAGTTAATCATTCTAATAAAATACGTACTTGACTAGTAAAAGAATAAACAACATGTCTCTCTTGGATAGGCACAGTCTATATCGTGATGTGTGTGCTACCTCGAAGGTGGAAGAACTCGTGAGTCAAAAAAACCACAAGTTTGGGGACTCCACCGAGGCAGCGCATCATCGGAGTCTACCTATTCTAGACTTCGTGGATATTGGTGTGATCCACTAATATGTTGCCAAAAGTGTCCCAAAAGTGGATACGCGTAGTGCCCTTGAGTGCGGTTGTAACACAGATAAGTTAAGTAGAAACGTTTAGTCAATTCATGTTGATGGACATGGAATGAATCCCAGATTGAGTCGGTCACACATAAATAACTAAATTTTTAATTATCTTTTCTTTATAAACTATAATTGTTGTCATAGCTTCTCTTTCTTGCTAAGTACGTTGTACTTACCTCAAATGCATGTTTTCCTGTGTGTTTGGGGGTGAGAAGATGAATAGGTTGATTATGATTACGAGGAGGAGTTCAATGATGACGTTTGAAGACGCCTCATTGAAGACTTTACGTTTATTCTTTTGTTATTCATTTATTAGACTGTTTTTAATACCTTTGGATTAGACCTTTAGTCTTCCGAGACTTGTAGTACCCTTTACGTTTCTTTTGAGAATAACGTATGTTTCTTTTAGATTTCGTATTTTCCTTGAATGTAATAAGTTATATTTCCATCTCTAGATGTTATTTCTATTCTTGGATTATTGAAATTTTTATACCCGAATCTTTTGCTTCCGTTTGCTTATGTTTGATACGACGTAGTTGAGTATTACGTATAAAGTGAATTTATTTTTATTTTATACGTGCCGAACGTTCTTTTTTAGGATAAGGGACTGGTGTCAGGAGCAGGACGTTACATAACCGCGAATCTCACAATAAGTATAAAGTAAAAATGAAAAGTAGAGATTTTAAAAATAATGGGAAAAAAAAATGTAGTAGTAGATTATGTCTTGTAGTTCGTACAACTTTTCTTAGAAGAGAAAAAGTTAGTTGCCCACGTATGCTTTCCCGGGCTTTTTGGCTTTCAATAGGAATTCCCAACCTGTCAACTCCCAAAACCAATAGGTCTCTCATATGCTTTTATTTATTTATTTATATTCTAATGATTTCTCTTACTTCAGTTTTTTCCACCACCATCCCTTTCTTTTCTCTTCATTAAACCTGCACCCCACGTCTTCACATTCTCCATTCAAGAACCTCAAATCTAACAAACAAACAACCAACTAAAACTGTCTTCTTCCATTTCTTGTCTTAAAAAAAGAAAAAAAAAATTTATTCAGAAAGACCCTCTTCTCTTTTCTAACCTTGCTATTGAAGGGGGTCATTTCTTTCTTTTCATTTTGTGTGCCTCTTTTTTTTTTTTTTTTTCCTTTTGCCCTCATTGCATGAAAAGCTAAAAGCTGAGACTATAACATGCATTGTGTTTTGTTGTTAAGGTGTTTAATGTAGACCCAAATCAACCCTGGATTCAGGCATAAAATGGTAAACGAAGAGCGCGGGATTCAAAAGTCGAGGTCTTTCAACTTTAGAAGGATGTTTGATGGTACAGGAAGACACGCAAATCGTAGTGCGGTTTCGGACAATGAAAGCGATACAGAGACCATGGATGAGAATAGACTGCAATTTAGAAGTCAAGGTGCAAAGCCTTCATCAGTAGATATTCAACAGATAGGCAGTGCATTTAATCGTTTAAACGATAAGGGCCCGGTTTCACGATTGAGCAACGATAGTACAAGACCTGGAATTCCTCCATCAAAAGACAGACAATCAGGTACAGTAGAAGAGTACAAGATTATAATGATATCTTTTGATTGAATTGAATGTTGCAAATATCTTCAGGTAGTTCATGTTGATAATACACTTTTTTTTTTTTTGTTTTTTGTTTTTTGTCAGATATGGAATTGATGAAAGAAAGATATGCTAAGCTTCTTTTGGGAGAGGACATGTCAGGCGGAGGCAAAGGGTTTCATCTGCTCTGGCTCTGTCCAATGCCATTACAAATCTTGCAGGTATCTCCATACACATTGGCGGATCAGTTTTTTTTTTTTCAGTGTGGGCCAAATTAAAAAAAAAAAAAATGTAATGTTAAAAAAACCTAAGTTGTAAAGCTTCTAACCAGTTGAACTAAATGTATTATTGCATTAAAAATTGTATGAAATAATATAAATACATAATTTTAATATTATTAGAGGGGGTATATTAGTCAATTCGCCAGGAAATTTGAGTGGGGTTTATGGACCCCTTTATTTGCTGGGTCCGCCCCTGTCTCCATATCTACAATTGTATTGAATTATCATTATCATTCAACACGTCATCTCAAATATGGGTCATAGACGTACATGGCACACAAACGGATACAGGAGCTAGCCAATAAAGAAGCCTAACACTTGCATGACATAGATTAGGGTGGAAATGGACACACATAAGTTTCAATTCATTACCTCTTGAGACACATTACCTTTTTTGGAAAGATGGTAGTTCAACAACGGCCTAATAGTGGATGAAGATTTAAACATTAGGGACTTATTCTAAATCACACATGCAGCTTCTGTATTTGGAGAACAGAGGAAACTAGAACCAATGGCATCAGACAGGAAAATGAGGTGGAAAAAAGAAATAGATTGGCTTTTAGCTGTGACTGATTACATTGTTGAGCTTGTCCCTTCTCAACAATTATCAAAGGATGGGCAGAACATGGAGGTGAGATGACATTTACATATTTGCCCTCATAGTCTCCTCTCCTTCAAAATATTATCATGCACTTAAGTTTCAATCAATACTGTACATATTTTACATGCATTTTTCCACATTTTTCTTCAGTTATAATTCTTGTATATCTCTTGAAACAGATAATGGTGACTCAACAAAGAAAAGATCTGCTCATGAATATCCCGGCATTGCGCAAACTTGATGCAATGCTTATTGTAAGAATCTGAAATTCCCAAATGAATCTGAAATTTTCTTGGATTCATAAGCATTGCTTGTTGTGACATTGATTTGATTATAAACAGGACTGCCTGGATAATTTCCAAGACCAAAATGAATTTTGGTATGTCTCGAGAGACGCGGATGAGTCAGAGAAAGGTGTTCAGAGAGATGATAAATGGTGGCTACCTACAGTCAAGGTTCCTCCAAATGGTCTATCAGATGCATCAAGGAAATTACTGCAGTATCAAAAGGAAGCCGTAAACCAAGTACTGAAAGCGTCCTTAGCCATAAATGCTCAAGTAATTTCAGAAATGGAGATCCCTGAGAGCTACATTGAATCACTCCCTAAGGTTTGTTGTTCAAGAGAATTTTTTTATAAACAAATCAGATCTCTCTCTAGTAATAATAGTAGGGATAAAGGACACAATATGGAAGATATCAGGCAAAAAGGACTTTAAGAAAAGATTTTTGTCAAAAAGGACATTTCATGAGTGAAAGTGAATTTGAAAGCGAATTACGTTGATTTTCAGCACAAAACCAACGTAATTCACTTTCATTTTCACTTTCACTGTCCTTTTTGACAAAAATCTTTTCTTATAGTCCTAAAATCCCGACATCTTTCTAAATGTGTCATAATTGACAATTAACTAAAAGCATACAATGTTTCTCTTCTTTGGTAGAATGGTAGATCAAGCCTTGGAGATTCGATCTATAAAAGCATTACCGTAGAGTTCTTTGATCCAGAACAGTTCCTTTCAACTATGGATTTATCATCAGAACACAAAGTTCTTGACCTAAAGAACAGAATCGAAGCATCTATTGTGATTTGGAAGAGGAAGATGCACCAAAAGGACGCGAAAGGTTCTTGGGGTTCTGCCATGAGCTTGGAGAAGAGGAGCTCTTTGAAGAGAGAGCAGAAACAATCTTACTCCTACTGAAACAGAGATTCCCAGGAATTCCTCAATCCTCCTAGACATAAGTAAGATCCAGTTCAACAGGGTATGGACTTTATCGCACAAAATCAAGATTTTTCATTCCCATTTCTCCATTGTACTCCTCTACGCCCCATAATATAGGGTCTTTTGGTCATTTCACACACAGTTTAAGAAACCTTCTAAATAAGTCACCTTTTAATATTTCAAGGCAAAATATTGTATTGTTTTCCGGGACTGGCTAATACTATTGCATTGTCTAGTGTGAAATTGAAAACAATACATTTAATGTATTGTATTGGAATGTGAGAAGGCCTTATAATATGGGAAAAGTCTAAGAAGCTAAAAGACCCTATATTGCGGGACGGAGGGAGTATTTCTTTCAACTTTTGGGTACTAACAAACACTCTTCTCTTTCCTGTTTTACTAAAAAGGATGTAGGGCATGCAATTCTAGAGAGCTACTCGAGGGTACTCGAAAGCTTGGCCAACACGGTCATGAATCGCATTGAAGATGTTCTCTATGCAGATTCTCTTGCCCTAGATCCATCACTTGCTGTATCCAAATTGCAGCCATCCGCAGGAGAAGCTTCACCTTCGGCTTCACCGTCACCACAACTAAGTGGCATTTCAACTCCTGCAGAAGAACCAGACAGGCAAAGCTCCGTGGGGACACCATCTTCAATGACGTTGTTGGATTTTATGGGTTGGAGCTTAGAACAGGGAGAAACGGATGTAAAGAAGAATCAATCGTGCAGTACCTTAGAGGCTTATTCCAAGGACGAAAATGAAAAGCCTAAGAGCAATCCACTAAATATTAACACTGCCAAGAAGTTCTCATACATTGAAAAGATTGAGATGAGCATGAGAAGTCCAACTGCTCGACAATAATGCACGTAACAAAGAGATGATGCACAAGGTGAATCAAAATATAGCAGCTAGTTAGCACTACTTACCTCGGAGTCAAGCGAGTCACATTCCTGCAGCTGATCTTCCATCCTTTCTTGGATAGGGAAGCACGAGGTATTCACCAAAAAAAATCGCGTTCTTTTGCTAATCTTTTGCCAGAGGATATAGAAATTTTGTAACTTTAACTTGTTTACTTGAAACCATGCCTTAAAATAGCAGAAATAAAGTTGATTCTTGAAAACCAAATTTTCAGCATGCTTATGTGATAATACATCAGAGAATCTCTTGTTGCTATATCCCAATAAAAGTACAAATAGGTTAATCTTAAATTACCATTTCTATGGATGATGAAATCAGTTTCTGCCTCATAAAACCAAATAGATATAAAAAAAAATTTTTTTTTTTTCTGCTGCAAACAAAAAGTTAATATAAATAAATAAATATGTAAACAAAATTGGAAGTAGAGAAAAGGCCTGAAGATATGAAAAGCTAATTCATCTACAACAGGTTCTATGGCCACTAAGATGCAAAAAGGAATAATGTGTTGTTCATCACATATTCCATCTCTGACCACTATATTTGAAAATCAATAATGCAATTACCCATCTCCTCTGCAGCCATGAGTTTATGAAGGATTGAATGAGAGTCTGATGATAAGGATGCAGATAAAATGTTCTTTAGATTTTTGTATGTTTCTTGTGGAACTTTTTACCATCACCCTTATAATGACTCGTTGGCTGTAGTTCAACCCGAGACTTCATTTCAGCAGCCCTCTTGTGTTGTTTTTCCATTTCATGAGGAAGGATCGTATCTGATGGAGACAGACAACCAGAAACAGTAGGTCAAGGTTCAGTATACAACAGTCTCGGGAAAAGAAAAACAAAAAAAAAAAAAACAAATTCAGTATACAGCAAGCTAAAAAGGGAACAAAAATGAACCAAAAGAGTCAACTTAATCTTTTGGAGAATGTCAAGTTTTCATTTTTTTTCTTTTAAATTACCACCTTCATGTATGTTTGAAGAATCTTGATCTGTTAGAGTAACACACAACCATGTTCTCTCCCATGAGCTTCAGAATCAGATACAATCGGAATATGCCAGTGGCCTTTCTCTGACTCCTGAAGTTATATGTTTTGCGTCAGTCCAGAAGGCATAGCAGTTTCACTTTTTCGCCACAAAGAGAGTTCAAGAAAATAGTTTGAGTGAAATTACCTGAATCACAACAGAACAAGGCGGCGGCATGTGAAGAATTAGCCCGGTTTCCGAAAAGCTGAAACGTACCTTTAGTCATCAAAGAATTTTACCATCAGGGCATCCGTAAAAACATCTAGTGAAACACATATTCTACTAATGATGACTTGTAAGAAAGAGGAAACTTAGCCATCAGATTCTTTTACTTGCCTGATGCCGCTCCTTCCACTTCGGAAAAAAATCGTTTCCCAACAGTTGAAACAAGTGATCCCTCATCTCATCATTCGTGACAAGTAACGATCTACATTTTATAGCTGCATACAACCAGTACCTGAAGAACATATTAATTGCATGGTGCAAATGAAAAAGGAGAAAAGTTCTCAAAGTCTAAAAAGAAAAACTAGTTTTCAGTTCTCACCAATCGTCGTTTGATCCTGTCGGCGTTGCATAAAGGGCATCAGCTTTTTTCCACTTGTCAATGATTGCCTTATTAAAAGGTTCTTCCATCTTCTGTCCAACAACACGCCTATTGTGTAATACGATAAGTGGCCATTTTTAGATGGAAGTACTTGACGAATAGCATTCACAACAGCATTCACCTGAAAACATCATTACAAGATAGAAAAGACATAGTCAACATCCATAGAATAACAAGTAAAGTAATAACTAGTGACCATTCTTTTTAACTTTCATTAAATCCACCCAAAGTCTTGCCTTTGAGGGTTTGAATTGTCGTTGATTGAAGAGACCGATATTTGCTGCATCTACAACAGCTTCAAACGGTCCATAGTAGTCGAGCCATTTCTGCAATCAGATTATTCACTTCATTGCTTATAAAATTTCAATGAAACTACATCATGAATGGAGATAGCAGTTTTTACCTGAAATTTTTGGAAGCTAGAATCTTTTCTCTTTCTGCAGCAATAGAAGACACTGATCTGGCAAACTTTTCAGTTTCTATGGGATCAAGGTCAATTGTAACTAATTTTTCATAGCAGGATTTGCAGTGTCCATCAGATGAAACACAAGTACGCGAAACAATCCACTTTCCCTTTCCCAACCATCCTTGTCCATGCCATCCTCCACCACCATTTTCCATGGCATCTTTCACTAACTTGTCATCCCATTTTCTTTTCCCCACCCTTGAAGCTATATTGCTCCTGAACCACATTTCAATCAAATCTGCAGTAGAAGGCGAAACCTGTCTCACACTTGTTCTTAGAGTATGCAGCAAATAGTAGATTTTGTCACTCCTACCAGCTTCCACACTTACTCTTAAAAGTGCTTCTAGTTCAGGCCCCTCTGGGTAAACCCCATTATCTAACATGTGCTGTTCAACCATAAAGGCTTTTTCCACATCCTGGCTATCATTACAAAAAACAGATAGTGCAGGACCGTAAGACCTCAGTCGAGGTTGTATTCCGCATTCCTTCATTTGCTTTACAATGTCAAAAGCCATGTCACCATCTCCTAAAGACATTGCCATTCTTGCCACTGATGTGAACGTTGCTTCATTCATTGGAACCTTTTCAGAACGCATGTACTCGTAAATTTCAAATCCCTTTTTGAGAGCATAGATTTTAACATCATCACTCACTTTAACTTTCCCCTTAACTTGTTCTCTCACTGCATCTTTTGTATTCAAACGTTTGTGATTAGACTTCATCATTTGAATCATTTCAGCCACGCTTTTACAACTGGAGCCTCTTAAAAACCCATTAGTGAAATCAATCCGGTTTTCTTTACTGCTGGATTTTGAATTATATGCAGCATCGGGTGGGAAGCCATTTGCACCCAAATCCTCTTCAGCATCACTACAAGCTTTTGTGTCCGAATCCTTCAGCAAATGCATGATGTCAGATTCTTTCATTTTAATATTTAGTGAATTTGATTTTTGGACTACGACCTGTGGAATATCCTTGGGTGATCCTCCTCCCATTTGATTCAGGCTCCTATTGGTGACCCCACTGCCACTCTTAGCAGGCTGGACAAATCCAGTAGCTGCAGAGGAACAAAGATAAAGCAATACAGCATAATGGTACTGCTCCATTTTGATTCCTTCACTCCTAGCCAAATAGTAAAGCCTAATTGCACTAAGAAAATCCCCTCTTTTGGAACACATATCCAGTCCCGCCCTCAATATTATCCCTGGGTCATCAACCTTACTTTTCTTAGAATTCCTTCTCGTCCTTTTCACTTCCTCAGATTCTTTCTTTCTTTCCTCGTTAACTCTTACGTAAGCCTCCTTCGTCTTCTTACTAGTTTCAGAAGGAAACTCAGAACTTATTTTCCTTCTTCTTCTGGGATGATTTAACCCACTCCTTTTATGTCTGTCTTCTACATTTCCCCCTGGATGTTACTATTTACAAGAGAAGCTTCTCGGAATTTTGGGTTTTACGAGTAGATGTAGGAAGCCCAGAATTTTTCATCAGAATTCTTCAACTTGGAAGTGTTTATTGATAGTTCTTGGCAGGTGTCAGTAGGCAAGTGAGAAAAAATACGGTGGAATGCTTGGCGAATTGGTGGAAGAGTTGTGGAGAAAGAATGGAAATTGAAAGTGGGGAAAGAAGTTGAAAACTTGGAGCGAGAGGAAGAGGAGAAGTGGAGGTGAGTGTGATACAGGGGTTTAAATGTTGTTGGGGAAGAGGAGGAGGCCATAGTTGGCCGTTGAGCAGAAGCTCACCGGTAAACATTAACTGGACAAGAGGATAGAATTTAGGATGTTTTCTTCACGGCACCGTTATTGGCTCCTTTTCAAATTAATAAATATTAACAGTTTTTGACCTCATTTTTATCATTGTGTCAAAATTAACACTTATCTTTTAAAATAATAATTTTAGGACCTCATGTTTGTGTTTTTTTTCAGTTTTAGGACAATATTGAAATTAACGTCAAATTTGACGGAATATTTAAAATTGTCCTAAAACTGAAGAAAAAAAACACAAACATAAGGTCCTAAAATTGTTATTTTAAAAGATAATGGTCAATTTTGACAAAATGTTAAAACATGAGGTCTTAAAAATGTCATTTAGGAAGGGAATTTTGACATTTTAGGGACGCCGTGTTTTAACATTTTATCAAAATTGATTTTTATCTTTTAAAATAATGATTTTAGGGCCTTATGTTTGTTTTTTTTTTTCGCTTGATTTTAGGGACGATTTCAAATATTAAAGTCCAACTTAACATATTTTGCCGTTAACTTAGCGGAAATTTCAAATTGTCCTAAAACTGGAGGAAAAAACACAAACACGTGAGGTCCCTAAAATTATCATTTTAAAAGATAAGGTCAATTTTGATCTGATGATAAAACATGGAGCCCTAAACTGTTAAAAGCCCGAATAAATATTACCACAACGACACCTCACACCGTTATTGGCTATCGTTCATTCATCTATTAGCAACCAGCGATATCACTACGAAACGAAGCGGATGTCTAGCTAATTGCTACAACAGGAAGACAACTTTCTTTATTATCCAATACGTCTCTTTCAAAATTCAGAACAGTCTTACTCGAATTCCCATTAACAGAGCCGTTGGTGCATGTTTGACTGTAACTCTAATCTACCGCCCTTCCTTCTATGCAATTCCGTATACAAGTCATCATACATCATGTTTTGGGAAAATTTTGCTTTTGCTTTCAGAGTTGAATTTTGAGGTTAAATTTAATTCGAAAAGTCGAATGTTATTAGGGTGTCCTGAAAATAGATTCGATTCAATATCTCAATAACAATGTCATTTGTTTACTATAATAAATTTTAGAATGATCAATGACTGTATTGACCAATATAAAATTCATGGTTTACTGATTTGTCCCATTTCCCCCTTTTATTTAGGTGGGTTCTATTGGCACATATCAAATTACTTTTGGCACCTATTTATTGAATATTTTTTCTACTGAACAAAACGTCATTCTCACTGGTGTTCCTCCTTGACGTTGGTGTTGAAGGAGGAACACCAGTGGACTGACGTCCTTAAGTTGTGCCACTTTTATAACGTGAACGTCATTTTCACTGATGTTCCTCCTTGAACACCAACACCAACGCGTCGTCGGTGTCGGCGGCGTTGGTGTTTGAGGAACACCGAGTGGGAATAACGTTAAATCTTTTGAAAACGATGTGGTGCCGAAGTAATTTTTTGTGGTGCCGGAAGTAAATGGGTGCCAGAAGTAATTTTGCATGCCAATAGAACCCATATTTATTTATTGGTTTTGGTCGTCGACGCTTTATTTAGGTCAAATGCAAAAGTATCGAGTTGTCGTTTTGCCCACTTAAGGAACATCTAACAACTCATTCTCGCTATTGGACATCTTCATTTCTCTAGAATTAGATGCTCTGCCGACATAAGCAATTGGTCACGTGTTCTGTTGCAGCACATCTCCAAGCTCTTTTAAAAGCATCAGTCTCAACACAAAATGGAAGCTCTAAATCTGGCAGAGTCAATACATGAGATATGCACATAGCCTCCTTGAGTGCTTGGAAGGATTCTAAGGCAGCCTTGCTCCAAACAAACCATCCTTCTTAAGAAATTCATTAAGTGGTTTAGATATCACTCTATAATGAGGGACAAACCTCCCATTGAACCCTATCGACCCTAAGAGTTCTCTAACTTATGTGAAAGTCTTAGGTTGAGGCCATTATGACATTGCTTGGATTTTGCTGGGGTCTGCAAACACCTCCCCATTCAGGATTATATGGCCTAAATACTATATTTTTCCTTGGCCAAATGAGCACTTATAGGGTTTGACATAAAATTAGTTCCTTTTGAAGACCTTCAATACATCTCTCGAGTGTTGTACATGTGTATCTAGATTTAAACTGAAGATTAGGATGTCATCAAAGAACATCAGCACAAACTTTCCCATGTATGGTCTAATCAGCTTATTCACACTTTTCTGGAAATTCGTTGTAGCATTAATGAGCTTGACGATGCTAAGAAATCGCTGGGTTACTTTTTTGGGTAATAAGACCCTTTTAGGAGAAATTCAACAACAAAAAATTGGAGAATTTGTGGATGATTCATGGTTGTATCATAGAATTTCCCATGTATGGTCTAATCAGCTTATTCACACTTTTCTGGAAATTCGTTGTAGCATTAATGAGCTTGACGATGCTAAGAAATCGCTGGGTTACTTTTTTGGGTAATAAGACCCTTTTAGGAGAAATTCAACAACAAAAAATTGGAGAATTTGTGGATGATTCATGGTTGTATCATAGAGACTTTCTACGTACCTAGGGTGTATGGAATCAAGCCAATAATGTAGTTCTTGCAGAGAGGACAATAGTCTTTTATGTAGACGTCCCATGTGGGGCAGTTAATGTAAGAATCCCTAATTTGTAATGTCTGTGATTGAGGGCTAGTATGATGTCAATCATGAGGCATTCATGGCTCAATGAGGCTAAAATCATATAAGTGGCAGTTAATGGGGATCAATCGTGGGATCATGCCTATTAATGCGGTATGACCATCTAGGGAGGTTAAAGATGCCTATTCCCTTGAGAGTAATCAAGATGGCCTGGTTGGCTAATTGTTGTTGAGGTGAGGTCGGTTGACATTTAACCACGACCCTGTTAATGTCGTCTTATTCTTTGACCGAATCCCTTAGACTTATGGCCCAACTATGGGTTGAGTTTAAGTTGTCCCATTAACAAATTTGACCCGCTTGAGGCCTAATTTAGGTTGTTTGTATGATATTCGGATTATACCCGTGTCAAAAGCCTCCCAGACTAGCACTAGGTCGTATATCGTAGGTTGGGTCTGCAATATGGAGGCGTGGCACGAACTGATAGGCGATACCCCAACCATTTCTCCGTGATTGACGTTTTCCACATTGTCTGATGAATTTTGAATCATTTTATCCTCAAATCGAGGCATTGCTTCATACGCAATCAATCAAATTCATGTGATGATTAAGGAGCATCCATTAAGTTTTATCTATAAATGAGATGTCATCCTCGCCTTTCAATCTCTTTTTAGTTTTGATTCCTGAGAACTTTTCCCAGTTGAACTTCCAGTTCTTTTATCGGTTATGCTTATGCATAAAAATACAATGTATACCTCTTCATCAACTTCCAGCAGTCAAAACATCTCATCTTTCATGGCTGAAAACTCAGGTTCCCCTCAAGAAAGCTTAGGCAAATCTGCCAGTCCAGTAAGGACCAAAAAGAATTGTGGAGTGTCGGGTCTTCCAGTATGGCTACCCTGATACTAGGATAACGAAATATAAACTATCATGGAGCAAGTAGATATGGTGAAGGTCTGTTTTGATCAAGAAATTGAAGATGTCTTTGATCAAATGAAGAAGAAGCTGGAAGAACTGAAAAACCTGAGAGCAAATCTAGATGATAAGGAATTAGATCTGATAATGAAGTATTCTCAACCTGGTGAAAGAAGACTTACTCTAGATCCAGTTCTTTACAGAGTATTTACTGAGTGATCCATGGTGTAAGACACTCTACTCACGAAATACTAGCAATAGTACTATGTCAATCGTAGCATAGTGAGGGCAAGTCAAGGTCGATCCCACAGAGACGATGCAACACTGATAATAATTCATAAATCTAACCAATAGGACAAATAGTGGTCCCTAGACCAACATAAGAACATAAAAGTATTTGTTGTATCCTTCATCACCAATCTCCTAACTTGGTGTAATTAATCTTTATGTCTACTTTTCCTTGTAATTACCTAATTCAACCAGAACATGTTTCTAATTCAGTTTAAGCTACGGGTGCAATCTCCTAGTCTTATCTACTTCGATTGAAAGGACAGTAGACGTCTGTGTGTAGTTAACCTCCTTCGTTGATTATATTAACTCACACGCAATAAGTACTAGAAAGTGCCGGCTCAAGACTGAGAACCTCCCTAAGCAGCTATCGTGGATTGACTAGCATGTTCCTAGGGATTTATCCAGACTATATCCTAACTAACACTTCACTTTATCATCCTTCAAGTTAATTTACGGTGTACGACTACCAGATTGGCCAGATCTAAATAATCACTAGTTAAACCTGTCGATCAACGTAGCTGACGCTGAATCTTCAGATTATGGTGACCTAAAAGATGTCCTGTGGCTGCGATATAGACCGTCGTTGTCGCGGTGGCGGTGGTTCCTAATTCTAAAATTACATCGTGCTGTTCTGGTTAACTAGGGTTAATTAGTTCGCTTATACATGCATGTTAATTACAACACGTTAATCTAACCAAATCTACCATTATAAAAGTATAAAGGAACGTTCAAAACTTCAATCCTTCTTTGATGTCGGATCTATCTTGATCAACTTAAGCTAGTTGATGGTTTGGAGAAGATAACTGTTGGGAATAAAATTTAGTTTTGATGATGATTCATCGTATTCAAGAATATGGTTATTAACACCCCATTGATGAAGTGCTGAAACTAACTGTTATAGTGGAAAGCTAAAAGATGTATAGAACTAAATGTATAGGTTTTACTAGAGTTTGATAATTGTATAAGTTATATCAGACAAGCACTGTAATAGATAGAAGTGTCGTAGAACTGAAACTGGAAATCATCTAAGAAACCGGAAAACATTTAGATAATCGGGCGAAGTAAGATGAAGATATACTCCGAGAATCAAGTTCACTCAGGCGAAAGAAGGTAAGTTATTTGAGGACACAGACTCGGTTGGCTTATCTAGAACTAAAGGTTGAGGGAACAAACTCAATATTTGAAGAACTGTGGGACACAGACTAGGTTAAGGAAGATTGAAGAACTGAGGGTTCAAACTCAGTTATAAAGATTCTAAGCCGAGACTGTAAAGTTAGAATTCAGGTAAGTCTGTGATGGCATGAACTGACTTTATGGATCTTGAATGAAGACCTAAGTATTATAAGGACAATGATATCTTGGAAGATCTTTATAAGGAATGGTGTAATCTGATTCAGTTACATAAAATCAGTTAAATAGAGTACTGAAGTTTTTGAAGAAGAGTAAAAACTCAGTTAATGCTCTAAGTCAGTTAAGTAAACTGAAAACTGACTTACTCAGTATAAAACTAATGAGGAAACTCAGTTTCATAAGTCAGTCATCCAACAAACTGAAAGTAGATTCGAACGTTGTAAAGGAAGCAACTCTATTTGATGAAATACTGAAAGGTCAGAACGGTCACTAAATATAGCCGTTACAAGATAGACGTTGATACAATTCGAATTCAAACGAAATGAACATTGGACCTCACACTATAAATAGATGACTTTGCACCAAGGATCATACACCAAGAATTAACAAGATTACAAGCATTTGTTTGTGCAAAAGTCAAATTCATTCGAATTGCTATCATTGTTTGCGCTCAACATGATCTTATCTAGATTTCTTCAAGTGTTCAAGCTACATCGATCTTATCCAGATTTCTACACTTTGAGGAACCACAAGCAAGAATCAATTTATTGATTCTCAGCCCAACTTTGATTCTAATCAAAGGCTTAGACTGTGAAGCAATCCGGTCAAGGAGTTTCCAATGACAGTTGTGACATTTGCAGTCGGTTAGACTGTGTTTGTGGTGGTAGCTGGTGAAGAGGCAATACAACCCTCTAAGGACCAGTGGTTCAAGCAGTTGAAGAGCAGCCATCCAACCTGTTCTTTAGTTGTTTAGATAGTGACACTAGGGATTGGTCAAGGACTATCATATAGGACTTTTTGTAACAGCGTATCTCAAGGAGTTCTTGTGGAATTTTCCTCCTACATCACAAGGGAAGAGTGGACTAACAGGATTACACCACTTGGAACTACTATAATTCTTGCTCTACTTTATTTACATTCTGTTATTTACGTTACAACATTTATATTTGTTTACACAGCATACTAAAATTGATTGTTATAAGCATCCATAGTTCACAAATTGACATTCACCAAAATTCAGTTTTGCATACAGCTTTTTCTTATAGAATAACAAGATCCAGATAAAGGCTAAAATTTATATCCGCTGCCGGTTGACTCAGTTTTGCATAATTCAGTTTGACTTAAACTCGGCTTTGTCAGCTCAACTCCACACAAGTTAAAACTGAACCTTAATTGTTAATCAATCAGCACGAGAGTCAGTTATCAGTTAGGTTGTTGGTGACAATTTTCACCCCCCCTCTAAACTTGTGTTAGCCTTTCTAAGGGACCAACAATAACCAAGAAAACTAACTCAAAAGCAAAGCACGAACTTTTATTTCATAGAAAATATATAGTATTCGTGATATATTTCAAGTATATGTTACAATAGATCTGACATAGGCTATTTATAAGCCATAAAACCGACATAATAATCTTAAACCTAGCCGACAATCGTAATTCACGGCTCTCTGATTTCATGTCGTCCAAGGCTTCGCGGGTGCGGCTAGGGCTTCTGCAGCTTCGGGCCTGTTTCCTCTCATTTCTGGCCCAGCAGACTTCGTATAGACTTTCTTGACTTCGGCCCAATGCCCCTTTCTTCATCCAAACTCATTCCTCTTCAGCTTCACAACACGATATTCCTGAAAATCATGTAAAACGAGGTCGAACAGTACCAAATATCGGGATAAAATACAAAGATGCATAATTAACGACCAGGGAACCGACACTAGGCAATTGACATGTATTTCATGCAATAATCTGACTGTCACTTATCAATTGAGCATAATTCGGGAAAAATAAATGCATGATTTATGGTACTAATTTCAATGTGATCACTGAGCTACCACAATCTAACCACCCCACCAGAGAAGAATCCTTGTACAGTTTTTTGAGATCTAAGAAAACTATATCTTTTTTGGCAAAAATTGCATAAATGGGAAGCTGATGGCCTAACTAAGGATGTTGCTGAAACTGCTGAAGAAATTGCTGACAAAGCCACAACAAAAGAACTTATTCTGAAAGTTACAAATGATGGTCATTAATTGACAGTGCGCTGAAATTCACAAGTCTTTTTTGAAGGAAGTTCTTTGAAGGTTTGAACATGACAGTCTCATGGAAGATTTGGACAAACATTAACAACCTGGATTTTACTCCAGTTCAACAAGCCATGAAGAATAATGTTGAGATGTATGACAATCAATTGAAGAAAGGCGCTGAACCTGAAAAGAAAACTTAGATTTTAGGGGCCAGAGACCAGAAGGACAAAACAAGATACAAAATGGGAAACAAGGACAAGAAAAAACAATAATGGTTGAGATGGACAAAAATGTGTCTGTTAATACATGTGTTACTACATGTGGTTGTAGCAACATGTAGTAACACATGCAATAACATGCGCGTTTTTGTCCTTCTCAACCACTATCTTTTTTTCTTGTCTTTTTTCCTCATTTTAGTTTAAAAACAGTCCTTCACAACCTTTAACATTAGATTTTATTTCAATTCGAACTTTTTTTACTTTAATACTTTCAATGTCATCTCAGTTGAATGAAATAAAATCAGAAATTCTCAGTTTAGTTATTTTATTTTTGTCCTATATCTTTTTTCATTGTTTTTAAGTAAGGGTATTGGCATCATAAAAAATGGGGAAATTATTGGAAATAAAATTGTGTTTTAATGATGATTCATCACTTGTCTATTATTTATTTAACCCCATTGATAAAGTGTCATAACTAACTATTATAATGCAAAGCAAAAAGATGTCTAGAATTACTGTGTATAAGTTTTATTAGAGTCTGTTATTGTATAAGTTAAATCAGACAAGCACTGTAATAGAAACACTATAGGCTTTGTGGAGTCTAGGACGTATGCTGAGGTTTCAAACTCAGCTAACTTTACCTAGAACTAAAGTTTTGAAGGCAAAGGGAACAAACTCAGTTAAGAAGACTGAGGGTACAAACTCAGTTTTGAAGACTGAGTTATTAAAGACTAAGTCGAGACTGTAAAGTTAGAATCCAAGCAAGCCTGTGATGACCTGAACTAACTTCATAGATCTTGTATTAAAGGACTAATATCTATAAGGACAATAAGATCTTAGTTATAAAAACAGATTAAAAGGTGTACTCTCATCTAGTCAATTGTAATCAGATGAATGAACGACTGCTAAAAGTCAGTAAGACAAAGTCAGTTAAAGAAATAAGTAATCCAGCTAACATTGCTCAAGAAGCTCAGCCAAGCCAGATGAATGAAAACTAAGAGTACTGTTAACGTTTATATTACAAATGTAACAATTCCATTGGTTTGATAGCCTGTCATTGTCAGAAGGACACTCGCATTTAACGTACAATAAGTAGGACCACACCAACGGCTACAAGAATTTGAATTTTAACATTGGATCACCACCTATATAAGGAGCACTTAACATCAAAAATCAAGTGTGGGTGTGCAATGGTGATATGCAGGTTTTGAAAACAAGTTTGATATAGAGCTGGTAAGAAATGGGGAAAAATTTCATTCTTAGAGAAGTACTTGCTGAAGAGCCACATTACAAGATCAAGAAATCTTCAAGTGTTTTTGAACTACTCGAGAATTCATCAAGACTTACAACACTGAAGAATCAGAGCTTTATGCAAATCATATACATCAAGAAGAAGCTCATCCACAAGTTGAATCACTTACTTGATTCAAGTCTATCTTTGTTAAATCAAAGATTTTAGACTGTGAAACTCCTAAAGGTGTGAAGGACAGTTGAAGTGCAGACAGGAAGACTGTGTTTGTGGTGGAGCTGGTGAAGAGGCAATCCTACCCTTCAAGGACCAGTGGAGCAAGCTTAGTGACACAGCAATTCTACCTGTTAGGGATTAAGGGCTCAGATTGTGAAGCTGGGGATTAGTCAAGGACAATCATCTTTACTTTGTGTCTTGTAACTGTATCCCAAGAACATAGTGAATTTCCTCCAAGATCACATGAGAATAGTGGACTGACAGGATTACACCACCTGGAACCAATATAAACTTTGTGTTATTTACTTTACTGCATTTTACATTCAGTATTTTACTTTATATATGTGTGCTTACTTTACTTTATTTTTAGTTAATCACAAAACTTAGTTGACAACACAGCCATTTCTATGTTCACACAAACAAACATATTTCATAGAGATTAACAAACTTAATACAAGGCTTTGAAATATTCCGCTGCATATAACTCAGCTGTGGAAATAGTCAGTAGACTAAATCTCAGCTAGGTTATAGTAACTCCGTAAAAAGTTTTAAAAGAACAAGTTTATTGACCCCCCCTCCCTCTATACTTGTTGTAAGCCTTCCAAGGACCTAATAGTTTCAGAGATCTATACAAACCTAGCTTGAGGGGAAGTGCTATATGATATCAGTGAAACTGGATTCAGCTGGGTAAGGAGACTCGGTTGATTGTGGTAAAAAGAATAGAGTTTCACATCTAAAGGTTCAGACTTAAAGCTTTAGCTGTAACTGTTTTGTCAGCTATGATATTCTCCTCTGATTAGCTTTGTTTGTTCTCGTATGATGAAGTCAGATGGCTATTTTATATACTATATTGTTAGGTCCCCACATATTAGATGTTTTGATGATAACAAAATTAGTTGGTTGAGTAACCAAGTATCAATTTTCTTAGCAGTCTGACATGTGAATTGTATAGGATTGGTCAGACTTGGTTTGTACTTGTTCTTGAGGTAAGTTAGTCTATGTTAGAAAAGACTCGAAGACTTGACCCTTGTCCATGAACGGATGAGATACTCATCAAACAAACTAGAGATCAAGCAGATCAATCTTCAGATGAGATAGAGAAAATGGACAAGACTCCAAGAAGGCACAAAAATAGACCAAATGAAGCAAACGGACTACAAGTGAACTAGCAACATTACAGACCACAATCTTATGCTAAAGTGACTAAGTGACAAAAAGAAGTGAGAAATTAAAAGGCGTGTAGCCAACCATTACCTCAATCCTTGATCTACGGCTACGAAATCATACAAGTGGAAATAGCATTTAATGCTATCCACAAAGCTCCATTCTATAGGAGTACAAGCTTCAAGACATCTAACGGGCAAAAGCTGAATAGGTTTTTGAATTAATGCTAGCTGGCATTAAAGGAGAACCACTACTTTCCCACGGTTAATCTACTACCTGGAAAGTACAAATACAAGAACGATAGAGAAAATCAAGAGAGATCAACATAGTGAAATATTGCAAGAAAAAGAACAAGATCATGATCTTCAAGCTTGCCACTCTACATCAAGAAAATCAAGAAGATCTTCAAAGGCACTACAAAGAAATATCTAGTGATCTACTTGATCAAAGAGCTGCAAATTAGTCTTCAAAGACAGATCCAACAAAGCTCTCATTTTGTATCTTTAAGATACAGCACCATCATTATTCAACAATCAATCTCTAAAGAATCTGAATATGTTGAAGCATCAGTATAGGTGTGAAGGAACAAAGGAACGGACGAGTCGTTGAAGAATGTGTTGGTCCCTTGGAAAGGCTAACACAAGTTTAGAGGGGGGGGGGGTGAATAAACTTGACACTAAAAGCTAGATTTAATCGATTTAGGTTCAGTTAAAAACTTGTGCGGAGTTAAGCTGACTGAGCTGAGTCTAAGTCAAACTGACTTATAACAAACTGAGTCAACTGGCAGCGGATATAATTTTTAGCTCTTTTCTTGATCTTGTTATTCTCTGTGAATGCTGAGTGTGCTAAACTGAATTCTGATGAATGTCAGTTGTGAGTTGTGATTCAGTGTAACAATCAGTTCTTTAGTATGCTGTATGAATAGAATTAAATGTTGCAGAAGAATGTAAGTGCTTAAAGTAAATAAAGCAAGAGTTATAGAGGTTCCAGGTGGTGTAATCCTGTCAATCCTCTCTTCCCCTGTGGTGTAGGAGGAAAATTCCACTAGAACTTCTTGAGGTGAGCTGTTACAAAAAGTCCTAAACAATAGTCCTTGGCTAATCCTAGCTTCACTATCTAAACAGTCAAAGAACAGGTTGGATTGCTGCTCTTCAAATGCTTGAGCCACTAGTCATTGAAGGGTTACATATGCCTCTTCACCAAACTACTACCACAAACACGATCTACCCATTGATCAGCGATACAATAATCTTGGCTAATCCTTCACCGGATTGCTTCACAGTCTGAACCTTTGATTAAGAATCAAAGTTGGGTTGAGAATCAATAAATTGATTCTTGTTTGTGGTTCTTCAAAGTGTCAGATTCTGAATAAATTCTGTGTAGCTTGAACACTTGAAGTGATTCTTGATTGATCTTGTTAACGCAGATATAGACGATAAATCGAATGAACTAGACTCTTGCACAAAAATGCTTGTAATCTTGTTAATTCTTGGTGTTGATCCTTGGTGCAAGGTCCTCTATTTATAGTGTGAGGTCCAACGTTCATTTCGCTTGAATTTGAATTGTAACAACGTCTATCTTGTAACGGCTATATTTTGTGACCGTTCTGACTTGTCAGTATTTCATCCAATAGAATTGCTTCCCTTGCAACGTTCGACTGTACTATCAGTTCGTTGGATGATTGACTGATAGAACTGAGTTTCCTGATCAGTTTTATACTGAGTTCGTCAATTGTCAGTTTTATACTGAGTTCGTTAGTTGTCAGTTTCTTGACTGACTTGGAGCATTAACTGAGATTTTACTCTTCTTAAAATATCAGTACTCCAGTTTTTCATCTGATTATAATTGACTCAATTAGAGTATACCATAAGCAAATATCATCAAAGAGTTCATTGTCCTTATGACTCGTAGGTCTTCATACAAGATCCATAAAGTCAGTTCAGGTCACCACAAACATGCCCGAAGTCTAACTTTATAGTCTCGACTTGGTCTTCATAAACTGAGTTTGAACCCTCAGTTCTTCAATCTTCAATAACTGAGTTTGAACCCTCAGTTCTTCTGTCTTCTAGATAAGTCAACTGAGTCTGTGTCCCTCAGCGAACTTACCTTCTTCAGTTCGGAGTGAGCGTCAGTTCTTGGTGTGTCTGAGTCAGTTTCAGATAACTGTCTTTCTAGTTTCTTATGATTTCCAGTTTTTAGTTTTACGACACTTCTGTCTATTACAGTGCTTGTCTGATATAACCTATACAATTATCAAACTCTTGTAAAACTTATACATTCAGTTCTAGACATCTTTTAGCCATTCACTATAACAGCTAGTTTCAGCACTTCATCAATGGGGTGTAAACAAATATGTTCTTGAATAAGATGAATCATCATCAAAACTAAATTTTATTCCCAACAGAATGAGATTTCTTTAGACGAGCTGCGTGCAAATAGACCATTGAAGCAGTTGGAGGCTGTCAAGGATTGTCTATTTAACGTGTGAAGCATATGTGGGGTGTCAAGAACACTTGCCTATATTATTAGCGTAGAGTACAATAGTGATACTTCATAAGTCACAGGGGAAGCGGTCACGTAGGAGATTACACCACACCGAAAATCGATAAAAACTCACTGTCTCATTTACTTTTAGCAATTTATTTTAAGTATTAACATAATCCGCTAAACACTACACATCACTAAAAACCAAGATAAGACTTATTTTTAAACATAATATTATTCCGCTGCACTCACTTTGCGAATCAGACCAGCATAGTAAAATGGACGAATAACCTTACTAGTCTGTTTTATCCTTCTACTTTGATTTTTCAGTAAGAAACTACCAAAATCAAAGAGAGTTCATTCACCCCTCTTGAACTCTCACAAGCCTTGTATTTCGGACCAACAAGTGGTATCAGAGCGTGTCTCCTAAAAACAGACGCTTTCTTAACCTGTGTGTTGGAGTGATCCATTGCTTGTGTTTTCAAATTAGTACTTAATCTCATTCTTTCAGCATGGAATTAAATAGTACCATTGTTAGAGTACTTACTTTCTTTATTTCAAATTTTGATGAATGGAAAATGTGTATGCAGACGCACTTAGCTGCAATGCATGAGGATATGGTTACTGTAATAGAAGATGGACCAATTACCATCATGAAGCCTAATACAGATCCATCCACAACTATAGCTGAACCATACATAAGAAAGCCAAAGCATGAGTGGACACCTGAAGACAAAAAGATCAACAATCTAGACAATGTTTCCAAGGACATAATAATGAAAACTCTGGATAAAAACATGTTCTTGAAGGTCAAAGGTTGCAAAACCGCAAAAGAAATCTGGAAAACTTTGATAAACTACTGCGAAGGAACTGAAGCTGTCAAAGTGAACAAACTATCTGTTGTTGATCAAAAATTTGAGACATTTCAAATGAAATCTGGAGAAACTGTGGAAAAAAACGGAAGCTCGCTTTCATGAAATTCTGAATGAGCTAAAAATGCTAAATCAAAATTACACTCAGAAGGAAATTTGCATGAAGTTTCTGAAAGCCTTTCTAGAATCATGGGACATAATGACCTCTGTGTTTGCTGCAACAAAAGATCTCACAAAGCATGACAGAGTGGAACTCTTCTCTGATCTAAAGGCATCTGAGTTTGAGTTGAACAATAAAGCTATGAAGAATGTTCAGGAAATACCAGCTCATATTGCTCCTACTGTTGAAACCCCTAATTCTACTATTGAAACGGTGCAGCAAAGTCAAATTGATTAACTACAAGATCAAAAGGCTTTGATAATGAGACATGTCAAAAGTCTATCACATTCAACCAAAAAATATCAACAACAAAATCAAAGCAGACGTGATGATGGACATAGAAGAAGAGATGATGACAGATGAGATGGTCGAAGAGATGATCGTAGACAACAAGGATGATCTGAAGAGGACTATGTTAGGTGTGATGCCCGAAAGACAATTTTTGTAATTGTTTTATTTAATAAATGAAATGATATTATTATTCATATTTATTATTCTCATATTCACCGATGTGACAATAGTATTTACACTACGAGAAAACCCTAAAGTATATCGTTTATGTAATCACTTAACTTTCGGTGTATAGGATATACACATGAGGATTGAGTTAGTGAAGATGTACTTAAAATACAATTAGCCCGTAGTGAAGTTAATCGAGAGTATCGGGTCTCTCCTTTAACGTGCTATTAATGCGCGAGAACACAATAGGTGTGATTGTCTTATCGGACTTTCGGTTAAGAGAACCTAATGGGGCATTTATATATGATAGCTATATCATATAGAAATTTGGACCGATTTGATTAGAGTTCACGATATAATTCCGTAATTGAGAATTCTTATCGAATCAATGGATGATCATATTTATGGATATATCTTAATCACGAGGTGATCTGATCAACTTGCTTGAATCGATTATGAAGTTTGACTTGGCGGTTAAGGATTACACCGAGTCTGTGGTCCGAATTACCCCATCTTGGCATTGTCTTTGGATTGAGTGAGTAGTACGTGTTATCACAGATCGGAATCCATTCCTTCCATTTACGGAAGTAGATAGGCAGATTCCACTTATTTGTTAATCCTAGAAAGCGATCGATCCATGGAGTTCATATTACATTGATTAGCTACCCGGTGAGTTGTATGAATTAATTGATCACTAGGGGTTAATGGTAAATAAGGATAAGAGGTTCTAGAAAGGGTTAACGGTAACTTCCCGATTTAGAATGAGCGATATATGGAGGATTAATCCATATGTAATGATTATATCAATGGGCGCTTATTATTGTTCTCGTGAGGAGATAAATATAATCTCATAATCGGAGGAGTGCGATCACGGGATTATGGTGGCATATTCTGTGATTGATTTATCGAATATAATTATTACATTCGTAAGATAATTATTTATTTGATTTATCGGACGTGATTATTAGTCCATGGTCCCCGACGTGCCTCACAATATAGCATAGCTATTCTCGGACGTCGAATTCTAATAATATTAATTTAGTTCTTGTTGGACTTTATTAAAAGCGATATGTGAATTAATTGTTTAGTGAACTATTAAATTAGTTGGGCTAAATAAATAAATATGTGGAAAAGACATTTTTCATAATCTTGCCCCAAAAGTGTGTTATGGCCAAAAATTATTGTGACTAGGTCACAAGAAGTAATTTTCGGCCAATGCAATGTTTTATGGAACAAGAATTAGTTTCTTGTGGATTAATAAGGCATAATGCATAAAATATTTATTGAATAAATATTTATGGTAAGAAATAAAGATAAATATTATTCTAGATTTGTTCTAGAATATTATAGGATTATCTTTTATTTAATAGGATTATTATAATTGATTTTGTATTAATTATTAAATCCTTGGGGGCTAAGTTTTACTCTCCTATATAAAGAGAGTTCTCCCAAGCCTCATAACACACACAATTCGACTTCACCTCTTAGAGAGGAGAAGAAATTAATTTCGGCCATGGGGGAAATAAGGGGAAAATCTTGGAGATTTTTCCGGGTAGCATATCGGAATGATTCGAGTCGAGAATTTCCTTCCACCGGGAGTTGCTTGGATCACACGTACGGAAGATCGTGGTGCTCTTCACACAATCTGTCTTCCTTCTCATTGCGGTTCTTCAACTTGGATTTTGAGATCCAAGAGGTATGATCTACAACCCCTTGTAGATGTAGATCTAGTTATTTTATTACGTGTAATTTATAGATATAGATCCTTAAATCGCTTCATTGCGGATGATATTACTAATGAGTGGTATCGATGCGCCAAGGTGATCTATATTTATACGTATAAAATATTAGATACAGGAGTGTAAAACATGTAGTTTTTGTGTCCCAATTTTTTGATTGGGGCCGATGCATATTTTTTTATATTTATGTTGTTGCGATTGTTGTGGTTTGAAGAGATGGATTGGGGTTGGCATTGTTTACCCGTTAGATCTATTGTGGCTCGTATAAGCGATGAAAATTCGTTCATATGAGTATAGGAAATTATGTAATTTATCTTTATTGCAATTTTAATTTCCAGAAAATAGATCAATTTAGTAGCTGTTTAGTATTTTAGTTTTTCCCGTTGATCGAGCCGTTAAAACAAAGATCCCTCCGGTCAGAATCAAGATCAGAAGATGCTAATTTACTCCACAAATTTTGGCATCGATCAGAGTCCGTTTCGATATTCGTTCCTTGCTGCGAAGACGCTGCTGTAACAGAAAAACACAGGATTCACGGAAACTCTACCTGTGACTTCCTCGATTTTCTGGGAGAGTTTGGACCGTTGAAACGCAAATCCGACCGTTCAGATTGATAAAATTGGAGTTCTGAACGTGTGATAAAACTTTCAGGTCGATCGGGATTCATGTAGATTCCCGATCTGCCTCGGGAAGTCTTTGATGCGCTGCAGTCAAAGTCAGATTCAGCATCAAGTTGGGCGGCTAACTGGAGAAAATTGGTAAGTCATAGCACCGATCCAATCGTCCATATTGAAGATCGAGAGGTGAAGAACATATCTGGAAAGTTTCGTCCCGATCCGAGTCCGTTTGGTATGCCGATCGTCGAAGAGTTCGAATAGCTACAAATTTTGTTAGAAAGTAGTAAACCCTAGTTAGGGTTTTGTTTTTTTATTTTCTAATAGATTAGATACGGGGGTGCCAACGATCCATCTCGGTGTTTTAAATTTTCCGCAATTTATTTTTTATGTGTTTGATCATAAAATAGATATAAAATCGGAATTTCCATGACATACATCATATCATAAATCCACTCTATGCATACATGTAGAATTTTAATTTTGGTAATTAAAATAGGCATGTATACAAACTCGTGTAATTAGTTGAAATTTAATTAATACGTGGTAATTAATTAATTTAGTAACTAATTAAAGATCCGAGGACGGGTTATGAAATCGTTAAGCCTTTCGGTGTGTGTTCTCGGTGAACCGCCTTAAAGCCTAAGCGAGATCACGTTTTCGATTCGTAGTGTCTACGAGATTGAATGATGGTAAAGAACAATAAATCTTGGATAAAAGCGGTTCGCTTATAGGTTGGGTGGTCAAGCCGAGCTTAGGCTCGACCGACTTAACCCTCTAGTGTGATGTATGCACGGGGTCCGGCAAGACTAAGCTACTGCTTTGGAGAGCGGAGGGGTGATTCCTTCTTATCTCAATGAATTTGTCTTGACCCGATTTCGTCCATTATCACATATGTTCTAACGAATAGGGCGGGTAGGCTTGCCTACGTTACCGACACCATTCGGAATCCTTGATTTGATGTGCTTTTATGTTAACATCAAAAGGCGTGGTTGGTTAACCCACCACCACTTCCAAAATATTGAGTGGGAGCGGGGAGGCGACAACCAACCCCACGGCCTCTACTATAGATACAAGTAAGTGAGAGAAGGGTGGCGCCTCGGGCGCTTTGATTTCGTCCCCCTAAGGATGGTGTTCGCCCCTATCAACATTCATGGCTTGGTCTCCGAAAGGATAGGATTTCCGGGTACTCGTCGGGTCAACGACCTATCTAAGGCGGCATACTCGGGCGTACCTAAGAGATCCGATATAGTAGGTCACACTCATAAAGGATATTTTTGATAATATCTAGGCTAAAAGGAAGGTAATCAATGAATAAAGGGATGTTCGATTCTCGTAGGATGTTCGATTCTCACAAGTTATTCATTGATGAGATTGTCTCGATTTAAGCGTCATCTCTTTGACCTACCTAAAGCGGCTTTGAGATGCGAGGTTAAAACCTTGGAATGGTAGAGTAGACTTATTTTTAGTTTACAATTCCTAAAATAAAATAATATAGTAGTGTTAAACTTGAATTAATTTATGTCATTTTATTTCTGACATTATCCTTACTAAATTGCTTAAAAATTTATAATTGACTAGTATTGACTTCTTTAAAAAGTGGAAAGTAACTAGGGCGTTGAACTAGTTAATCGATAATGCAATTAATTTTGAAGAGATATTTTCTCTTAAGCCTTTTAAAACCCAGTGACGTATATGTATGTCACTTTAGTGTCATTCGTGTCAAGCGTAAGACAAACTTAGTTTGATCAAAGGTGATTTTGGACTTTGAAATTCTTTAGTGAATTTTGAGTGTGTAGTAATTACACGAGTAATTTTCTAATTGAAAAATCGGAAAATCATGAAGTGTTACTAGTTGGGCGATATTTGGAATCGATGAACTAGTGGGAGCTTTATGATTTGTTGTTTTTCTAGAACATTAGAAAAGTGTAACGACTACACACGTAAGCGTTCTAATTGAAAAACCGGAAAGTCATGAAATGTCTCTAGTTGGACGATATTTGGAATCGATGAACTAGTGGGAGTTCTATGATTTGTTGTTTTTCTGGAAACATTGGAACAATATACGAAAGATCTTCTAATCGAAAAAATCGGAAAATCATAAAAAAATAAAGCATTGCTCGTTAGGCGGTATTTGGAACCGATAAACTAGTGGGAGCTCTAATGTTATGATTTGTTGTTTTTACGGTATATTAGAAAATCCGAGAAGTCCGGCGAGTAACACTCGAAATAGACACCCACGGTTCAAGAGTAGTGTCTACTCAAGCGAACATTTGGTTCAAGCTATTTCCATTCGAGGAAAGTCAAGAATGGGAGAATATGTCTAAAAGTGTTAGTCATCTAAAGCGAGTAAACTTTAAGGCTAAACCGAAAAATTAATTAGCGAAAATCATAGGATAAGGATAGTGATTTTGGATCACCAACCTATGAATCCTTGGCAATTTTCTCGAGCTAAGTTCTTTGGAAGAACAAGGTAGCAGTGCATTTAACGATTAAAGGAGTAAACAACGGGCAGTTAATTTTAGCTAGAAAAGTGGGAGTGATATAAGGAAATGAATCTCGGATTCAATTCTTGGATATCGCGGAAAATTTATTTTCGGTTTAAGATTCGTTGGAACGAATGGATTTACCTTCTATTCGATAATTTGTTTGTCGTATAGAAAGTGAATATACCATTTGTAGTACGAATCCAAGACTCGGACTTTTGTTTGATAAAGTCAAAACCACTTAGAAGCTTTGAAATATGTATATAGAACACATCTTAAGAAGCTGTTAAAAGCAATTGGTTTCTATATTTAGATAAGCGCTTCTTCATATTCCATAGTTAGTGCATAGTCCACAAAAGACAAGACTTGAAAAGGCGGCTCGGGGTGATTCCTTTCTCTCGATCTGGTTATATTGTCTCAAAGGTTCAATGACTAAGTTTCCTTTCAATCGGGAAAGGATAATGGTTATAAAAAGTAACATAGCTTGTTCATGGCGACCTTGAGTGTCGATGAAAGATACAAGCTAGTAGGAGCTTCGAGTAGTGACTTCTTGTCGATAACTATTCAAATACTCCGGTAAGTTTATCCAAAATATTTTGAGGTTTCTCTGTTTTCATGAGAGATAGAGTATTCTATACTCGAAATGGGCCATCACATAGTCACAGGGGTGATGCTCGGCCTGCCTCGTAGTGAAATGTTTTCACTAAGTGAGAAACCGTTAAATTGCCTTATATAGTTTTTTAGATGTGCTACAATACTTTGCTTAACTCAATAAAGGTATTAGAAGCGAAATATCGGTTTACATTGAAATGTAAGACCGAGAAGTCTACTAGAATATGCTTTGGAATTTACGGATAAGGTGTGGATTCGGTTCACCCCACTTCCATAAATATAAGCATTTAGCACCACGGTGCTTGAAGGTAGGTGCGGGAATTTCGCGAACACGTTCGATTCGAGAGACCAATCGTTATATATCTTGTAGCATTGAGAAAAGGTTTGCTATAAGATTCTTGAAATCGGGAAGGACAATTATCTTTGTTGCATCCTTTACGATAGAAGTCTATGAGCAAGTAAAACCTTAAACCTTGAAATACGTTTACTAAAGGTAGTTACTAAGCGATTAAAATCGGACCACATCCAACATCGGTTGTTGGTGATAACACTAAATACTACTAAACTAGATCAAATTTGATCCACCCGAATGTAGTGGGAGTATGGTTTATCCATTACCATTCACGGGTTCTGCGGACTTTGTAGTCGAGGATCGATTGATGACCTATAGCTCTTTTGTGAAGCGATATAGGATTACGATAATAGAGGTTGGTTTAATAGCCATAACCACTGTGAATGAAGTTCGGTACTCCAATTACTGTTCATGCTCTTGTAGAACCACTGAGCGTCTCTCAGGCCAGTGGGAGTAATTGGATCTACATGGAAAAGAGTAGAATGAATTCGGTATTGCATGATTTCGTTCAAAAGCGAGAAAATAGGGGTGATTCCACGAGACTTTCTTGCCAAACAAGCGGAGTTTGGATTCATTCGGAACAAAAAGGTATTGCCTTATGAACTAATGATAGGAATAGCTATCAAGGCTTATGTCCTTTGTGGATAAATAGCAAACCTCTCGGTCATTGGAAGTCATATATTTCTACAATATGTGGATTTGACGAGAATATTGATAAGTCTTTTGTAGATTGGATATCAATTTTAGTACTGATAGTGAATATATACATACATATATTAGTGTTTGTGAAGGATAACCTTTGCACCGGTTGGAATCAACATGGGTGTGTTATCGAAGTCGAAATCGACAATACCACAATTCTCTGCAAAGAGATTTGGACAACATTCTTAAGAGTTTGACTCGGTCGAATTCATTAGAATCGATCATTTGGTTTCCCATCCATCTTATTGGTTAAGATGATGCATCTGTGTATGCAACATTCAACGAGGAAGTTCTACCCTATGCCTCGGGAATGACTCTACAAATCTTTGGATCAAGAGAAATGGGATAGATTCTCTTTCTAGTAAGAGATGGTCGAGGTTATTGAGCGTCAACTTTGATCGAATCTTAGATTCGGCGGTTAACAAAGCAAGTTTAGTATGTCCTTTAGTATCTTGAGAGAGCGAGGAACAATATGCGGACATATTCATGTGTGAACTTGGATATGTGTGATACAGCGATTTTGACTTTAAGTCAGATTGAGGATGATCGTTAAGTCGATCTCGGGCTCGAGTGTTTACTAAGTACCACATGATTTGTTGGACCGGTTACGTTCGATTCTACGGATCTTCTCGAGGCCGACAACGACTAATCATTAAGACCCATGACATTTAGATGTAGGTGCTCCCGAGTCAGCGACCTATCCTACTGACGGCATACTCGGAGTATACTTTGGAATCTGAAATGGTTATGATATGCTTAATGGGTACTAGAATACGGGATGGGTCTCCATTGCTTTAGAGCAAGTGGGAGATGTAGTTTGTTGTATTTTAAATAATAGGGTGTGCTCTAAAACAATTAATCACATGCTTTTCGTGCAAGTGGGAGATTGTTAGGTGTGATGCCGAAAGACAATATTTGTAATTGTTTTATTTAATAAATGAAATGATATTATTATTCATATTTATTATTCTCATATTCACCGATGTGACAATAGTATTTACACTTCTGAAAAACCCTAAAGTATATCGTTTATGTAATCACTTAACTCGGTGTATGGGATATACGGGAGGATTGAGTTAGTGAAGATGTACTTAAAATACAATTAGCCCGTAGTGAAGTTAATCGAGAGTATCGGGTCTCTCCTTTAACGTGCTATTAATGCGCCCGAGAACACAATAGGTGTGATTGTCTTATCCGGACTTTCGGTTAAGAGAACCTAATGGGGCATTTATATATGATAGCTATATCATATAGAAATTTGGACCGATTTGATTAGAGTTCACGATATAATTCCGTAATTGAGAATTCTTATCGAATCAATGGATGATCATATTTATGGATATATCTTAATCTGAGGTGATCACGAGTCTCTTGCTTGAATCGAGTATGAAGTTTGACTTGGCGGTTAAGGATTACAGCGAGTGCGTGGTGCGAATTACCCCGTCTTGGCATTGTCTTTGGATTGAGTGAGTAGTACGTGTTATCACGGATCGGAATCCATTCCTTCCATTTACGGAAGTAGATAGGCAGATTCCACTTATTTGTTAATCCTAGAAAGCGATCGATCCATGGAGTTCATATTACAACGATTAGCTACGGTGAGTTGTATGAATTAATTGATCACTAGGGGTTAATGGTAAATAAGGATAAGAGGTTCTAGAAAGGGTTAACGGTAACTTCCCGATTTAGAATAAGCGATACATGGAGGATTAATCCATATGTAATGATTATATCAATGGGCGCTTATTATTGTTCTCGTGAGGAGATAAATATAATCTCATAATCGGAGGAGTGCGATCACGGGATTATGGTGGCATATTCTGTGATTGATTTATCGAATATAATTATTACATTTCGTAAGATAATTATTTATTTGATTTATCGAGCCGCGATTATTAGTCCATGGTCCCGACGTGCCTCTAATATAGCATAGCTATTCTCGGACGTCGAATCCTAATAATATTAATTTAGTTCTTGTTGGAGTTTATTAAAACGATATGTGAATTAATTGTTTAGTGAACTATTAAATTAGTTGGGCTAAATAAATAAATATGTGGAAAAGACATTTTTCATAATCTTGGCCCAAAAGTGTGTTATGGCCAAAAATTATTGTGACTAGGTCACAAGAAGTAATTTTCGGCCAATGCAATGTTTTATGGAACAAGAATTAGTTTCTTGTGGATTAATAAGACATGTGCATAAAATATTTATTGGATAAATATTTATGGTAAGAAATAAAGATAAATATTATTCTAGATTTGTTCTAGAATATTATAGGATTATCTTTTATTTAATAGGATTATTATAATTGATTCTGTATTAATTATTAAATCTTTGGGGGCTAAGTTTTACTCTCCTATATAAAGAGAGTTCTCCCAAGCCTCATAACACACACAATTCGACTTCACCTCTTAGAGAGGAGAAGAAATTAATTTCGGCCAAGGGGGAAATAAGGGGAAAATCTTGGAGATTTTTCCGGGTAGCATATCGGAAGGATTCGAGTCGAGAATTTCCTTCCACCGGGAGTTGCTTGGATCACACGTACGGAAGATCGTGGTGCTCTTCACACAATCTGTCTTCCTTCTCATTGCGGTTCTTCAACTTGGATTTTGAGATCCAAGAGGTATGATCTACAACCCCCTTGTAGATGTAGATCTAGTTATTTTATTACTTGTAATTTATAGATCTAGATCCTTAAATCGCTTCCGCTGCGGATGATATTACTAACAGACTAATCATCAGATGAGAAAGAAACAAGAAGATATGTTATGTTATAACTGCAACAAACCAGAGCACTTCAAAGCTTACTATCCAGAACCGTTAGTCAAAAGAACAAGAGATGAGGACATACGTGACAAATCAGACGACAAGGGTAGAAACAGACGAGCTTACAAAGCAGACGATAGTTCATCACATGAAAGCTTGGCAGAACCCTTATCAGACTCTAGTGACAATGCATTCATGGATATAGAGAATGACAACAAGGTAATTTGATTATTTTCTGATTCAGCATCATCATCTGGTTCAAGTTCTAAAGCCTCAATTCCAAATTTTGAGACTATAGATATTCAAGGATTTCTTAGAGACCTCTACAATAAGTTTGAAGAAATTCAATATAATTGGGATCAGAAATAAAATGAACTTCTCAAATCTGAAAATTTGAAACTAAAGATTGAGTTACTCAATTTAGGATATGACAAACATTAAATAGAAGATGAATATGGACCTAATTTAAATAAAGAAGTTTTTATTCAAATCAAGTTTGTTCCATCCTCCATTCTTGAGTTCAAACCAACCAAAAGACCTGGAGACAAGTTCGTTCTGGGTTACTCAAAAAAGACGACACTTGTCAAGTCTGATCCGAAGTTCAGATCTGTAAATGGTACCTCTTATGGACCAACCTACAAACCTAAACCAAAATTCAAGAAGTTCAAGCAAGTTAAGTTTGTCAAATCTTCAACTAAAAAAAATGAACAACCAGTCAATTATGAGTCTTAAAAGGTTGATAAATCAAGGAATCATAACGTCAGGGGGAAAGGCGGACTATACCCTTCCGATGATGACTGAAACATCAGCTTTCCTATCATTTATAGGAAAACATATGTAAGATGTAACATTCTTAAAACAGACAAGTCAGATCCTCTAGATTTGTTTCTACACACACGAGGGTTCATAACAGAACCAGACCAGTGTATAAAAGAAAATCTAAGACAACTTTTGACCCTGCAATTAAGAATACTCACATCAAATCATATAAACCAAAGGGAAGAGAAAAGATTTCAAATGATGAAAAGTCAACAAGGAAATTTTATGCTATACCTTTTGACTACCCACAACAATGGTGTAAACGCCTAAGAGTCCTCTCGTTCAAATACTGACTAGGCCTTACATTATATCGCATTTACCCCGTTGGACCCAAATAGATTTGGGTACCCAAATCTATATAATTTGTTTTGTAGGAAGTCTGGTACATAGACAATGGATGTTTCTAGACACATGACAGGCAACAAACACTGTTTGAAGAATTATCAAGACAAGGATGGACCAAAAGTTACATTTGGCGGAAATGAGAAGCCTGGAATTACCAAAGGCATTGGAAGCATTATCAAGAATGACTTAGAGATATGCAATGTGACATTTGTTGAAGGATTAAAATACAATCTCTTAAGTAAAGACAATTTTTCAACAAATGATATGAAGTTCTATTTAGCAAGAAGAAATGTCAAGTCATAAATGAAGAATCAAGACAGACGAATTTTACTGGAAGAAGAAAGAAGAACATGTATGTAGTAGACTGGTCAACAGAAACATTGAAAGCTTGTCTATTAGTACAATCCAAACCAGAGATAAGTCGTCCATGGCACAAAAGACTAAGCCATCTCAACTACAAGACAATCAACTGTTTGGCAAGGAACGGCCTTCTAAGAGGACTTCCATATGTAGTCTACAAAAAGGACAGCAATTGTGATTCTAGTCAATTGGGAAAAAAAAATCAAAGCCTCTTTCAAGTCAAAATCTACACCATCAACAAATCGGATTCTACAACTGTTACATATGAATTTGTTTGGACCAGTGACACCAATAAGTGTAAGTGGAAAGAAATACACATTGGTGATAGTTGATGATTTCTCAAAATGTATGTGGACAATCTTCCTCAACAAGAAAATAGAGACTCTAAAGAAGCTGCTTGATCTACTAAAGAGACTTCAAAATGAAAAGGGTTTAACAGTAATCAAGATCGGATCTAACAGATGAACAAAATTTTTGTATCAAGTTATCAGAAGCTACTGTGATGAAAATGGAGTATTACATCAACCAGTTGCTGCAAGAAATCCACAACAAAATGGATTTGCTGAGAGAAGACATAGAACTCTAAAAGAAGCTGCTAGAACAATGATAGTAGAAAACCCAACATCTCCTACTTTCATATCTTTGGAAGTAAGTGTTTTATCCACAACAATGGAAAGGATCAACTGAAGACTTCTGACGCTACGGCAGATGAATGAATATTCTTGGCATATTCGAACATAAGTAAAGCCTTCAGAATACTAAACAAGAGGACTCTGTCAATAAAAGAATCAGTTCATGTGGTCTTCGATGAACCAAACTTCAATACTGATTAACCTGGAGAAGAAGAAGTTCAAACAATGTTGGAAACAATTTATGTTGACATTGAACAGAGGCAACTCAATTCAACAGAAGCAGACAATTTTCATCCAATCATTGAGCAATGCACAACTTTAGAAGAGACTCAGACGACACCAATAACAGAACATAATCTAAATTGGTTAAGAGAATGTCCAGCAGAACGAGTACTTGTGGATCCTACAATTGGAGTAAGAACAAGAGGACAACTGGAAACCATGCTCACCTGTTTCTTATCAGAAATGGAACCCAAAACTATCGAAGATGCTTCCAAATATGTTGATTGGATAAGAGCTGTGCAAGAGGAAATGAATGAATTTGAGAGAAATCAAGTCTAACCATTCAAATGTTATTGGAACAAAATGGGTATACAGAAACAAGGTGGATGAAAATGGTGTCATTGTAAGAAACAAAGCAAGACTAGTAGCCAAGGGTTACTCACAAGTTGTTGGAAATAAAATTTATGTTATGATGATGATTCATCACTTATTTGTTAATTGTTCTTAACCCCATTGATGAAGTGTCATAACTAGCTGTTATAGTGCAAAGCAAAAAGATGTCTAGATATCAATGTATAGGATTTATTAGAGTCGATATTTGTATAAGTTAAATCAGACAAGCCTTTGTAATAGTTCTAGGTCGGGGCGAGAAATGAAGAAAGCGAGATTTAATCTAAGCGAGATTTACAAGAAAGCGAACATAGAGCACACCAACAGAAGGAAGAAGAATATAAGTTCATTTGAGGACATAGACTTGGTGGGCTTATCTAGAAGGCGAAGAAGGCGAGGATCTGAGACTCGATTATTGAAGATTGAAGAAGCGAGGGCTCAAACTTCGGTTATGAAGATTACAAGTCGAGACTCTAAAGTTAGACTTCAGGCAAGATTGTGGTGACTGATCGACTTTATAGATCTTGTATGAAGACCTAAGAATCATAAGGACAATGAATTCTTAGATAAAAATGAGTCATGGTGTACTACGATTAAGTCAATGATAATCGATGAAAGCCGAGAATCTTGATATTTGAAGAAGAGTAAAATCTCGATTAATGCTCCAAGTCGATTAGAAAAGCGACAAGTGAAAAATTCGATATAAAGCGATAAGGAAACTCAGTTTTATATGTCATCCATCCAACAAACTGAAAGTACAGTCGAATGTTGTAAAGGAAGCAATTTCATTGGATGAGTTACTGACACATCAGAACGGTCATAAAATATAGCCGTTGCAAGATTCAAGCAGGAAAAACGTTGAATGAACCCCTATAAATAGATTACTTCTACGATATCATAAAGTGAGCAGGTATGTGATAACAAAGCAATAAAATTAAAAAGGAATCCATATAGTCAAGAAAGATCAAATTGAGGGGGAAAGCCAAATTCAAAAGAATACCTGCTAAGTGTTTAATTGCAAGATCAAGAAATTTCTTCAAAGTGCTCAAGCATATTCAAGCAGATTCAATATCTTTCATTTGAAGAAATACAGAGCTGTGCTTAAATTAATCATCCAGAAGAAAAGCTCAAATCACAGTTGAATCATAGTTATTGATTCAAAGTCTCAACTTTGATTTTATCAAAGGTTTAGAGCGTGAAACACAAGAAGGTGTGAAGGGCGATTGAGTGCGATCGGGAAGGCTGTGTTTGTGATGAGTTGGTGAAGAGGCAATTCTACCCTCCAAGGACGAGTGGATCAAGCGGTTGAAGAAGCGGCAATCCTACTGTTCTAAAAGTGTTTAGATAGTGAAGCTAGGGATTAGTCAAGGACTATCAGTTTAGAACTTTTTGTAACCGGGCCATCTCAAAAAAGTTCTAGTGGAATTTTCCTCCGCATCACAGGGGAAGAGAGGACGTACATGATTACACCACCTGGAATGTTGGACTTATTTCTTAGTTTTGATGATGAGTGCCAGACTAGCTGTTATAGTGCAAAGGCAAAAAGATGTCTAGATCAAATGTATAGGCTTATTAGAGTTTGATTCATAAATAGGTTTGATCAAACAAGCACTGTAATGGTCAGCTGAGCTTTATCAGTAGACTAGTCAAGATCAGTAGGGTAGATAGGTCAGTAGACTAGTCAAGATCAGTAGGGTAGATAGGTCAGTAGACTAGTCAGGAACTTGTCAAGACTCAGGCGAAGGCGAAGGTGAGGCTCAAACTCGATTCTGAAGGCTAAGGGATCAAACTTAGTAATTAAAGTCAAGGATATGGAATCAGAATTTAGGCAAGTCTGTGATGACCTAAACTGATTACATATACCTTGTGTAGAAGGTCTAAGTTCCACAAGATGAATGATGTTTGGAACTTGGTTATAATTAAAAAGGTGTAATCTAACTTCACAAATAAAAGTTAGATAAAAGAAATCAGCTGCATTGTATTTTATACACAGCAAATTGCAGTTCAGCAGACTGATAGGTATCTCAGCAGACTGATGAACCTGCTGATAATATACCTCGGTTAATTCAAGATTATATTGGGAGATTACATGGATAAGGACAACCAACTACCTCTGACTTATCAAAGAAATCAAAGGCTGAGATTAAAAGAACGTTGGGATGATTCAGATCTTTATCCAATGGTTATAAGTCAAAGGTGGGCCATGATGCGCTTTGTCAAAAGGAATTCGGCGATTGTCGATCCTATGAATAGTGACGAGAATGCAAATCGGATGGGACAAAAACAAGGAGCAGTTACATTTGAATTTCAAATACAAGTCACATGCATTCTTGCCTATAAATAGAGCACTTTCAACTCGAGAAACAAGATGATGAAAACTAATAGACTTTGAAGAGATATTCCGAGGTGATAAACACCTGCTTTGAACTCATGAACTTAAAGCTCTTGATCGAGAGAAATTCTTCAAGTGATTTCTACATTCAAGCTACATCAAGCATACACACTTGAAGCACGCAAGCTGCTTTGATTATATCATCCTAATCAGGCTCTTTGCATCCTGAATCATTCATTTGATTCAATCTTTATTTTATAGAGAACTCTTGAAGACAGTGAAGCACGGTTGTGTGAAAGGCTCGTTGTTTGTGGTGAGAAAGTGGTGAAGAGGCAATCCTACCCTTCAAGGACCAGTGGAAGACTCGGGAGGCGGCAATCCTACTGTTCCCGCCGATTTGTGAAGCCATAGTTATTGGTGAAGGACAAGCAACTTAGGAATCTTTGTAAAAGCTACATCAAAGATCTCTAGTGAATTTCCTCCAACATCACGGGAGAAGAGTGGGTGACATGATTACACCACGGAACCACTATAAAATGCGCTACTTACTTTCAAAGCATTTACATTCTCGCACTTACTTTATTTTACACATCAACCTACTGAATCTAGCAACCTGAAATCACACACTTGCACTCATGAGTATCTAATACTTAGTATCATATTTAACAACAAGTATCAAGGCTTAATTTTGATATAATTCCATTTGCACAAATTCAGCAACTCAGCTGTCGATGAGACTCATTGTTTATCAAGAGACTCTTGAGGTATCAAGCAGATTCTTTGAAGTTGCGAGAATTTATTAACTCCAAAAGTTTTAAGTGTTATGTTTATTCACCCCCTCTAAACTTAACCAAAGCCTTTTCAAGGACCAACAATTGGTATCGGAGCGTGCTTACGCTCGAAGAAATCCTACTTGTTGTGCTTGTGAAAATTCTTTGAAACTTTCTTTCAAGTTTCTTGATTTTCAAAGACTTGCATCATGGATAACACTCATTATGCTAGAACTATCTCGATGTGTTCTCTAGATAAATTTGATGAGTATAAGCGTCGAATGAGGCTTACCTTGCGCAACTCATGATGAGATGATGGATGTACTAAGCGATGGACCACCTTTGGAGATTACCAAGGCAATAATAGTGGGTGATACAACCGAGTACATTCTAAACCAAAAGAGAATGGAATCGAGAGAAGGCAGAAAAGAGCAAACCTCAACAATATTGCTATTGACATCATTTATAGAACCTTGGATAGCAATATGTACATGAAGGTTAAAGATTGCAAAAGCGCAAAGGAACTTTGGGACAAGATACATTTGATCTGTGAAGGCACTGATGCAATAAAGAAGAATAAAATCAGTGTGGCCAGAAAGAGGTTCCAAAAGTTCAAGATGCTGCCAAATGAAACCATTGAGCAAATGGAATCCAGATTTAATGCAATCTGGATGAACTTACCTGCTTGAGTGTAAGTTACTCAAAAGAAGAAATAAACACCAAAATCTTGGAGGCTCTACACCGCAAAGATGTTTGGAAAATGAAGGTATTGCAATAGAAGAAATGAGAAAGTTGCATGAAGAAGACACCTTCAAATTGTTTTGAGATCTCAAGGCTTATGAATTTAGCAAAAGCTTGTACTGAAATCGAAAAAGAAGAGCCAAAGACCCACTGCATTGGTACGCTTCATATCGAGGAAGAAACATCGGAGGACAAGATGATCTCTTTGGATGAGATGCTGAGGAGCAGATTGCCCTCCTAAGCAAGAAAATCAGGATGATGAAGACAGGAAAGGCCCGTTCAAGAAACTTTACAAAAAGGCCTACTGAAAGAAAGAAATAAGAATCAAAGAAAGATAATGACTATATGTGCTTTCATTGCAAGAAACCAGGACACTTCAAACCTGAATGTCCTGAGTTAAAACAAAGTAAGGAACACGATTATCTTTGCTTCAAGCGCAGAAGCTGGACACTTTGGGGACTGATTGTCGGACCTCACGAAGACCAAAAGTCAACAAAGAAGACATGGCAAGAAGGCTATGGTTCTTTGAAGATGAATCAGGGTATAAAGTGGAATCACGAAAAGGAAATGAATCGGATGACACAGCCTTTCAGATTCTTGACATGGAAGATTATGCTTTGATGGTTAATATGGATGATGGCGAGGAGGTATACAATCTGTATCCATCAATACTCCGCTTTGGAAGTGATTGTGAATCAACTTGTGGTTCAAATCCTAGAAATTCGATAATAATGAGACTTTGGATGCCATCCTTAATCAATCGAGGATAATACAATCTGGTTATGAGATTGTGAAGGGTGAAAAAAAGCTCTTGAATTAGAAGTTGGAAGATTGAAAATTTGAACTAAGAGTTCTCAAAGGTAAGGAAAAGATGTTGGGACAGAATCGGTGTAAGCTCTGTGATCATCCAGCTGACCCACGAATCTATTTGAACCATCTTGCTCCACTCATTGCATACAAATCTGGAAAGCCTTATGGTGATAAGGCAGGGCTTGGATTTGGAACTCAACAATCCAAAAGAGTGGATCAAGTAAGGTTCTTGAACTAGCACCGAGGTGGTCCTAAGTTTGTACCAAAGACAAGATCCAACTCAAGTAAGGTTGCTTAGGTAGTAAAACCTCACGAGAATACTTCAAGGAAGCAAAATCGAAGTCAAAGAAGTCAATGACTCTAACAAAAAGAACAAATCTAAAGATAGAATTGCTGGACTTTCTAGACTCATCGATAGCGACACTGCTACCAAGTCTCTTTGGACCACAAAAAGGTAAAGGTCGAAATATTCGAAAGATAAGAATCCCAAATCTAAAAATGTTAATCATTCAAGGGATACTTATCTCGGGAAAGGTAGAGTATTCCATCTTGATGATGATTGGAATATTCTTGTACTGCCGATAGAAACAACCAAGTATAACCATCTACCGCTAGGGTAAAACCTAAGCAATGGAATCAAGCAAAGGACTCGGTGAGAGAGGACTTATAAGAGGCCTCAGCAGGGACCTCTGCGCAGACTCCATACTACTACGAGTTGTTAAGTGCAGACTGACAAACAAATGGTTATACCAATGCTTCTAACACCAAGAATCACTTCAAACAAAGATTACAAACCGAAGGCCGAGAAAACATATGTGAATCCTACACAACCTCTTTGTTAGAACTTATGGATGTGTGGAATACATGTATGAACCAAAGTATGACACTTTTTAGAGAAGACCTTATGGAAACTTACCAAAATTCATGCTTACCATCGACCCTTTATGGACCCAAACAGGTTTGGGTACCTAAAATGCATTAACTTTGTTTTGTAGGGTGTGCGGTACTTTGACGGTGGATGTTCCGGACATATGACAAAGAATAAGCTTTGTTTGTCAATCTTTGTGGCAAAAGATGGTCCAAGGGTGAATTTTGGCAACAAGAATACACTGGATACACAAGAGGATATGGCACACTTGTGAAAAATGGACTTACAATCAAGAATGTTGCATATGTGGAAGGATGGATTACAACTTGGCCGAGCTTTGGACAATTACGTGACATGGGATACAATGTCACTTTTGACAAAAACAATCGTATTGTCATCGGTGAAAGAGGTGATCAAGTTGTACTTGCTTTGGTAGAAGACAACAAAACATGTATGTTGTGGATTGGTCTACTACGATTCGAAACTCCTGCACGATTGTGCATACCAAGTCGAACTCAATTGGTTATGGCACAAGAAGTTAAATCACTTAAACTTTGATGATATCAATCGGTTGGTGAAGAAGAAGTGGTGATTGGTTTACGAGATCACATTCAAGAAGGATACTATATGTGATGCATGTCACGAGGTAAAGCAGATAAAGTCAAGCTTCAAGTCAAAAACTAAACAACCAACTAATAGAGTGTTGGAGCTGATGCATATGGATCTTTTTGGACCAATAACTCCAACAAGTGTAACTGGAAAGAAATACACCTTAGTGGTTGTGGATGATTATTCAAGGTACACTTGGGTGATATTTATGAACAAGAAAAGTGAAACACTCCAAAGCATGCCTAATCTTTTAAAGAGATTACAAAATGAGAAAGCGTTTAATGATAATAAAATAAGATCGGATCGAGTCATCGAATTTCTCAACAAAGTGATAAGAGAATATCGTGAGCAGTAATGGTGTAATTGCATCAACTTGTCTTCTTTGGTACACCTCGGCAAAAAAAGGGTTGCTAAAAGAAGAAACAAAACTTTAAAGGAAGCAGGAAGGACAATGATATGTGAAGCTTTGCTACCTGAAAGATATTGGGTGAAGCAGATTAATACTGACATGCTATACACAAAACAGAACATCAGTGAACAAGAAGGCTGTGAAGACACCTTATGAGATTTGGAATGGAAGGAAACCAAACATATCCTATTTCCACCCATTTGGAAGCAAGTGTTTTATCCTAAATCACAAGGTTCATCTGAAAACATTCCAACCAAATTCAGATGAAGGGATCTTCTTGGGATATTCTTCAGTCAGCAAGGCATTCAGGGTGTTGAACAAGAGGTCACTGAAACATGAAGAAACAATCCATGTTGTGTTTGATGAACCTAAGTTCACTGGTATGGAAGATGAAGATTGTGAACCTGCTGAAAATCAACATGTCACTGATCCAGATTGTGTTGAAGTTTTGGAAAGATTCAATGACTTAAAAGTTTCGATCATCGTCCTCTTTGAACACCCCTTTGGTGACATTCTTGATGCAACAACTGAAGCTATTCAAGGATCTGCTGAACCCCCTGTAGTTGAAGAAGCTACATCAGACCCTACTGAAGATGAGGCTCCTGATAACCAAACTAACCAGAATCCACAATGGTTAAGGAATCACCCTGATGAACAAGTTATTGGCAATGTACAGCAAGGTGTAAGGACTAAAAGACAACTTGAAGCTATGTTTACTTGTTTTCTATCTCAAATGGAACCTAAAGTTGTTGAAGAAGCTATTTCAGATCCAGATTGGATAATAGCTATGCAAGAAGAATTGAATGAATTTGAAAGAAATCAAGTATGGACACTAGTTGAAAGGCCAAGTCATGCAAATATCATTGGTACTAAGTGGGTATACAGAAATAAACTTGATGAATCTGGTACCATTATGAGGAATAAGGCCAGACTAGTTGCAAAAGGCTATTCTCAAGCAGAAGGATTAGATTTTGATGAAACTTATGCACATGTTGCAAGATTGGAAGCTATCAGATTATTCTTGGCACATGCTGCATATAAGAACTTCAAAGTATATCAAATGGATGTCAAATGTGCATTTCTGAATGGTATTCTAGAGGAGGAAGTGTATGTACAGCAACCTCCTGGATTTGAAGTTAAAGATCAAGAAGATAAAGTGTATAGACTCAACAAAGCACTTTATGGATTGAAACAAGCACCAAGAGCATGGTATAAGACTCTATCTCAATTCCTGGTGGACAATGGTTTTACAAAAGGACCATTGACAAGACACTTTCGAGAATCGGTGAAGGAAACGAAGACCTTTGATACAGATTTATGTGGATGATATTATAGTTGGTTCTGAAAATGATTTACTTTGTGAAAAGTTTGCAAATCTAATGAAAAGTAAATTCCAAATGAGTATGATGGGAGAGATGAACTACTTTTTGGGATTGCAAGTTAAACAGATGAAGGATGGAATTTTCATTCATCAAACCAAGTATACCAAGGAGTTGCTGAAGAAGTTTGGTATGGAAAACTTGGCACTAAGATATCAACTCCAATGAGTACAAACATCGATTGGATGAAGATAAAGAAAGCAAATATGTTGATCGGACTTTTATCTGAAGGATGATAGGCGATCTCTTGTGCACTTCATCGCCAACAGAGACTGATATGTCCTTTCTTTGTAGGTGTTTGTGCAAGATTTCAATCTAAACCTAAAGAAAGTCACTTAGAGTAAGTCAAAAGAATTCTCAAGTACTAAAGGAGACTTTGGGAGCAGGATATGGTATTCCAAGGATGGAAGCTTCAAAGTCATATCCTACTCAGATTACGATTATGCTAGATGCAAAATTGATATAAAAGCACTACAGAACTTGTCAGGTTAATGGGAAGTAGACTGGTCTCTGGTTCGACAAGAAACAATTCAATATCAACTTCACTCTTGAAATTTGAATATATAGCTCTTTGGAAGTTGTTGTGCACAAGTGCTTTGGCTAAGACAACAATTAAGGGATTATGGAATTGAAGAAAAGGAAATTCCAATTATGTGTGACAACACAAGTGCAATTGCAATCCTGAAAATCTGTTTTGCACTCAAGAACCAAGCACATTGATGTGAGACATCATTTTATAAGAGATCATGTTCAAAAGAAAGATGTGGTGGTTCTATATATCCCTACTTGAAAATCAACTTGCCGATATTTTCACTAAACCACTTGATGGTGAAAGATTTGCCAAATTAAGGATTTGAACTTGGAATTACAAAAGTTGGTGATAATCGACAAGAATCTATCGAATTCACCAAGGGGATTAGTCTTTGCTATGTTGGGTGAGCTAACTTAGCGCATTAGTCATTGGTATCAACAATTCCATGTACTTATGTTTGGACAATTGAGCAAATGAGGTTGCAAGGGATTGGTCTTTGTCATGTTGGGTGAGCTCACTTGATGGATCGGTCATTGATATTAAACTTCATCTTGTATTATCAATTGAACAAAACAAGAAGAAATCCAGGATCAAGAGAGTCACTTTGTTGCCAAAGAGTTGAAGCACCTTATATCAGAGGCTTTGAGCCAACCTCTTGAGGACAACCTGCTTTGAATGGAATGTTACATAGTCAAACTTTACTAAAGTCAAAAAGCAGTTTGGCGGGATATTTATCCTACCCTTTATTACCATAGTTACCATGATCCAACGGTTACAAAACGTTTTGGAGGAGTTATGGGCCACGTGTCAAGACAGCATTTACTTAGATTAATCATGGTTAACATCAATGTACGTGCAATGACAGTTGCAACTACTCACTGTCTATATATTCAGACTGTTACACAGCAGATTCTCTACTTGCAAAATCTGCTTTATCACTGCGAATTTCACACTGTGTGAACACAGATTCATAATCTATCTTCTTCATCTCTTTATTCTCATAAAAATGGCGGAAAAGATTGATGTCCAGATTGAATCAAGCCAAAGTGTTAGAGGTTTTGTTGTTGATGCAAACAGAACTGAATTGGCCATCAATATTGGTCGAAGAATAAGGAGGTTTGCTGGTTTGGAGAATATACTCAATATCATATTAGAAACAATATCGTACACCAATGTTATTGATTTCTGGAAGAACATGGTTGTGGAAGAAGGAACTGAAGCATTCAAGACAACTGTGAATGCTGAGGAGATTGAAGTTTCCCCTAGTCTACTGAGGGAAGTGTTGGATTTGAGGAAGTAGTGGATGGTCCAGTAAATCCTGAAGCAATGGGACTATCCAAGATGGCTTTTGTTGATCAAATCAAGACAAACGCAGCCACCATATCCACTCCAGGCATCAATTGCAGACATATTGGGAATGAGTACAGTCTGCTGAGCAAGCTCATTGCAAAGAACATACTTGGATTAGTTGGAAGTATGGATACTCTATCAGGACCTAAGATAGAGTTGATGATGATCATTTGTAGGAGCATGAGATTTGATTGGGCTGGTTACTTCATTCATTACATGAAGAAGGTAGCCAAGGAAGAAAAAGAGGGAAAAAGGAAATCCAAGGCCTTGCCCTTAGGATTAATGGTTCAGACCCTGCTGAATCATTTGGAGGTTCCTGATCTTGAACCTGAGAAGATTAATCAGTCTAGATACAAAAAGGAAATTGATTATGCTATTCCTGGTCTAGATGATGATGAAGATGTTGCTGACCCTGCTGCTGATGATGATAGTGATGGTGATGGTGATCTTTGGTGGTGAGCAAAGTCAAGCAAAGCGTGAAGAAATCGCTAAACTCTTTGCACCAAAGAAAGTCACGAGAAAAGAAAAGCTGCAGAAACAAGAAAGATTACTGAAGTGTTAAAGCCTAAAAGAACAAGAAGGCAAACAAAGACAGATCGTTGAGTCTGGTGAGGTCCAGTGAATCTGAAAGTACGACCTCGCTATTCTTTGCAAGAAGAATCATTGTTGAGATTTCGAAGGAACAATGAAGGAAGATAGTAGAAAGAGGAAGTCTACTGTGGTTGAAAAAGATGATGAACCACTTTCCAAGAGAAGAAAAGAAATTATCCACAAAAAGAAACATGGAAAGGGAAAGAATGAAAAACTTGGAGGCACAAAGAGTCAAGAAGAAGCATCAATAGAAGAGGCTATGAGGAGGTGAGCCTTGACCATCATCAAGCCTGTGGAAATTATCGACTCCTCACTTTGAAGAGGTTGTTAAGTCTCTTGAAGTCGCTGCTGAGGTTGTTGTTGGGCAATCTGTTGGAGATATACTGATGAGTCTCATCGACCCTCGAGCTTCTTTGTAGTATCTACTGAAGAGCCACAGCAAACCACTGAACCTGAACCTGTTGTGGTAGTTGAAGATTTGGTTGAAGACCCTGCAATTGTTGCAAGAACTCAGAGGGAAGAGTAGTCTGCTTCTAACCCTGCTGATGAGCATGTAAGTCAGGGGGAACCAAGTGTTATACAGATGGAAGTAGTAGGCACAAATTTACCACCTCAAAGAACTCTTGACTTTGAAACATCTGTTGAAGAAACAATGAATTTACTTGTGTAAGCTTTTGGAGGTCAGCAAGCTACTGAACCTGCCACTAGAAAGCCATCTATGCCATATGAGAAGGCATCTAAGAAGAACAAAGTAGATCCTAACTTCAAAAAAAGGTGCAAAACTACTTTCGGTGGAAGTTTGGATTCTACAAGAAATGTAAATCAATCATTCTTGATCCAATGAGTGGATTTGAAGAATGGGCATTTGAGCAAATGGGTGTGGACGACTGTTGGATTTGTTAGACACTAGCTGTCGCAATCCGGTGATGGACCTTTGGATGAAGGAAAGAAAAGTGGAGGAATCATGTTCGAGAGATCCAAAGTACACACAGCATGGTGATTCATCGATTGATTCGATGATGATTCCCCATGTTTCCTGGGGAGACCAGTGGAGTGGCTAAAGAAACAACAATTGAAGCTGCTGGTCAAGGAGCCACTAATGGCATGGAAGCCGAACCCATCGAGATCGGTAAGAAGTCTGTGAGGCCAAGAGAGACTAGAGATGGATGAGGATCTACAGGATCTCACCATGGATGATCTGGAGGCATTGATCAATGAAGGAGTTAATCTAAGTGTTGGTAGGCTAGCTGATGAATCTGTTACATTCCATGTTGTTGAGCCTACTGCATATCTGGTGATTGAGCAGTGAGGATTTGGATGGAGAGAAGGTTACTGATTATAGTGAACCTAGTGCCAGCTCAGAGGAATCTATTGAATATCAAGATGGATTTGATTTTGAGGGCATTCTTACTAAATCTGCCATTATCCTAACCAAGATTGGTCATGCTGAAGGATTCCAAGTGGATAATGAGGCTATATTCAATCCAGAAATATTTGAAGAGGAGGTACAGGTTGCTGGGCTACAAACAGCACATGCACAAAGGTTGGAACAGGAGGTACATGCTGCTGAGTCTCAAACAGCACCTGGACAAAGGTTGGAACAAACTTTGGGTATGGAGGATACCCCTGTTGCTGAAGAGGCTGCTGTAGTGGAGCCTACTGGAGACAAGACCACTGAAGGGAAAGATGGTCAGCAGACTGTTGTTAATATGGATGAGCAGCTGCTGGACTATGACTTCAGTGATGAGGAGTTCCAAATGCCTGAAGAAGAAAATGTTGATATTGATCCCCCACAGGCATTTGTTCCTATTTTTGAAGAACCAGCCCTTGATCCTATCTTGGAAGAATATCAAGGACCTAATCCTGCTGGATTAGATAGGAGTTGGGTATTGGTTGTGAGCAATCATAGGCCACAATATAGTGTGGAAGAGCCTGCTGATAGTACTGGTGGAAGAATGACTGAAGGAGTGCCTGAGGAGGTCTTGCATGAGTTGAGGACTGTAAGGAATGACATGCAACAGTTAAGGACTCAACTGGATAGACATGAAGAGAGATTTGAAGAACTGATGAAAATGGTGAATGAAAACAGACAATCTACTAGTACAGTTGCTTCAAACTTCACATCTACTCAAAATGATGTGAATGATCTGATACTAGATGTGAGGGGAATCAAGGTTGGAAATACTGCAAAAGATAAGTTTCTGAAAGACCAACTTATTTCCATCCATCAGAAACTTGACAACCTTGCTGCTACACCTAAGCCGGTGAGCATCACTCTTGCACAACAACTCTTTGTGCTCGATCCTAAACTTACTAAGAGGATAACCCTGCTGGAGCAAACAATGCAAGAAAGGATCACAGCAATTGATACTAGGACTGAAATCATTGAAGGACAACTGAACAACCTAGTTATCACACAGGAAAGTGTGCATGGCCTGCTGTCCCGGTTTGTTGATGATGTCAATAAGGGGGAAGAGGCAACAGCAGAAGCAAAAGAAGCTGCCAGAATTTTTGCAAAGAAGAGATGGGAAGCTGATACAAATGCTTTCAGACAACCAAAGACTGCGGACTTCCACTTAACGATGAGCTTCTCCAACAATACAAGAAGGTATACAATAACAGACATAGACCCTATCATGACAAGGGATTTCATGAAGGTCTGAACTCATTTTTGGGACTTAAGTTTTGGGAAGAAAGAATCAAATCCATGAGGGCCAAACACAGAGGTGGTAGAAGTGGCATTGGTATACCTACCACAAAGGCAAAGGATTCAGTGAGTGAATTTAAAGAAGTGTATATGAGGTTAGGTTTCAGGGTAAGTCAAATATCCCTTACTCTACCTGAAGCATGGCATTGGTGGAAACAAGTAAATCCTCATATTGACTTCTCTCTGATTGAGAATGATTGGATGAGAGATATGGTGAGAGAAATCAGAGAATACCAAGAGCAAGCAGAGAAAGCTAGACAAGAAAGGGAAAGAAGACAGTAGATCAGCATACTTTAACTGCATTATGTTTTTGCTGATTCTAGACGGGTAATACCTTTGAACACTTGATTATAATGAAAGATGACTATATTTGTTATGTTCTTGTTTTATATCTTTTTGCTTTGCTGTTAGGTGAGGGTATTGGCATCATCACCAAAAAGGGGGAAATTGTTGGACTTATTTCTTAGTTTTGATGATGAGTGCCAGACTAGCTGTTATAGTGCAAAGGCAAAAAGATGTCTAGATCAAATGTATAGGCTTATTAGAGTTTGATTCATAAATAGGTTTGATCAAACAAGCACTGTAATGGTCAGCTGAGCTTTATCAGTAGACTAGTCAAGATCAGTAGGGTAGATAGGTCAGTAGACTAGTCAGGAACTTGCTGAAGACTGAAGACTGAAGGTTGAGGGCTCAAACTCAGTTACAGAAGGCTAAGGGATCAAACTTAGTAATTAAAGTCAAGGATATGGAATCAGAATTTAGGCAAGTCTGTGATGACCTAAACTGATTACATATACCTTGTGTAGAAGGTCTAAGTTCCACAAGATGAATGATGTTTGGAACTTGGTTATAATTAAAAAGGTGTAATCTAACTTCACAAATAAAAGTTAGATAAAAGAAATCAGTTGCATTGTATTTTATACACAAACAAATTGCGATTCAAATGAGATGATAGGTATCTCACAGATGATGAACTCATTGATAATATACCTCGGTTAATTCAAGATTATATTGGGAGATTACATGGATAATAAGGACACCAACTACCTCGACTTATCAAAGAAATCAAAATTTGAGATTAAAAGAACGTTGGGATGATTGAGATCTTTATCCAATGGTTATAAGTCAAAGGGGTGGATGATCGCGATGCTTGTCAAAAGGAATTCTCGCGATGTCGACCCTATGAATAGTGATAGAATGCAAATCGGATGGGACAAAAACAAGGAACGGTTACATTTGAATTTCAAATACAAGTCACATGCATTCTTGCCTATAAATAGAGGACTTTCAACTCAGAAACAAGATGATGAAAACTAATAGACTTTTAAGAGATATTCTTGGTGATAAACACCCCTTTGAACTCATGAACTTAAAGCTCTTGATCCGAGAGAAATTCTTCAAGTGTTTTCTACATTCAAGCATACACACTTGAAGCCTGCAAGAAAGCTATTGATTATATCATCCTAATCAAGGCTGCTTTGCATCTCAATCATTTATTTGATTCAATCTTTATTTTATAGAGAACCTGCTGAAGACAAGTGAAGCACGGTTGTGTGAAAGACTTTTGTTTGTGGTGGAGTGGTGAAGAGCGATCCTACCTTCAAGGACCAGTGGAAGACTCGGGAGCGGCAATCCTACTTGTTCCCCCGCCAGTTTGTGAAGCCATAGTTATTGGTGAAGGACAAGCAACTTAGGAATCTTTGTAAAAGCTACATCAAAGATCTCTAGTGAATTTCCTCCAACATCACAGGAGAAGAGTGGACTGACAGGATTACACCACCTGGAACCACTATAAAATCTTCCTACTTACTTTCAGCATTTACATTATGCACTTACTTTATTTTACACATCAACCTACTGAATCTAGCATCTGAAATCACACACTTGCACTACTGAGTATCTAATACTTAGTATCATATTTAACAATAAGTATCAAGGCTTAATTTTGATATAATTCCGCTGCACAAATTCAGCAACTCAACTGTCAGTAGACTACTGTTTATCAACAGGCTACTGAGGTATCAACAGACTGCTGAAGTTGCAAAATTTGTTAACTCCATGTTTTAAGTGTTTAAGTTTATTCACCCCCCTATAAACTTAACCAAAGCCTTTTCAAGGGACCAACATGGAACCTCTATAATTCTTGTCTATTTACTTTATGCATTCACTTATTTCATTATAGCGATATTTACATGGTTTTCATACTGAAACTAAGTTAACTAGTTGTTGAAGACTAATATTTATCCGCTGCCAGTTAACAAGACTGAATATAAATCAGCATTGACTTATACTCAGTTGAGCTAACTGAACTCCGCACAAGTTAAGGGACATGAACAAAACTGAATTGGAGATCAGTTTGAGTTTCGGAGAAACTCAGTTCCTGGGGCTTTTCCAGCTCCGGATAAGTTTTTGGTGACAAGTTTATTCACCCCCCTCTAAAATTGTGTTAGCCTTTCCAAGGGACCAACACAAGCTGAAGGAATTGACATTGATGAGACATATGCACCATTTGCAAGACTAGAAGCAATCAAACTATTTCTGGCCTATGATGCTCATCAAAAGTTTAAAGTGTATCAAATAGATGTAAAATCAGCCTTCCTAAATGGACTACTTGAAGAAGAGTTTTATTTTCAACAACCACCAGGATTTGAAATCAGAGGACGAAGTCTACAAGCTCAACAAAGCACTTTATGGTCTAAAACAACCACCTAGAGCGTGGTATGAGACTATATCCAAATTTCTTATGGAAAATGGATTTAAAAAGGGAACCATCGATAAGACTTTGTTCAGAATCCAGCATGAAGACTGCACACTTCTGGTACAAATTTATGTGGATGACATAATCTTTGGATGTCTGAATGCCAAATTATGTGAGAATTTTGACAGTCTAATGAAGAGTAAATTCTAAATGAGTATGATGGGAGAGATCAATTACTTTCTTGGTCTACAAAATGGAATCTTTACCAATCAAAGCAAATACATAAAATATCTCATCAAGAAGTATGGAATGGAATCCAGTTCGAAAGCTGCAAACCTACACTTGGATAAAGACATCAATGGGAAGAGTGTGGACCAAACCAAATTCAGAGGACTAATAGGTTCATAACTATTCCTAAGTGGTAGACCAGACATATCATTTGCCGTTGGAGTGTGTGCAAGATTTCAATTAGATCCAAAGGAAAGTCACCTAGCTGCTGCAAAAAGAATGTAGAAATATCTAAAAGGCACAATTGACTTAGGATTATTTCATCCAAAAGAATGTGATTTCAGACTGGTTGGATACACAGATGCAGAATACGCAGGCTGTAAAGTGGACAGAAAAAGTACATCCGGTACTTGTCAAATGCTAGGAAACAGGCTAGTATCTTGGTTCAGTAAGAAATAGACCTCCATTGCAAGATCTACATCAGAAGCAGAATACGTAGCTTCAAGAAGTTTTTGTGCACAAGTCTTATGGATAAGACAACAACTCGGAGACTATAGGATTGACGAAAAGAGCATTCCAATCATGTGTGACAACACAAGTGCGATATCAATATCAGAAAATCCGGTAAAATATTCCAAAACAAAACACATTGATATTAGACATCATTTCATACAAGATCATGTGGAAAAGGGTGATGTAAGATTGGTCTACATTAGATTAGACGACCAGTTAGCAGATATCTTCACCAAACCCTTATATGAGAATAGATTCATAGAGCTGAGAAGTCTCATTGGATTAATGAATTTTTCATAGTCCTGTTAATCATAAGAAATTAACCAATGAATTTGATCTTTGTCATTTTGCGTGAGCTCACTTGATAGATTAATCATTGTGTTTATGATTTCATAAATTAATGGATTCACAAACATTTGTTAGGTCTCCACATTAGTTTTGATGATTAGACTAGTCTCAAGGACAATCAGATGATTAAAGGAAAAAAAGAATAGAAAAGTCTCTAACAAAACGGACGACTCTGAAAAGTCAAGCATGTCATACATACAATATCTGCATTTTAATGAAAATGTACTATGAAATATCAAATCATATTGATTTTCATATGTGTTACAGATTGAATGAACAAATTATCATTTAATGTCATGGTACAACATGTATTACACAAGATAACTTGTTTCATTAAGCACATAATACGAGAAGTTAGTGGGATATTTCGTGGAGTCCCAATGCAAATGGACATGTGGAGAAAGCTCATTGGCCATACGTCTGATGATTAAAATTCTGATTGCTCGAATAGACGTTTTACGTCTCTAAACTACCATAAGTCATGATTTATGACTACTTAACGATCTTCAAGATACAAAAGCATCATTATGGCTAGAATACCTACGAGCTTTGCATTGAAATACACAATCACCGGATCATTTATATCTCTACATTCCATTATCTATATAACCTCCTCTCCTACTCTTTTCACAACACAGCATTTCAAAATTTGAAAAAATCTTCCAAAACCCTCTTTCAAAACCCTTCATCTTCTCCACCCGAAATCATCAAATTACTCCCCAGAAATGGCCTATGAGAAGCAGATTATCATTGAGCAATCTTACCATCTATATGGATACCTAGAAAACTCTGGAAACTCTCAACCTGCCAGAGCTTTGATAGCATATCTGAGAAGAACAAGGTTGGATACGCTTATTGACTATAGAAATAACCAATATAGTCCAGCAGATGTCGGAGAGTTCGAGAGAAATGATGTCTACAATAATCAGAGAAAGGAGATAGTAACCATAGTGGAGGGAAGGAGCATTACAATCACCAAAGACACCTTCCAGACAGTCATGGGTCTAGAAACTTGTCTCCATTCAGTTCCTCAAAAATTTCATCTTGTAGATCAACCCAGATTCTTTCTAAAGATAGCTTGGAACGCTAAGACCGACGTTGGCATTGGAAGTCCTTCTAGGAGGATGAATAAACACTCCAGTCTTATCCTAGATATGATCATAAAAAATTTGTCTAGAGGAAAGGGAAACAAAAACCAACTGATTGAGGATAGGTTCAAGCTGTTGCATATCTTTGATTCTCAAATAGCATTCAACTGGAGTGAGAACATCTTCAACAAAATGGTCAAACAGCTGGAAAAGGAGACAAACCTAGAATATGCAAATGGATGTCGAAAGGCTGATGGTTCATTCCATCAGAACAAATCTTTTGGATTCGTCACTCAAACACTACTACAAAGAATGGGGTTTTCAATGAACAACCCAATTGATGATGTCGAATATTATCATGGTGGTCTAGAAGTGGTAGTAAAGGGGATATCTGGCTATTTTTTGTGTTTATTATGTTGGCAGCCGACGGTATATGGCGGCGGGGCGGTGGTGCGAGTGAATGCTTGAGAGAGAGTGAATTGAAAAGAGTTTTGTTCTCTATGTCTATTTTTGCATATCTTATAAAGTCACACAAGCCCTCCTTTTATAGGCAAAGAGAGGAGCCAATGGATTGGGATAGGGAAAGATAAGCATAAAGCACAGTGATATTAAGCGGACAATACAGCTTGGCGATGTTGTTATGTGGTCGTCAGGGTCGTGACCTGCGAGCTTGCTTCCTTGTCCTGTCTTGACTTCCCTTCAATCACTCCTTTCTTTGGCTCGTGCGATCTCTTATTGGCATTTGACTTAGATTGCAGGTCGGCCTCCTGAGCGACTAGTGACCTTGTAGGTTTGAACGCCATTCCGCGACCTTAACCAGATGGCGTTGCCGACGCTACGGCCGCGGTCCAGTTCCATCCTAGTGGCTAGATAGGTTGTTTCCAGAGACTTATAGGCGGCGGTACATTTAGACGCATCAATGTCCCCTACTCTATGTCCTAGGCATTTTCATGGAGTGCCAAGCATAGAGTAAAGAGTATTCAAAGATCGTCTAGCTTGTTGGATTCTTTCCGACCTTGTCGTCTGAAGCGACTTGTTCACTAAGGGCCATGCTATTCGAGCGTCTTGCCTCGAAGTGATTTTGGGTTTACGGCGACCTTGTCGTCTGAAGCGACTTGTTCACTAAGGGCCACGCTATTCGAGCGTCTTGCCTCGAAGTGATTCTGGGTCTATGGCGACCTTGTCGTCTGAAGCGACTCGTTCACTAAGGGCCGTGCTATTCGAGCGTCTTGCCTCGAAGTGATTCTGGGTCTATGGCGACCTTGTCGTCTAAAGCGGCTCGTTCACTAAGGGCCACGCTATTCGAGCGTCTTGCCTCGAAGTCATTGGGTTAAGGCTTGTTTATGCCGTGCTATTAAGCGGGTGAACTTTTGCTGGAGAAGACATAGTGGTGGCGAGCTTGAACATGGCGATGAATGTCGTCAAACGTGGGTAGTATAGCAGTTGAATTGTCAGATCGTGGTCCTTTCAGTTATAGGTAACTGCAGCAATGTGGGCACTAATGGCGTCTTGGTAACTGCCCTGGTAATGGCGCATTCATTGGTTGACGTAAGTTATTACGTGGGCATTGATTGACCCACCGTAATGATGAAGATTTTTGAATTTCGAAACCCTCAAGGTAACCGTCCCCCTCTTGACCGTTGGATGAACTGATCCTCAGCCGCACGATTCAGTTTCCTCAGCCTATATAAATCCCCAAACCCAACTCTTTCAACACTTTTCGCCCCTCTCATTCTTTCGAACTTTTCTCCCCCTGACTCCTGAGAACTCTCTGGTGAGTTGAGTGTTTTCCGCTGGAGATTTTAAGTAGATTTAAGGATTCCGGCGGCGATCTTTGAGGCTTAAGGTTATGTTTGGTGGTTATGTTGAAGATTTGAAGCTTTCGGCGGCTGCTTTTGAGGTTTCCGATCCAATTTTCCAGTTTCCGGCCACTTCTCTCAGCTAAAACAGGTAAATCCTCTTCCTCTGAGCTCCTCCTATGCTTTTTCCTTTCATATTTCTATTCATTCTTCAAGCTCATTTCATCCCTTAGCATAACATGCGGGATTTGGGGTGTTTGGGGGAATAAAGATTGAGTTTTTTGAGCGGGTGTTATTGTTTTGGTATGGTTTTTTCTTTCGAACACGACCTAGGTATTTTTGGGGAGGAAAAAGATGGGTTTTTATCGTGATGATTCGTTGGGTCTTTCCTCTTTTTGTATCTCTCCCTTTCGTTGTTGTATTCTTTCATGCAGAACCGAAGGGAAGGTGTCGAGATGGGTGCGGTCACCTCCCTGGTGTAATTTTTATTATCCCAGGTGACTTAAAGATCCACCTTTCCTTGTGTTTTGCAGGATGTCCGACGACGATTTCAGCCTTGGTGGTGATTCCGAATGAGATCAAGAGGTATATGATTATGCTGTGGAGGAAGAAATCGCTTCATCCAACCCTAAAGAGGTCGCACGCGATGATTTAGAAGATGAGCTGGCGGCGAGGGTTGATACGGCACGCGATCCTGAGGACCCATTTGACTTGGGGAGCTCAATAACATATCTGGCGCCGCGATGAAAGAAGAGTCATAAAGAGGCGGCCCGGAGTCGTGGCATGACGAGTACAAGCACACTCGGTGGTGGTGATGTTGGGGCTGAGGAACAGCCTGTTGAGGTTGGCACAAGTGGTGCTATTGGGCCGGGCGACGATATCTTACGCGTTGAGGACGCCGCTCTACATGAGTTGATGGGGTCACGCGAGGATGATGCTGAATTGGTCCCTCGCAAACCTTTGGAGCTCCCTAAGAAACCAAAAAGAAAAAGGGCGGATCCTGCGACCATGACGGTGGGTGAGGCGGCGGCTAAAGGGAAGCCTCCAAAACCTAACAACCTAGAGGCCCTGAGGGAATTCACCCTCATGAATTTGTATCAGAAGGATGTGGAGGAGCACTGGGGGCGGATCCTGAAAACCAAGGACCTTGCACGGACTCTCCAGAGCCGCTACAATATCAACCCTGCTCATTACAAGTTTTCCTTGATCGATTTCAGTAAGGATGAGGATAAGCTAAAACATGGCGATCGAGAAGACTTTATCTGTGCTCGCCGCCCCGGAGAGACCATAATTCTCCATGTTGATAACTTCTTTGCCGGTTCCCGGCCTCCTTTCGACCCTTTTCCTGGTTAAGCTATTGTGTGAGCTGTGAATATTACCTTGCGACCTAGCCATTGGGGCCGCTATTCAGATCATGTCCTTCATTGTTCTCTGCCGGACGATGAAGAGAGAGCCTACCCTTTCTTTATTTAAGCAGTTTCATTTGCTCCGTGGTACCTCTTTTCCGAGGCAGGCCAACGTAAGGGCCCAGACTCCCTGTTTATTTCTCCATCTCCATAACTAGATACACAACTGGGGGGGATCACGTCTTTAAGGTCGAGTCGAAATTTGGTTGGCCTTTCCCCCACTTCCCTCATCGCAAGGGGAAATTTTCTTTGATTGGCTTTAATGATCCTTTCGTGACTGAGTATCGATTTCTCAAAGGACTTCTGGCGATCATAGACTCTGACAGAGCCATGCCCTCAAAGAGGAATGTGTCTTGGATCGACCTCCCAAATATGGCGGAGTCCTACGCAAGCAGAGCCGGAGTCGTGGGACCGCCGAGAGCCCAACCCTTGGTCGCTATTATATCTGAGAAAAGCGACTCTGATTGGGTCGGGGAGTGCCACATAAACCATTGCTTTCCCTCTGAGTGTGCGGTGTGTCAGGGCGACCCTATGAAAAGGCCTCGCCGTAATTTTCTTTGCTTTATGTTTCGTTACTTTTGGGCCTTATTGCTTTTCTTTTTCATTATTTGTCCAGTTTTTGATAAAAAAAAATTTTCAGTCCGCGAGATGGATGCTACTGAAAGGCAAACGTTGGCAGATGAGGCCGCAAAAGGTAGGCAGGCGGTGTTGAAGCAAACTTTGGGAAGGATCCCTCGAACAGTCGACACATCGGTTGTCGATGAAACTTATAATCCCAACTTGCAAACGGCGAAAAGCACGGGTGCGGGCTCAGGTCGAACCAGAAGGGTTCAAAAGAGGCCCCAAGTCGATGTACCCGCAAAAGAGGCCTAAGATCCCCAAGCGATCTAGAACCGAGAAATGCCAAGCTGTTGGACGAGTTAGCAAAGGTTCTGATCGTGCTGATAAGCGACCCACTGAGAGGTCGACCCCGCGGCCTGAAGCCGTAATTGTTGAAGAGGTCGCTGATGATGCGGGGGTGTTGACAAGAGAAACATTGCCTCGAGGGTATCAAGGGAAGCAAGCTCTTTGGTTGGATGCTGAGTTTACCCACGGCCCCCTTGACATGAAGAAAGCGAGCCAGCTCAGGGAGGCTATTGATGATGTCATTCCTCTGGGTCGCCTTTCTTGGGACGCGCCCGCTGGAGTGCAGCTGGAGATTGGTAGGGGAATTACCGATCGAGTGGTGGTTCACGACGATGCCCCCGCTAAAGATGAGGTCGAGGAGCTGAAGGACCTTGCTGGCCACTTTGGGATCGCATCTTCCACGGTAAACTTTATTGTTTCTGTAAATTTTCATTTTCCTTCCTTTCTGCGAGCTTACCCTATTTCTCTCTGCTGCAGCTTGGAACTCGCATCGTGAAAGCTACTCAGGCCGCTGAGAGGCATAGTGCCGAACTAAAGAAGGCGACGGAGGCTTTTGGTGCTTCAGAGAAAGCTTGGATCGCAACTGAAGCCAAGCATGCGAAAGCATGTGAGGAGATAAAGCGCGTGAAGGCGGCCATAGAGGAGAGCACCAGACTGGATGTCAGCTAAAACAGAAAATGGCGATTCTGAGTATGGAAACCCAATCCGCTGAAGGGTTGAAAGTCGCACAGGAAGAGGTTGCGAGCTTGAAGGAACAACTTGCTGCCGCCAACAAGGCCGCCGAGGAAGGTGGTCCTGCGGCCATTATGGCCTATTAGTGCTCAAACGAGTTCTTTTACCATCTGGAGGCGAGTTTTGATCAGGGCTTCAACCACCTCGCTCGCTGCCCTTGGGCATATAACGGTAGAGAGTCGGTTAGCTTTGAGGAAATGCTACAGTGGGTTAACATGTCTCAGCGGAATCCCGATTTGTTGGCTCTTCATCCAGATATTCCTTATGCTCCGAATCACATTATCTCCATCCAAACTGGGTAGGTAAGGGACGGCAAGCCAGTTTGGGATCCTCCTCTGGTTAATCCTGTCAACTTTGCTGTTTTGAAGAATCCTCCGACAGCTAGCGATCCGGATAGCGAGCCTGCGGGCACTGGCGATCATGCTGACACTCCGCCAGGCCAAGATTAAAAATCGAACAATTTGTTTGCGATCTGTAATCTTTCAACTTTGTTTTGTTTAAACAATTTTGATGCTTTCCTTACATCGTTTGTAACTTGACTTGTA